>CM050917.1:4107888-4542888 GCA_027742785.1 Vigna reflexopilosa
TAGAGCGTATACCTTTACGGAGGGCAATAGGCAAGTCAGACTCATTTGCAGGAGCCGGAGGAGACACAGGAGGCGGCACAGGAGGTGAGTCATGAGGGAGACGAGGGCGGCGACTATAAACCTGAAGGGGTGGAGTTGAAGGACGATCCTGAGAGGCTAAAGGAGGAGAAGGATCACAGACAATAGGAATATCAACAGTAATAGGTGGAGGTACAGAACTAGAAGATAGAGGTGAAAAATAAAACGAAGATTCATCAAAAGTGACGTCAGCAGAGATAAAATGGCGATTGAGGGAAGGGGAAAAACACTTATAGCCCTTTTGTGACCGTGGAAATCCTAAGAAGACACATTTGTGAGATCTAGGAGATAACTTATCAAGACCAGGACTAAAATCATGAACAAAACATGTAGACCCAAAAACTCTAAGAGGTAATGGATGTAAAGGGTCTTGAGGAAATAAGACAGAATGAGGGATTTTGTTATCTAGGACAGAAGATGGCATGCGGTTTATGAGATAACATGCAGTGAGAACTGCATCACCCCAAAAACGCGAGGGTACTTGGCCATGGATGAGAAGAGTACGAGTTGTTTCAATAAGGTGTCTATTCTTGCGCTCAGCCACCCCATTTTGTTGAGGAGTATAAGCACATGAGGTCTGGTGAAGAATGCCATGAGAAGCCATAAAATGTTTAAACTGTTGAGAAAGGTATTCACGGCCATTATCACTGCGTAAAATTCGAATAGAAACCCCAAACTGTGTTTTTATTTCATTGAAAAAAAATTGGAAAATAGAAAACAACTCAGAACGATTCTTCATTAAAAACAACCAAGTACATCTGGAATAGTCATCAATAAAGGTAACAAAATACTGAAATCCTAAAGTGGACTTAACACGACTAGGTCCCCAAATATCAGAATGAACTAATGAAAAAGGGGATGACGCTCTTTGTGAAACACTACAAGGAAAGGAACTACGACTATGCTTTCCTAACTGACAAGACTCACATGACAAACTTGATAACTTCGACAAACTCGGAACAAGTTGCTGCAATTTGGCAAGACTGGGATGACCTAACTGAGCATGAAGAAGGGATGGTGACTCCATGATTACGCCAGCATGTGGAGAAGGGCGGAGAAGATATAGGCCATGAGACTCACATCTTGTGCCAATCATGTGTTTCGAACTCCGGTCTTGCAAACAAACAGAATCTTTGGTAAATGAAATAATACAATTAAGGGAATGAGTTAGACGACTTATGGACAATAAGTTGAAAGGAGACCCAGGGACATAGAGTACATTATCAATGGATATGGACGGAAAAATATGAACAGTACCAATACCATGAGATGAGACTCTAGACCCATCAGCCATTGTTACCGAGGGTAAATTATCTGGACATGACAAGGAAGAAAACAAGGACTTGTTACCAGTTATATGATCGGTGGCGCCTGAGTCAAGGACCCAAGATCCGAGGGAGTGAGTCAGACCAACAAAAGGTGTACCTGTGCGGGCAACAGATACAGATGTAGTGGAACTAGAGTGCTGACGATCCTCATACCATCGGAGAAATTCGTTGAAGACTGCAGGGTTGTCTACAGTATTTGATGAAGTAGGATGGTCTGCAGACGGTAGTTGAGGAGGTGGATCAGAATTAGCCATTGCTACAGATCGAGGAGGACGTCCATGAAGCGAATAACACCTATCAATTTTGTGGCCTAGCTTGCCACAATGGTCACATTTAGGTCGTCCTTTACCTGGCTTGCGAGACCGACTTCGATCATCACGTTGGACAGCCATAACTGAGGAATCATCAGTATGAGGAGATGTCTCAACGACTAGTTTGCTCGGAATACGCAAAAGAGCAGAACAAGTAGAAGTAAAGTTGGGTATGACAGGAGAACCCAAAATCTGATCACGAACATGGGAGGAATCATCAGAGAGTCCGTATAAGGCCAACAACATGAAGAACTTTGATCGTTGTTCCAGTTCTTCAGCAGGAGTGGAAGCAGGAGGTAATAGCTCATTAAAATCATGAAGGAGGGCATGAACTTTACCCAAATATTCTGCCATGGGACCAGGACTGCGTGGACCAATGACAGTGAATAGGTTCTGACAAACACCATAAAGACGCTGGGTGTCATTTGTGTATAATAGCCTTGCTTGAGCTCATACTTCTGAACATGTTTCATAGGAACGAAACATTTGTTTCAGAGAGGAGTGAATGGTGGACTTTATGACGATGCATAACTGGGCATCAATTTTCATCCAGCGAGAAGTGTCATCTGTGGTAGCACTAGTCACATATTTAGTAAGGTGATCTACATACCCCTGACTCTTCAACCAAAGTTTGATGTCAGATGCCCATGTTGCATAATTCGTGCCATCTAACTTGTCAATGGACAAGTGTACATTCACAAAATTGGTGTAGATTGGGGAATCAGCAGAAGAAGATGGGGCACTAGCACAGGTGTTTGTAGACGCGGAAGATGCCATGGAGAGGGAGAAACCCTAAAAATCCAACGTGCTCCGATTGACGCAACGACCACAGATCCAGAAAGAGGGCGAGGAGGCGATCACGGCGATGCTGGTCGGCGGCGGTGGGCTCCGGCGACGCGCCGGCACGCGCGGCGAGAAGCGGCGGATCTGCGAACTGCTGTGGCGGCGCGTGGAGGCGCGTGGGTGCTCCGATCGCCGCGATCTTTGAACCGCGGTGGTCGCCCGGCCGAGGCGCTTCCGATGGAGTGGTCGCCGGTCGATTCTGGAACTCCGGCGACGGCGGCGACGGCGGCGGCGGCGACGGTGGGCTGCGGCGACTGCGGCGGTGATGCGTACCGGAGACTGTAGAACAGGTAGAACCGAACCTAAGCTCTAGATACCATGTTAAATATGATGAAAAACTATATTTAGGATCAATCTCCCTTGTGTGTCTTTGCATACACATAGGGTAATGTATTTATAATAATAAGAATGTGGGCTAAGCCCAAATACAAATGAATATGTAGAAATAAAATATAATGAGCATAAGGACTATATTTCCCTAATAAACATATAGGTATTATGTTTCCCTAATTAACATAAACACACAATATCTAACAGTTTCGTTATCACATACACTGTAAATAAGTCTCTACCGATAGTCTAAGGGCATGCCTACATAAACTATAGTCTGACATAGGCCTAAGTTCTATATTTTATAGAAGTCCGCATTTTTGTTCTGACATAAGCCTATTAGTATATCGATATATTGTGCTGAAATTAGATAAAATAATAATAGAGCTAGTCATTGAACAAATGGTCAAAGAAGCACCCTTCAAGGAAAATAAACCACCTAAAATTTAATCATCAACTTAAAGCAGAGACAGGTTTCAATGAATCAATGCATATCACATAAAACACGATCTTTCCAATAATGCAGAATTATTTGAGTTACCAAACATTATATCTGCAAACATGAAGTAGTTCTTCAACATAGAAACTTGAGTTTCTTAAGTATCCAAAAGAAGTCTATAAGGTAACACAATGCAGTCAAAATTTAACTAGCAGTTATTCAAGGTTTGACAAGATCTCAGGTCAGCAAGATACAAATGTGGTTACTCTAGCTTAAACAATACAACTACTATAAAAGTATCTTGGAAATGGATGAATTATACTTAAGGTAAAATAAAAATAAATGTTAAACCTGTAATAAATTCCTGGGGTTGGAGCTGAATTTGCAATATTATCCTGGAAAAGTATGGTGTAAGAAATAAAATAGACACCTGCAAGAAGAACCAAAGAACACATTGCACATTGGAAAATACATAAAAAAATAACCTTAAAGATTTAGTTTTTAAAACATGCAGACATACTAGAACAAGTTGAGATCATTCATTTTTCATAGAGTTCAATGGTGTCAATTGATCAATGTAGTCAAACCCGTCTAACAATATGCTCAATTGATGCTATCGTACAAACAATATGACATTTACTTCTTCAAGTTAAAACTTTTATCCTTGTCCATGAAAATAGAAAATTGAGCCATATTACATTATGTTTCCTTGCTAGGAAAAAGGACATAATGTTGACTATAGTTTTCAACAGGTTCAAAAAATCTTGTTTGGTATAAACATACACACGTATATAAACCACTTATAGGAGAAGTAGACAAAAGGAAAAATGAAATAAGTTTCTCCAATAAGATGATATTATCCCATGCATAAGTTAAAAATCAAAATTTGGAGAAGTTAATATAAGAGAAATTCTACAAATTAAATTACAAAATTTGCAATATTATATATTATATACAACTTCATAATAAATTTGCAGCATGATCAGTTATATTCCAATTAGGAAAAGTGAGCCCAGAAAAAGGCCCTCCAATCAAATATGGGATAAGATTTTAATCAAATATTGGATGACCGATCGAAACAGGTTGTGGTGAACCAGCCTGTAAAATTCATTCATAAAAATTTTATGTTCATACAAGCCCAAAGAGTCCAACAGGCCATGCTTCTACAGCTGCACCAATTTCTTCACTACGCAACATCAATCCTATACGATAACCCATAAAAACACCTTGAGATAAGGGTATTGTAAAATAAAAATAACAAATAGATGCAAAAGACTATCCACGAAAACTAACCTGAGATCACAAAAATTCCAAATGGACCAATTTTTGACACATTAAATTTATCAGCAGCACAACCAAGACTAGGATATGTTAATCCTAATGTCACTGCACTAACCAGAGCTACACGTTGCCTCAAAAACACAACCAAATTTGTTATCCATTAGAACATAATCAAAATGAAGTAAACCATAAACAAAATCATCAAAAAAAAAAAACGAACGAAACTTGAATGCACATGACAGAAAGGAGAGCCACCTAAAGGTAAAACGTTGCTCCTAGCAAATTTCAAAATTGGTTCCAGCCAACTCAATTCTTTCGTCCCTTTACTTCCATTGCCACCAATCTGAATTTACAAAATTAAATTAATTGAGAAAAACTCAACATTACAACACCACACCAACAACATTAAATTACACATGATGAATGAAAATGTAGGTCTAAAGAATATTCAACTTAGGGTCACATTTAGTATACCAAAACCTTCAAATCTGAATTTGAAATTAATCACTACCAAAATCTTTTCCAAAGCGTCAGCCACCTCACTCATAGCCTACTCCACTCCACAAGAACAATTGGGTCCAACATAAACTTTATTCTAAAAAAAAAACTTCTTTTTTCACTACATAGAGAAAAGAAAACAAAAAATTGAATTCGATTTTTTTTTTTCCTAAACTTGGGAACTAATGCATGTTCAAATTAACATTTTTGTTCATGTATGTTTTCTCAGCCGATAGCATAGGCGATGGAAAGAGAGAACCTGCTGCGATCGGTCACAGGCTCTGATGAGTGCGGGCTTTAAACGGCGAGAAACGGAGCGGAGAGTTAGGGGTTTAACGGCGTAGTGGTGGCGGTGAAAGGAGGAGGAAATGGTGGCGGGAAAGCGCGAGAGGGTGAGTGAGTGCGCCATTGGCTCCGTGGAGTGAAGTGACTGAACTCTTAACGGTAATTGGGAAGAAGCCGATGCGAACATTTTGCGGTTGATTTTGCCGAGAACGAGTGAACGAAGTGAATGGAGTGAGTGGGAAAGTTGAGGAATGGTGGTGATGGAAACAACGTGCAGACTCTTGTTTTGTGGTCACTGGAAAAGTGGACTTCTACTTTTCAAATATTCTCTCACTGTCGTTTATTATTTGTTTGTTTTTTAAAGGAATTATTGCAATATTAATCCAATTTTTTTCTTTCTACAGTTCTTCATTAATTTTAAACTTTTATAATATACTAATCTAAAAAAAAAAAACTTTCAACGAGAATTTGCATGATAAATAATAAATAATACAACATCAAGTTCATTGATTGACAAAATTAACATGCAATACCAAAAATAGGTGTCACATATCATTATAGAAATAGTATGTTAATTTGATGAAAAGAATTATAATTACTCACTTTTAAAAAATCAAATTAAAAGAATTAAAAAAATAAGATTAAATGGAACAAATTATTCTAATAGTGAAAAAAAAACTATTAAATATTGCTTCTATATATTATTTCTAGTGGGTAGCGCATGTGTGTTTTTCTTTTCTTAATGAAAATTTATTAATTATAAAAATAAATAATTTAAATGATTTTTATTATCAAATATTTTTTATTATAAATAATTATTTAAATTTTAAAAATTATTATTAAAAGAATAAAATAGTAAAATAATTATTTTAATTTAAAATATGATTAAATTAGATTAACAGTCATGTAATGAGTAAAACTGAAAATATAATTATTTTAGTTTAAAATAACATATTATTTAAATGGTAAAATTAGAAGAATATATATATATATATATATATATATATATATATATATATATATATATATGAATCCTTTTAAGGTATAGATTCTAATTTCCTCATTCTTTTGAGTTTAAATCGTCAGAATGTGTTTCTTATATGGAATCAAAATTACATCTAAATAAAATATTATTTTTTATCAGTTATTTTTTAATTCAAGAAGATGAAAATAGAATGTGGATGTATCTGAATTCGTCATTGACAATAATAAAAGTGAAAAGATTAGTAATGACTAAGTGATCTTTTAGGTATGAACAAAATTAAATTTAGAATTTTAATATTTTTAATTTGGTCTCTAATTAAATTAAAAATATTATTAATGATATGTACAAAATTAATCTCTTATGAAGAGATATATATATATATATATATATATATATATATAATAATAAAATTTTTCATAATACATTTTATCATAATACAATAATGATAAGTTAGTGGTAAAACAGTTTATCATACAATAAAATTTCATCATACATTATATTACACACATAAAAAAACATACATCATAATTGTCGAAACCGAAAAATCGCGACGGGACGACGACGATCCAAAGAACGAAAACGTTTATGTAAAAGATTTGGAGTCGCCACCATAGTTTATTCTGGAAAACTACGGAAAAATCATAAAAAGGATAAGGTGGTCTACGAAAAACCAGACTCTGGTTTCGGGAGTCGGTTACGTGTAGGGAAGGTATTAGCACCCTACACGCCTGCCCGAAAACAGTACCTTTAATTAAATACGCGAATAAAAATGTGGTTTTCAAAAATGTTTAACTTCCCCTAAAAAGAAAAATAAAATAAAATTCTAAAGAAAACAAAATATTTTTTGTGTTTTTTGTGCCCGACAAGGATTGACCTTGCTCCTACGTATTCTCAGTCAGACTGAGAAATCAGGGTAACGTAATTCTAGCAAATTGTTTGGAAAATATTTGAAAATTTGTTTGGGAAATTTGTTGAAGAATTTGTTTGGAAAATTTTGATTTTTGGGAAAGTAAACCTGACAAGGACTGGCCTTGCTCCTACGTATCTCCACTTTGATGGAGAATCAAGGATCACGTAGTTCTGGCTGGCGATCTTGATTTAAAAAAAAGGTTGATATTTTTATTTTGAAGATTTTATGATTTTTTTAGCATTTTTTATATAAAAAAGGAAAAAGGTTTTTAGCACAAGGCCTACGCGAGCGGTCGCACGTGTGCTTTAAACCTTTAAAAACATATTTGTGTTATTATTGTGAAAAAGAGGAAAAGGCAGCACAAGGCCGACAGAATGGTCGTATGTGTGCTTAAACCTTTTAAAGTAAATTTTTGTTGATTTTTTTTAGAAGAAAAAAAAAGTTTTAACACAAGGACGATGCGTGCGATCACACATGTGCCTAAACCTTTAAAATATTTTTTTATTATTTTTCTAATATTCATATATTTAGAAAAACATAGATAAATATTTAAAACAGAAAAGTGAGAAAATAAAATAAAATAAAATACAATAAAATAAAAAAATGTGAATAGTAAAGCGTGAATAGTAAAAACGTGAATAGTAAAAAGTGAATAGTAAAACGTGAATAGTAAAACGTGAATAGTAAAACGTGAATAGTAAAAACGAACCTTACTTGAAATATGTGTACCTTGTTGTGAGAAGAGGTAGATGAGAGGTAAAGAAGATGAACTTGGAGTAGAAATTTGGTATGAGATTTAATGGAAAGGTGTGAAAGAAAAATGAAGTAGAATTTTTGGATGAAGAGATTTGGTGTGAGAGAAGAAAGATGGATATTATGAAAGTGTGTAGGTGTGTAGGTGTATATGTGTATATGTGTGTGTATGTAAGTGAAGAGAATGTGGGTATTTATAGAGTTAAGGATGAAGAAAGTGTTAAATAAATATAATTTTTTTTAAAAGTGAGTGGAAGAATAAAAAAAAATTAATGTGAAAAGTGAAAGAAATAATATAAAAAGTTGGTGGAGAAATTAGGTAAAATAAAAATATAATAAAAAAGTGAATAAAAAAAGTTAATGTGGAAAATAAGTGAAAGAAATAATATAAAAAGTTGGTGGAGAAAGTGGATGAAATAAAATATAGTAAATAGTAAAAGTTAATGTGGAAATTAAGTTAAAGAAATAATATAAAAAGTTGGTGGAGAAATTATGTAAAATAAAATATAGTAAAAAGATGAATAGAAAAAGTTAATGTGGAAAATAAGTGAAAGAAATAATATAAAAAGTGGATGGAGAAAGTAGATGAAATAAAATATAGTAAATAGTAAAAGTTAATGTGAAAATTAAGTGAAAGAAATAATATAAAAAGTTGGTGGGAAAATTAGGTGAAATAAAATATAATAAAAAAAGGTAAGTGGAAAAATTAGAAAAATGAGGAAGAAAAAAAAAGTAAATAAAAAATAAATATAAAAAATGTAATAGTAAATGAAAAAGGTAGGTGATGTGGAAGGTGAAGTGTGAAAAGAAAAATATGGTGTTAAGAAAAAAAAAATATGAGATTATTTTGGGCCATTGGGCCAAGGATTAAAAAGTTAATTTGAGGGTGCAAATAGTAAAACGAAATAATATTTTTTATTTTTTATATTTATTTATTTTATTTTTGTGATGAATTTTATTTACCCGGACAAAATTGGGTGTTGACAATAATCATATCACAACATTAGACTTACTCATCCGGATATAGTATGAATGTTGAGTTGTGGTGGTTCTTGCACTTGTGGTGGTGGTTCTTACAATTGTGGTGGTCTCTATTACTTTACATAGCCCTTGCAATTGGGTTTCACCTTTACCACACAATGTTAGTCCTCAAAGTCTTTTTGCCAAATGAAGAAAGCCCTTTTAAGCTAAGACATTCTGCTACTCTTTACGACATAATCATTCATCTCTATTTAAGTTGGGGTTATCGAGAGCTTTAGGATAAACCTCCAGCGTAACTCCGACCATTCATACCAACAATAACACAGGGTACCACCATGTATCCTCTCCACGAGGATCATGGAATTATGTCTACCAATACCACTCACATAACCATTCACATATTCCTCATCATCATAACCATCTCAAAATTATATATAAATATACTTCACACACATTGTATACTATCACATTAAACCTCAAAGCATCCATCACAGAATCATTAACAATACATCAAGAAACCACAACACAACATAAAAACCAAGTAACCAAGATATGCGAATTGGCGCTCAAGCGCCAAAGGTGTAGCACTCAGTGCCCTAAGTGTTGTTTCCTGGTGCTCAACGCCTGGCCTCTGGAAACTGTCGCCCAACACCCTATATGGAGCGCCTAGGCATTATCAGAAACACTAGACCTATTTTAGATTACTTTGCACACTTTTCCCACAACTTTGATTAGTTCCTATGACCTTCTAAACACCTTGAAACATCTGAAATCTGATCCCTAACTCCAAATGACTACCTCAAACCAACTTACTACCTTAAACCATACCAAACTCAATTTTATCACTTGCAACACCTAATTTATGTAACTAATAGCTTGAACAAGTCATAATGGGCTTAATAACAACCTATCAATGATCACAATTAACCCATAACACCTTATTCAAAGTATCACTTGTCAAAACCTCTAAATCTAGCCCTAAACCAAGTTAAACATCACCTATGAACCATTAACTACTCTTGTATCAGTTAAATACCATTATCACCACTCCAAAACAGTTGTGAATCACCCCAAAGACAAACCCAAATGTTCATTTCAGTTCATACTCCCTTCCTTTAGATTTTACCTATTTAAAACCCCTAAAATCCCATTGTAACCACATTGTAAACATGTTAAACTCATTGTTATTCCATTTTAAACTCCATATCAACCAGTTCTCACCCTAATCAAGTTTCTAAAGACCAAATAAATTGACGTAAGCCATAAATCATCACATTTCAAACATATTTCAGAATTAAACCCTTCAAACCTACTAGATTGACTATAAACACATAATTTTGACCTTTCACCAACATTTATACAATTTATCTCATTTTCAATCTTCAAAACAACTTCACAACACCATCATTACGGTAGAGATTTCAAAACCATACCATACCAGGTATTCATACATCACACTACCAATTATTTTCATCTATACACAAAAGTACAAGAACATTTATCACAATTACATTAAAATCATCTTATTATTCATGAAAGTATCAAACATACAAATTAAACATAACCAAAAGATAATACTAGCTTTCCTTACCTGTTATAACTCCAAGTAGCTTTAGAGAACTCAACTCTGCTCCCTCAACTCAAAGAGACCAAACAACACTTATAGACCACAAAAGCATGATCAGAGTATACCATTAGAATCACCAATCAGTAAAGAACCTAAGAGAAATCTCAAACCATATATGTGATAGAGAAAAACCCTACATGCATAGGAAAACATAAAACTAGAGAAAAAGGAATAAAAAAACTAATTTACTCTTTTTGAAAAATGGATCGGATAAACTTGAAGATCTCACCGCAAAGATTACACACGCAATTTACAATCTTCAAATAGATAAATAAAGTATAAGAACCCTAAAAAAGAATATAAAATAATTTATAAAAAAATGATATATTTTAACCATCCATTTTATATTAAAACCTTTTAATAAATAAGTTAAAAAAGTAATCTTAAAAAAATATAAACATACCCGAAATAAATTAAAAATTTGAGTGTTACAAATTTAAAAATGTTATAATAAAAGAAAATAGGATTCTATACTTCACACTTTAAATTCTTTTTACTCTTTTTGTTAAAAACCCATTTTAAATTTTAACCGACTTTTTCATCTTTTAAACTTTTTCATTTTAAAATCCAATATGAAGTTTCACCCACTTTCTTCAAATGACAAAGCCAAAAAAGAAATTGTAAAAAATAAAATCAAGAACAACTTTTTGATGGTTCACATGAGCCACGTGTAAAAGGCATGCCACGATACGCGATTCTATTGGTCGAGTGACGGCACAATAAATCCACGCGGTTCCTGTTCTTGTTTTCCTTAGTGACCAAGTTACAAATGCACACACAAAAACTCCCCATAAATATTTTTTTTTCTCTCATTGGGAATTCAATTCTTAATTTCCATGGATACTTCCGAAGAAACCCTACTCACCCAATTCGATTGGGATTCGTTCTTCGACCAGGTGCCTGAATTCGACGCCCATGATTTTTTGCAGGATGACACCGCTCCTGTTAGCGTCGCCGGCGACAATCCCTCCCCGAACGACCCCGTTTTGTCCCAAATCGAGAACATGCTCATGGCCCACCCCGAAAACGACGTCGTCTCCACCGAAACGCCATTGTCCGAGTCGTCTGAGTCCGACTTCTACAGGCTTCTCGAGGAGATTCTAGTGGAGCCCGATGAGGAACCGGAAAGTGAGCGTTCCAAGGCAGAGTCTGAGGAAGGTTCCGAAAAAGACAGAACCGGTGATGCAGTTTCTGATGAACCCACTTCCAAAAAGTTAAAAAGGTAAAAAGAGACTCTTTTTTTTTGGACATTGTAAATTTTTTAGTCATTTGAAAAAGTCACGTATGGCAGTTTGTAATATAATGAAATGGTGTATTTGGATTGGATGAGTTTATACAGAAGGAAAACATTAAATTACCTTTTTAGTAAGTTGAAATTAGCTTATGCATGATGTAGTTGGTTACATGATTGGATTATGGTGGATGTTGCACTTTGGTATCTAGTTTTGTATCGATGGAATATAATGAATGTCAATTTGGAAGGATTTATGAATTTTATGTGCGCGAAAGGAATTGTGTTTTGAGAAATTGGACGTTGATGGTTGTATCGTGATTGTTGGTTCATAATCAAATAGATTTCGCTGGAAACAAAAACTGATGGGGTGTTTTATGATGTTTGTTATGGTCTTGAAAGTTGTGTTCGACGTGTGTTTTTCAGGCAGTTGAGGAATAGGGATGCTGCTGTGAGATCTAGGGAGAGGAAGAAGGCTTATTTGAAAGACCTGGAGATGAAGAGTAGGTATTTGGAAGGGGAATGCAGAAGACTGGGGCATTTGCTTCAGTTCTGCTATGCTGAGAACAATGCTTTGCGGCTTTGCTTGCAATCGCGTGGTGCATATGGTACTTCCGTGACCTCGCAGGAGTCTGCTGTGCTCTTGTTGGGTAAGACTTGCTATGCCAAGTCAAATTACCATTCTTCTATTGCTATTGCTGTTTTGTTTTGGGCATTCATCTGGGTGACAATAGCAATTTTGCTTGATTATTTTGGTTTCATGATATGGCCTTCCTCTCGTGATTTTCATAAATGAATTTTATGCTAACGGCTCATGTTTTAGTTTCGTCGAAGCATTGATAAGTTGTATAACGTTGTCTTGGATGACCAGAGTTTTTGTGAACATATATACAGCCCATGCTAACATTATATTAAATTTGCTGATTTGTGAATCTAACTCATTCAAGGATAAGTAGGCCTGGGCTTTTTAAGCTGCTAACTATATTTTTTTCTTCAGTCTTGTAACTTTTATTTTGTCTTAATATTTTGAGAGGCGGATCCTTCGTATTTTTTTTAGGTGTTTTATTGGTACCAAGTAAGGTAATGCTATGTTTTGTCCGTTTGTGTTTGAATTGAAAAGTCATTAGGGTTAGTTTAATCCTGCCATATAAATGTTAAAATATTTAATTATTCATGAGGTTTTTATAGTTAATTCCTTTAGTCTCTCCATATGTAAGTTTTAATTCCTTTATTTTAGCCCCTACACATCATTGTAATTTCTTTTAATCCCTATGGCGAGAACTAAAACGGATTAAAATGAGATGAGAGACTGAAAAATCACTAAACGGCCTTTGGGCTTTTTCAAGCAAAAGTATCCCTCCTTTTTCTAAAATGTAAATGTTCTGCATATGCCAAAATCACAATAAATTTTTAACATGGAAATTCTTACCACTCATTAAAACAAGAAGATTCACTTTTATGCATGCTGCTAGACTGGAAGTGATTCTTTGATTTAATAAAAGAAATCGACCAGTCTCATCTGGACATCATCAATGAATTATGAAATGACTGATGCAGATTATGTTAACAGATGTCATTTTAAAGGTTCTGTTCATGTTAATGTTGCAGAACCTCTGCTGTTGGGTTCCCTGCTGTGGGTCATGGGCATCATGTGCCATCTCAGTCTGCCCCTAATGCTGTGTCTCACAGCAGCTCTTCCAAGAGAAAACATCGTACAGAAGGGCGTAATAAAGGTAACCCAAAAAGGTCCAGAAAGTAATATCTCCAAGTGTTTCCATATGCAATCATTTGTAAAGAGTAGAAGATGCCGAGCTTCAAGAACAAAGATGAAATTCATTTTTATGTTCTAATCTATAAATTCTGAAACGGGGCCTCTAAGGCTTTATATTACTCATAGCTCCCTTGTTTCTTTCTTTCTTCTCTTTTTTGTTTTATTTGTATTCTACAGATAGGGATGTGTGTAGAAAATATGTAAACCAAACTCGTCGGGGTTCTGTGATATAGTTTGTCAGATGCTGCGTTCATCACAGAGGACCATAACATGCTGCGTTCTAATGTTTAATATGAAGGCTGTTTGTGGTTTTGGCAGTTTAGGTCGAATTGAAACTTGTTTGCACCATTTGATCTTATTTTTTTCGTTTGGTTGTTTTGGTTAATTGACTTGAATAGCTTGATTGTAAGTTTTCGAACACAGAAATAGTATCTACACTTGGAGAATGAGTTTAACTAGGTAATCTTGAAGTGTGTGGAAATAACATTTCTCAGGTTTTGTGTTGTTCAATTCAACCTTGTAGCAGATTCAGTAATGGACGCATTTTTCCCTCAGTTCCCTCCTTTTGTGGTATTATATCACCCTTTCTAAAGTGGATACTAAGATCTTGGTTGTTCACTGGATTGGATAAACATAATGATCTGATATGAATCATTGGAAAGTTTAAAATTACAAATCCAATGATCTGATATATATATATATATATATATATATATATATATATATCACCAATAATTTACCTTATCATTTTCATTAATATCCATATCATACATCTATCATATAATTCAAAATCTTTAATTAATAACTTATAATATACATAATCATTCACAACTAAACATCGTTTTGTTGATCTTATTTTCCACATTTGAGAAAAACTTGTTGATTTAAGTAATATCACAACTTGAGTGAGACAATTCCATAATATATATACTTTATTATGTCTCTTCCTCTTGCAATATTTTAGAACCCAAGCATCACCATCATTGTTCTTGCTAGTGACCACAGAAATGCTTGAGCAATATGTTTGATAGAGGTAAGCCATCACTTGAATGATATAAGAGACGAAAACAACATTCTTAAAATAATAAGGAAATCAATCATGTTTTTAACATTCTAAAGAAATTAAAATCCATTCAAACTATCAACTATATTAATAATTAGCTTCAAATACATCATTATACACTTTATTTTTCACCAAAATCTATATATAAGGTTATACTTAATAACATCATTACCACAATTTTCTCAACTTAAATAACTCATTTATTTATTGATTAGCCACTTAATATGATTTTTTAAATGGTCTTTTAAGTTTTCTTTTTGTAATTTTTATTTTTTAATTAAATATAGAAAATAATGATTAATACAATGAAAATTAAATACATCATTAGTGAATATTAAATATTAATTATTAAAAATTAATTTGAAATGTAGATGGTCTTATTTAACTCATGATACACTTATAATACAATTGGTATATATCAATTCTATTAGAAAACTGTGTTTAATGTTAGAACTGATAACATTTTGGCTCTCAAACTTAATATCTTAACGGTTCATCCCGATTTATCAGTATTAAAACTTTCATTCTTAATAATTATATATATATATATATATGTATATATATATATATATATATATATATATATTATTTTTTCTTCCTTTCAATTTTTATTTGTATTTTCATACTTATGGCAAATACTGGTGCAAAAAATGTACTTCAACACATTATCTATCACAAATTATTTATTGATGAGTTTGTTTCACAAATGTAGAGAAAATTGAAAGAGAATTTCAAAGAGAAAAAAAGGAAAGAAAAAAAGAACAAAAATATAAAGATAAAGAAAAAATGTTTGATGAATATTGAAAAAAAAACATGCTGAACTTATAATGAAAGAGAGATGCAGAAAAAGAGAGAGAAAGAGAATTTTTTTTAAGAGAATGAGTTGAGAAAGAAAAAAATTCAAGAAGAGTTGATAGAAAAAGAAATGAAAAGAAAGGAGTTGAGATAAAAAGAAATTAAAAACAAATATAAAAGAAAAGAGAAAGAGAGAAAAAAAAAACAAAAAAAAGTGATGAGTAAAGAAAAATGAAAAATAGGAAACTTATCTAATTTAATTTAATTATTTATTATTTTAATATTATTAGTTAACATATTTTTATTGTATTGTCAATAAGAAAAAAGAAGATATTTTAAGAGAACAAAATATTATAAATTTATCATGTATGGTATTTTTTTATTTTGAATTGTTTTGGAATTTGTTTAACATCATTTTAGAGTGAGTTTTATTTAGATTTGAATTATTTGTAATTTTTTTATTTGAAAAAAAACTTATAATTAAGTGAGTGAGTGAACTAACCCATTTAATCCATCAATCCGCGGTAGGTCGAACCGAGTTCAATTATTTTTACTCTCTAATAAATGAGTCAGTTTGAGTTGATTCACTAAAAGACCAATCCATGATTGGTCCGACTAGGTCGAGTTAGGTTACCAATTTTAACAATATTACTATTATTAATAAAAAATATAATTAATTTTGTATTAAAATTTAAATTAATCTTTAACATAAGCCATTGACTTTTAATTATTTACTATGACTAATTCTAAATTAGTCTCTAATTTATAATCAATAATAGGGATTATTTTAGACATCAATAATTTTTATTTTATAAAACAATATTTAATTTAGTCAATATAATAATTATTTTTTTTTAAAATTTTGGTTGTATTTAATAATTTTCTTGAAAGAGAACAATAAATATTAAAGAAATATAATTCTTAATGATTATATTCAACTTATACATTTTCTATTATTTATTCATATGTATTAATCTTTACTAAAACTCAAGTTAAAATTTATTTTGTCATACTTATTAATTTTGAGTCGAAATCAACTTAAACATAATTTTTGTGAATTTGTTGAACATAATTTGGGGGAAAAGAAAGGTTAATTATTGAACATTTTTAGGTCATCTACTTTCTCTCTCTGTTTCTTGGTACTGTTCTAAGGTTTGGTACTTTGTACTACATTGTACAATCCATTGCAAACACATTTCTTGTACGGCATAATTCTGCTTTAAGGAATCAATTCCACTCAATAACAAAACCTGTCAAAAGCTTTATTTTATGCTCCATCCACTACACCCAAAATACAATATTCTTTTCCTTAAATTTTAAGTTAAGAAAAAGCTTTAATTCATGTTTTTTTTTTTTGGAAATTTTAATATTTAATAGCCAATTTTAATATTTTAACTAGACCAAAAATTTAATTACAAAAAAATGAAATTAAGTAATAAAATAAATTATTTGAACAAATACATTGGACAGAGAGAGAGATAAATAATTTAACTAAATTAATACTATTAAACACATCCTATGAGACAGCTTTTTTTTTTCTCTTTAAAAGATTATTTATGATCACACATTATAAATTATATAAATGCTAATTTTTGGATTGAAAATTAGCCACTAACATAATGTAAAATAAAAATTTGTTATTCATATAAAAGAGGTGTTGTCATGTATTATATTTTTAAACAATAGTTAAGTCTGGTTGTCTGCTTCGATAGCATGTTATATTTTTAAAATTAAAATTGAGTCAGATTCAACTCTTAGAAAAAGATGAAAAAAAAGTTTGTGAAAACAAGACTATTAAAGATGTGAGATGTTAACAACTATGATTACTTTTGGCTGTGATGTGCTTGCAACTCACTCATCTACCATTGTGGATTTTAATGTCATCATCAACCTTTGACTGGTCAAGAATAAAATCATTTAAAGAAATAATAATATATAATAATATTGTTTAGATTTATAAAGTATTTAAAAATTAGGAATTAAATATTAAACTTTTTGGAAAACCTATAAGGAATAATTAGATTACAATAATCACTTCTTATAACTTTATATATTCAACTAAAAGCTATTGTTAATTAAACTTAATAGATAATACCATACTTAATATTCTCTCGTCTTTTAGAAATCAAAATTTGGTATAGTTTAAATACTTTTCTTTCCTTTCATTTTTTAAATATCTTTTAAAGACAAAACCATGATAAAGTTTCAGTATTCAAAATAGACAATACATTGAATGTATGGTAATTGACACTAATTGTGAAATTGATAATGAAGTTCTAAGATAGATCATCTTCTATTGAAAATGAACATTCATTATTTTTAGACATCCATTGAAAACTTATATTTTTATTACACTCAATAGTTTCATATCGTTTAGAGATCAAAATTAATTACAATTTAAATACTCGTTTATCTTTCTATTGAGACACTTTTAAGAAGATAAAAGTGTGACGAAATTCCAAATAATGATAAAGTACTACCATTTGTTAAACATGATTAAAAGATGAAAGTGGAGATAAACCTATAAATCTTTATTACTTGTCTTATACATTTAATAAAGTTTGTTTAAAGTAAAGTATATATTTGATAAGTATCACAAATTTATGTCATTTGATATTATTTTCTGTATTAATAGTAATTAATTGTGAAATGCTTAGAATTTTAAGTGCATCCTTCACATAACTTAGTATATGATAGACTTGTAACAAATTATAGTTTTAAGTTGTTGTTTGCTAATGTGTGTTACATGGCACACACTTATACTTTGGGAATGATGTCTAAATATTACAATTTTACACTTCTAGAAAATATAAAATCATCTAAACTAATCATTTTATTTTATGATTTAGATTATACTCATAATTAATATAATTAAAAATTATTTTCGCCATATTCAAGACTTAAATGAATTATGTTAGGAGTGGTTTGTTTGTTTAAGTTACTCATAATAATCAATATTTTTTTTGGTTTTATTTATTGCATCATCAACCCAACAATGTCATAAAAAATATAATAAAAATGTCATTGTCTACTAAAATTTTATTCATATTTTTTATTATTGGTTTTTGTGACGTCCGGGCACTGACGAGGGCGAGAAGTGATCGCCGGTGCAAGAGGAACAGACAAGGAGCAGCTTAGGCTTCCAGTGGAAGAGACACATGGACGAATCAAACATACACCTGAATGAGAGGGATTTAGAGACTGTATAAGTATGGAACTATACGGTTGAAGGATAGCTTAAAGGAATTAATTTGACTACTCATATCAACAAATGCATTTGCTTTTCGATAGCCTAACCCATAACAACTTCATGGTTAAACGTGTTGATATGTGGGGCAATCAACATTTACTGTAAGTTTTCGGACGTTACAGTTTTCAAAGACATTATTATTTAATTATTTTTTAGTGTGATCAAATATTTATAAGGCTGCCAAGCAAACTCATTTAAAAATAACACCACTAAGCAATGTATATTATTATTTATATAATTATAAAGTTAACTTATTTATTTAAAACAATTAATTAATTAATATTGATAATTATTGGATAAGATAATTTATTTAGCTTTGATTCATAGGTAATTTTCATGTATTTATTTAAATTTATGTTTTATAATAGATATAATTGTTCTATATTTTGTAAAGTATAATTTGTATAATAAGTTTTGTCCGGTCTCTCATGATTTATATTATTTTATTTTATTTTATTTTTATAAATTTTTATGTAATAATAAATGATTGATGAATTTTAGATGTCAACATAAATGAGATGCTAAATTTCATGTCATCTAACATTGACCTCATTTTAAAAAAATTTATATCGATCATACTTACAATAAATTTAAAACACGAACATTCTTCTATATTTTAACATAACAAATTATGTTATTATAAAAGAGTATTTTCTAGATAGGTCTATATGAAAAAAAAAGTATAAAGCTATAAGAATAATAATATAACAAATTTAAGCAAAAATATAGACATTAAATAAAGTTATGGATTGCAAATAATCTAAATTAACTTTTTTTTTTTGCTTTATGATTGTGGATTCAATTTTTGTTAGCACCTTTTTCATATATAAATCATCTAACGTTACTTTTTCATATTTTCATCAAACCATTATCTCTCTCAAAATTTGTACCTCAAAAACGTTTCTATCGTATCAGAGAATAAGCATTTTTATTTATTCAAATGATATTCATAATACTCTTTGTATACAAATTAGAAGAATTATGTTAATAATTTTAAGGAGTTTATTTTTTATTTGTTTAAACATCAAGTCTATTGATATAATGATATAAGATTATTGGATACATTGAAATAAGTTTTTTGGTCGAAGATTGGAGAAAATATACTCTTTATATAAGTTTTTTTTTTTTTTTAGAAAAGATCATAAAAATTAAAAAATGTATATTTAAATTATTATTATTCTTATTTTTAAATGATGTAAAAATGAAATATTTTTATGGGTTGTGTTTCGAATCTATCACTTGAGTTCACCTAAAATTAAAGAAACCTCTTTTTTAGAATACGATTTTAATACGGTTTTCTCAATTCTTTTGATACAAACATCAATTTGTTATAAAATTTTAATTGGAATGCAATGATATAGAAAAGATGAAACGGTTTCAAAGAAATTGACAAAAGGAAACTCTAACGTTCTTTGGGTTTTTATCTTTTATAATTTTAAATATTTTTATACCACTTTACAACCATTACTTCTGTTTTTAAAAAATATTTTAATTACTGTTTTTTTTTTCACAAAATTAAGTATTGTTTTGTGACGTTTTTTCAATTCCCTTCATGTTAAAAATATTAATTCTAAACAGCCAAAAAAAATCAAATTGGATTTTAATAAAAGGTATACGATTAAATCAGATATTTTAATTAAACAGTAATGAAATTGAATATAAACTAAAAGATTAAAATCTAATATAGTCAATTATAAAACCTTTTAATAAATCATTAATAGAAGTACGAGAAGCAAATTAGGGAAAAAAGCTTTAAGGAATTGAAAAATAATAAAATGTTCATTAAAGGTTTATTTTGTGTGAAATAAATATTAAAGTATTTAAATAGTGAATGATAATTTTTTATAAAAGATTTTTGTAAATCTAAAAATATATATTAAAATAATAATATAATTTTTTTATATAATGGTAAGAGAAGTGAAATAAAAAAGTTTTGGAGTTACATTAAAAAAACTTTTTTTTTATTAATCTCTATTTTCATTTAAAAGAATTTAATGACAAAAATTTTAAAGTAATTTAAAGAAATTATTCCATCTATTTATTTGTACAAGTTGTCTTGAGACAAGAGAAAGAAAACATTTATTATTTTATATTTCCTTTACTTATATTTATTGATTTATTTATCGAGTATTCTTATTTTTATTTTATTTATTTATTATTATTATTATTTTATTTTATTGGTGAAGTATTTATACTTTTATTTTTATTTATTATTTTTGTTATTAATATTTTATTATTAATTTTATTTTATTAGTAAAGAATTAATCTTATTTTTATTTATTGTTATTATTTTTATTTTATTAGTGAGATGTTAATAATCTTATTTTATTTATTTGTTATTATAATTTTATTAATGAAGTGTTGATAATATTATTTTTATTTATTTATTGTCATTATTTTCATTTTATTAATAGGTATTTATAACCTCATTTTTATTTATTTATTTTTATTATTTTATTAGTGAAGTGTTTATAATCTCATTTTTATTATTTATTTTTATTATTTTTATTTTATTAGTGAAATGTTTATAATTTCACTTTTATTTATTTATTATTATTACTATTTTATTAGAGGAGTGTTAATAACCTTATTTATTGTTATTATTTTTATTTAATTAGTGAGGTGTTTATGACTTCATTATTTATTATTATTATTATTATTATTATTATTATTATTTTATTAGTAAGGTATTTATAATCTTATTTTTATTTACTTATTTATAATTTTATTAGTAAGATGTTTATAATCTCGTTTTTATTTATCAGTAAAATATTTTTTTATTTTTTAACTTTCAGCGAAATTAAAATTAGTCATTATTTGAAACTTTTGACCAATTTAATCTCCATACTTAGAAGTGTGTAATTTAATCATTTTAATCCATTTTTGTTAAATTTATTTGATGTTTCAAAAGGACTGCATATATTCAATCATTTTAGTCAAATTTTGTTAAGTTTATTTAATGTTTCAAACACATTTCTCAATTAACATTGAAGCGAAAATGTGTAAACAACTCAATTGTTATTATGAAACGCGTTTAAAACTCAAATAAAGTTAATAAAATTTGGTTAGAATAACTAAATCTATTCATTTATAAAGTTGACAAATTAAATTGGTCCAAAGTTTTAAGGAATGACTAATTCTAATTTTATTTGAAAGTTAAGAAACCAAAAACATATTTAACCCTTTATTTATTTATTATTATCATATTATTAAGTGAGGTATTTATAACCTCATTTATTCATTGTTATTATTTTTATTTACAACTTCATTCTTATTTATTTATTGTTATTGATTTATTAGTGAAGTGTTTATAACCTTATTTTTATTTATTTATTGTTATTATTTTTATTTATATAGTTAAGTGTCAATAACCTCATTTTTATTTATGTATATTTATATTTATTTATTTAAGTGAGGTGTTCTTAACCTCATTCTTATTTAATAACCTCATTTCATCTCATTTTTACAGGTGAATTACTTAAATACAAAATAAGTCTTGTTGACCCATAAAATAAATTAAGAGAAGAATTAATATATTGGCTGAAAAAGGAAGGAACCTTCGAAATTGATACGAGACTTTCAAGCCTAGTGATAAGACATAACAACACCGTGTACTAGGTTCAAGATAATAATAATTTTAACTCCAAAAGAGAAAAAAAAAATAGTTTTAGTTTGAAGAATCAAAAGAGTATAATGTAGAAGCAATGAATCTCTTAGATAAAAATGGGTAATTGCTTTGAAATTGAAGTGTATTGTGTTATCGATAAATACGTGAAGTTGTTGTATTGATATATGTTGGATGAATTGCATGAATATAATACCATATTATGAAGTGTAATATATTCATTAGTATATAATATATTATGTTTTTCTCAAATAATTATCGTAAATATGAATATATTATTATTGTATTGTCAGTTCTTGACCGGACAATCATACGGTATGTTACAGTTGGTTGACGTCAAAACATCTCTTGGTCTTGTTCACTTGAGTGGATTTGTGGGAGAGTGATTGAGAGGATTTGAGAGAATTTGAAGATAAATTTTGTTGTTGTTTATTCAAATAGATTTGGAGGTAAGTAAGAATAAATTTGGAAATAAATTTTTTTAATCTGTCATATAAATTAAATCTTACACTAATTCTCACAAATTTTACTTCCAAATCTACTCTCACTTACCTCCAAATTTATTCAAATAAACAGCAAAAAAAATTACCTTCAAATCCTCTCCCCCAAATCCACTTAAGTGAACAAAGCCTTAGTCTTATTATTCCAGCAACCGGTCGGCCAAGAGTATGACCGACCGATCATCTAAATCCTTAAACCTCACTAACTATTGAGTTTACAGGTAAAAGTATGTTTATCAATTGTTTAATCGTAATTAGGCCTATACTAATTTGAAAACCTACAAATACAAGTTTAAGGTAAGGAGACATCTAATCAGATTTATTGCAAATTTTAAACTCTATTGTAATAACCAATTTCCTTACTATTATGTAAAATGATTAACGTTACATTTTGCTCCAAAAAGAAAAGAAAACATCTCTATATAAAATTATAAACTTAGAACTTGAGTTTTATAAAACCTTTCTATTAAAACATATACAAATTAATATTTTGTCATAACAATAATTTTTTTTTTCTGTTTTAGAAACGTATATCCTTTTAACAACTAAAAGATATTAATTAAAAAACATTAGAATAAATGTTCAAAAAAACCAATAAACTATCCAAAAACAAGATTAAAACACTTGTACTTACTCTTGTAATGCATGTATCAACTAAAATCAAGAATAATTACCAAACTGCAATGGCCCACCAAATTCTGATGCGTGATGCTAGTGTTATGTCTTGCATTACACGCACTCTCATTGTGGGGATTTGGTTCTTTGGCTATAAAGGCACCACTCTCCACAAACCTCTATATTCCATTACCACCGAGTTTTTGAATCTATTATTATTCCTTTTCTGTTCTTCACTTTCTTGCATAGAAAAACAATGTCTTCTCAGGTCCTCAACCCACTTCCTGTTTTTTATTTTCTTTCCTTTTTCTCTTTTCTCAGTTTTCTTGTGCTTGATCATTGTGATTCTGGGTCTTTTTTTCTTTTTTTTTTTTCATATTTTTGCTTTGCATGGCTCGTTGTTCTTGGTGTTTGTACTGAACTTGACGAGTTTTGAGATGAGAGACTATGATTATGTTGATACCTTTTTGTTTTGTTTATAGTAATTACTAATTTAGCAAGCTTTAAAGATTGGGTGGGAAGAGTGATTTTATTGCTTTATATATAGGTAAAGCTGGAATCTTTTGTTTGAAATGTGATTGCCCATGAAATTTAATTCTAAAAAAAATATGATTTTACTTCAAAGCTTTGTTTTTCCTTCAGGTCAATAATCCTAATAAGTATTGCAATTTATTGGGTTTTCAATTTTGAGTTTCAATTTAGAGAAGGTTCAACATCTGCTTATAAGAATCCTTCTGACAAGTTGCAGACACATGCTTTCAGTGCTGAAGGGTTAAAGTTGAAAGTGGTTTTCGTTGTTTTGTTCATATTAATTTAGTTTTCATGGATCTTCAATTTCTCTTCAAATAGTTGCAGAACTTGTCCTCAACGGCTGTATCTAACATATCTGATGTTCTTATCACTT
Organism: Vigna reflexopilosa; assembly: GCA_027742785.1. NCBI lineage: Eukaryota > Viridiplantae > Streptophyta > Magnoliopsida > Fabales > Fabaceae > Vigna > Vigna reflexopilosa. The sequence goes on from CM050917.1 coordinate 4,132,292, forward strand.
TTTATGATTTTTCTTCCCAATGATTTGCTCCAATAAAGAATACAATTTCCAGATATAAAAATTTCTAACATTATTTCTTGCAAACGAACTGATTAAAATATAACTTCAAATCTAATAGTAAGAAAGTAACAATGGTTGGCCCTTCCTTGTTTGTTAAAAGTCTTAGTTTCTGGCCCCATTATATTAAAAGTCTATTGCAATAAACCGATTAAAAGCTGTGATCTTGTTTTTTGCTTAGTCTACAGGACTGGCTTTTAGTTGATTCTGACTGGCTTTGAATATGACTCCACTTTGCGAGTTCCTGTTGTTTATATTATTATATCTGAACCTTCAAAATCTAGTTTTATGTCAGATCAGATGCAATAAGGTCACCGGCATCTCACCTTTACAGCATCAGTTAAAGGGATAATTCTTTTCTGTTTCACATCACAAATTATAGTATATTAATCTCTTGTTCCTACGTTTGTGTTCGATGCCATTATATGCTCAATTCCTCTGCATATTCCATTTCTTTCCCTTTCTTAAATTGATTCAAGTTGATATTAGATTTTAGTTATGAGTTTGTTTTTTCATATATGATTGTTGGGGTTAAGATGAGACTAATTATTCTTTTCTCTACTCTTCCAATCTAAATTTTCTCATTGTGGTTGCAGACTGTTGTCCTCAAAGTTGGTATGTCATGTCAGGGTTGTGCTGGAGCAGTGAATAGGGTTTTGGGAAAAATGGAAGGTAGTTTTCATTCCTGCTAATTTATTTGCTGCTGTCTGATCCAAAATAAAAATGATTTACTATTTGTAACAATGTAATATCTTGCATGCCATTTTTTTATGGCAAGGGCGTGCCCTTGTCAATTTTTCATTCAAAGTATCCTGCATGATTAACAATCTAATTACCATAAGTATTTTGTTTTTAAGTGTTTGTCAGCTGTTTTCTTAATTCAGAATTTCTTTTCCATTTCATTCCTCTGTAAAATACTTCAAATGAGCGTAATATCATTTTTAATGTTAAGCACCTGAAGTTCTGGTTCTTCCTTTCTTAAACTTTTTGGCTTTCACTTTTAGTCTGTAATTATGTGATTGTGTGCTTTTCCTGTTCACGATTGACTCTGAGACATCATCATGAGTAATACCTTGCACAGGTTAATGGCTGGTTACTCTTATTAGAATGTTGTCTGAATTTGATGTGGCTTCTACCTAGATCCAATGAAAGCCATCCTTAGTTGATTAACAATTCTACTTTTATTCATTTGGGAGTTTTAGGTCTGTTATTTCAAACGTTAGTCTCAGGTTAGTTGTATTAGTGTAACATTCCCCTTTAAATTCATGATCTTTTGTTGGTGGGTATTGTGAATAACCACTTTAGGATTTTCAATTGTTTTTTTGAATTTGCTCATATTCTTTGCATGTACATGAGAATTAGTTTCTTATCTGTATTTTAATATCTAATATGATCACATTGATGCTTGAGACATGTTTGATGGAGTTTCAAAGGCTTTTTATTTTCCTAATTATCGTGTGACACTCAATGTGATGGAAATAACCCTTTTTGGTACTTACATTATTCTAAGATGGATATGACAAGCAGAAGTTTTGTTCCATTCCAGGTCCATTATTAGCTTTACCTTAAAAAGAAAGTTTCTTTCTGATGGGTCACAATTCAATTCAATGAAACTTTGAATTTTCCCATAAAATGATCATGTTCCTTTACTATATTGGTCTGAAATTTCTTAGCCTGGAACATTTCACAGCTAACATTGTCATTGGCATCTATGACAAGCATCAACTTTCTAATTTCTGACATTGTGCATAACATTTAAACTAAACATATAACATTTTCCTGGCGAAGAGACACATTAATATTGCTAAATCAGCACCTTCTCAAGCCATAAGTGTTGTGGCAGTTTCCTCTGATTGAATGGGAAATTGGAAACTATGGCTTGAAGTTTATATAATTAAGTTCTAAAAGTCTCATAGTTAACTTGCTTCTATGGTTTTTGTTCATGGAAGAAGAAAATATTCTGCCTCGAATTATAATATGCCGTGTCTGCAAAGGTTTTTTTAATAGAAATAAGCTACTAGTGTCTTGTTACTTGACCAAAAGAGAGGAATAATTTTTCTTTGTGCACATTTAGTTTAATTTGTGCTCTTCACATTGTGTTTCTTTTTCTAGGAAAAATTAATGTTCACGTTTTCACTCATTTCTTAGAAAGAGACAATGGGAGGTTTTACTTCTTTCCAGTAAGAAACAAACAAAGGGGACAACTGTGAACACTCAAGATTGACCTCCTTTTAGCTGTGTTAATGGCCTTTAACCCTTCAAAATTTCTGCAATGTTATATCAAAATAATGGTGTTTATATTTATAGGTGTTGAGTCATTTGACATTGATCTGAAGGAGCAGAAGGTGACAGTGAAGGGAAATGTACAACCAGATGAAGTTCTGCAAGCTGTTTCCAAAACTGGGAAGAAGACTGCATTCTGGGTGGATGAAGCACCAGCTGAAAACAAGCCATCAGAAACTGCACCTGTTGCCTCTGCTGAAAAGGATACCAAACCTTCAGAAACTGCACCTGTTGCCCCAGAAATCAAGCCTTCAGAAACTGAACCTGTTGCCTCAGCTGAGCCTGAAAGCAAGACTTCAGAAACTGCTATTGAAACTGTTGCCTAAGGCATTTGTCCTTCTAGTTTTCTGTGTGAAAGTAGGTCTGTTTTCAAATGGTACTTTACATGCTTTCTGCATATCAGATGTTATATTTTGTGTGATGTTACTGATATATAATCTGCTGCAATAACTCTTGGCCTGAGTTTCACATATGAGACACTTTTCAAGCATGTTATAACTAAGAATTTGAACTTGTATTTCTCTTGGCCTCTTCTTACTCTTAATCTTTTAATATTTCAAAAGGTTGCGCTTATTGTTTTTTAACATGGAATAACTCTAATTTTAAAAAAAATGTATGTCACAGATAATTACTATTTTAAATTGTTTTCTGAATGTCAATTTTAATAAGTTTTATTATGATTATAAGAATATTATTTATTAATTATTTCAAGTTAATAATTTATATACATAAAGTCTGATTGCTGGCTAAGGTAAATTGTATGTTTGGGAGACCGTTAATACACTCTCCACTACACCAAAATAACAAAAAAATAAAAAAATTGTAGCTTTAGCTTTGAACTTGAGTTGCGATAATAGTAATTCTTTCCCGAACACACCCACATTAAGACCTATTGTTATCAAGTGTAGATATGATTTTCTTATCCAAGTGTTTATCATAAAAGAGCAGAATAGAGTTCACAAACAAACCTTTTAATAGTTTATCAAAAGGATAACGATATTCTGACGCTCATTCTTTTTTTTTTTTTTTGTAACTTTTTAACTCCATCACATGTGAGGTGGTTATTGGAACAGAGGACTAAAATTAAAAAAAAATGTCATGGAAAGATAAGAATTAGGGATTTCAAGGATTTTTGGTTATTGGATTTAAGATTTCATTTCTCATCACGAGAGGGAGGGTTGTACGACGATGTTCACTGAACTTACAATTATCGTTCACCATTTGTCATAATTTTCGCTATAACCGTCATTTCGAAGCATCGTTGAAAGTCGAAACCAACATTGATGAGTTTTGTAAGTTTTCGCTGTTCGTTTTGGTTTTATTTTGTTGTTGTTGTTCGGTTATTTTTATTTGTTTTCAATTCTTTTTTTAACATTTTGGGTTGCTATGTTTTTTTGGGTGTTTTTCTGATTTTGGAGTCCTTATTTCGTCTACTATAGGTATTATTGCAATGGAGGAAATTCGTTAGTAGAGTGATTTTTATCATGACAGGAAAAAGATATGTGAGGTTATACTATATTTCAAAAAAGTTTGGCTTTTTTTTTGTATTTAAATAGAAACGATATAACTTTTTTTGTATTTAAATAGAAACGATATTTTTATATGCAGTTTGTTTTTAGACACTCCTGCAACACGAAGTTTATAGGTGGTTTGAACTAAAGGTTGAGTAGTGAACATAAGCATTATATTGAGAATACAATCTTTAATTGGTTATTAGGGTTGCTAGAGTCTATGGGTGAGTTTTGTTTTGGGGACAAAATTGTTGAATTTAATGAATTCGATGTATGTTTAGGGTTAAGGTTGCTTGTGGTTGGAGAAGTAATAGATTTAAATAAACTTGGTGTTCATAGTGTGTGTAGGAATTGCTTACTTGACAGAAAAGTTGATGTTAAGATGGTATATGAATTCTTGTTGGAGGAACATGAAAATTTTTCTCTAGAGCATTTTTGCAGTTTTTACATATTAGTAGGGATATCATAGTTTTTGCTTCCTAATCGTAGTGGAATAGTTTTTCCAATTATTTTTGACATTGTTGAGGAGTTGGATTGTATGAGTAAGTACAATTCGGATAGTTTAGTTTTTGAGTACTTGGTGGGAAGTTTATGTACTACTTCAACAACAATGAAGAATGAAAGAGGCAGAACCCACTTTCATGTTGTTGGATATCTGACGCTCCGTATGATAATTGACTCCTTACTTAAACTCTTTACCGAAAAAGTGTGGACAACACTTGTCCAATCATAATCATACAACCTACCAGTGTCATCTAATATTGTACATGGCATGTTACTAACTGCCTTGGATATTCTAGGAAAATAAAATAGAATAAAACAAACTAAAATATACAAACGACATATACAATCAACATCGTTCTCATTATTTCTTATTATGAACTTTATACTATTTACAACGCCTTTTAGAGTTAATGACTTAGAACTAAACTATTCACCAATAACACCACAAACATTGTCATCAAATTTAACCTCTAAACCTCCCACACCCAATCCTAAACCCATGCAAACATTCGTCATAGTAAACGATACCATTCTCTGCTTTAGAAGGAAGGATTCATTGCGCCCAACCCACCGGTTGAACATTTCCTTCAACAATGGTGTGCATTTGCCAATCAGCCTCTGCATATAAAGACACCACTTGAACGGAGTTTGGCTGATACATGTATGATCATTGTCCCTTAATACACCATTTATCTCAACTATAGGTTTGGTGTCACACCACAGTTGCAAACGAAACTACTAAAAATTTTAAACAAAATCAACTATTAAAAAGCATTATTAAAAGAAAGTCATAAATGTTCAATATGACACAATTACTTACATTGTTTTCACTTTGTTGTGCAATGAAATCTATTACTGTCAAACGAAACATTGTACAAAAGATATGTCAAAATAACCGAATAACAACTCCAAAATGATTGTGTGTGTCAAAAAATTGAAACTTTACACACAAAAGAAACCTAAAATGATAAAAAAATTGAAAATAAGTCAAAATAATCAAACAACAACAACAAAGAAAAATCGAAACAAATGGCGAGAACTTACAAAACCCACGTCAATGGTGGTTTGGTCCTTCAACGATACTTCAAAACGACAGTTGTTGTAACATCCCATTTAATAGAGTAAATCTACTAAACAAACTATTATAGATTTGATAGAACATATCAGATAGACAAAAAAAAAACACATGTAGTTTATCGTTACAATTATCCAAAATAATAACTATATCAATGAAAACACATATTTGTAGAACCTTCTAAACATAGAGTATCTCAAAAGAGGTAAACTGTTATACAAAACGTCTAAGTACTTATGTATCTGCATCTATTAACGATGAACTAACACCTAGAACATCCTCTGCTCACACCAAATGGTGATCATTGCTAAAGAGATTATAACACAAAGGGACTGACAATCAAAAGAAGTTAAATTTGTTAAGAACAATCAAAAGAGAGTTAGAGCTATGTGTAAAAAGAAATGTTATTTTTTAATTATGACTAGCAAGGTAGGCAACCATAACTTTAGGGTCAAGACACTTGTTGGGCGTAACAAATGTGGAAGGGTTTTGGTAACAAAAATGCAAGTGTACAGTGGATTGCACAAATATTAGTTAACAGATTTATAGGTGTGGGGAACATGACATTGAACCAAATAATTGATGAAATTAAGAAGACATATAGTGTTGGCATAACACCTTGGAAGACTGGAAAAACAAAAGAACTTTTAATGGATTGTTTGATGGGATGGACAATGATAATATGCTCGTCTATATGACTATGTTGCTAAATTGGTTAGAGTTAAGACTGAAACATTCAAGATTAAGGTCTATCAACCCCAACTGACTTTAACACCAAGGGTTGAGTCTTTTTACATGTGTTTAAAGGGTTGTAAGGAGGGCTTCTTGGGTGGTTGCAGGCCATTAATTGGTGTTGACAATTGTCATCTAAAGACATCCTATGGTGGTCAATTATTAGTAGCAGTTGATAGAGACCTTAATGACCAATATTTCCCTTTAGTTTTTGTTGTTGTTGAAAACAAATGCAAAGTTTGTTGTTGATCTAATTAACCAAACTTGTAGTTCTTACTTTTTGGATTTGGTTGACATACCTTGTAGACATATTATGGCTATAATTCATTATAAATTAAAGAACCTTGAAGATTATGCTCATCCATATTAGAAGAAACATGCATATGAAAGTTGTTGTGGGTCTTAAATTATCCCAATTAGTGGACATCAATTGTGGTCTAAAAGTAATTGTCCATAACTACTTCCACCTATTTATAAAAAACCACCTGGGGGGCCTTAAGAAGCTATGGAGAAGGGAAGTCGATGAATATATCATTCATTCAAAATTATCACAGAAGAATATTGTTATGAAGTGTAACAACTATAATAAATATGGACATAATATTAGAAGTTGTAGAAAGGGAATGAAAACCAGAAAGGTACAATTGCAACTTACATTATTATCAATTTTTGTTATTCATACCATATTGTGTATATATGTTACACTCACAACCATTCCTCACAATACAACCATGCACCTGTTCTCCAAAACAATTAGCTAAAACTGCAAAACATGTTAATATGCTAGGAAATGTAAATTGATTAGACTTAATCCCTTCTTCATGCATATAACAAAAAAACTCAATTGCCTTATGGCCATTGCTGTTTTGAGCATAACCAGTAACCATGGCAGTTCATGGCACATGATTTCACTTGTCAAAGGCCAAATCCTTGAAGAGAATCTTAACTTCTGAAACATGCATACACATTCTTCACAATGTAACTTTACATGTTCTACCTTCTACATTAGTATGTTCCATTAAATAACATTGTACATTAATAAATTGGAATAAATAAATCTAAGTCTTGAAGCACTCTTTCACTTCAAATGTTGTATTCATCTAATATCCAATCACACACATATTTCTTCCTAATATGTTGTAGTTGTTCTTGTAGGAACAAACATTATATAGTCATAGAAATCTAGGTTTTTGTAGTGTAAGTACATCTCATTTTTATCATGAATTATTTTCCTTGATTAACAATAGTTGTAGTTTTGCCAATAGTTAAAGCTTCTTTAATTGTCTTATTTCACCATAAAGAAAATAAAATAAAATAATTAAATGGTATACTTATTGTATATGTTTCATAAATCTCCTTATAATAACCTATGTATTTTGTTTTCATTTCGAATTGGATGGTTCACTAATCCAATTGACATAAAATTATAAATAGATTCATATTTTTTTTTTACTTTTACCAAAGATTTAAAATAGTGGTTTGTCTCTAGAAGCTTTATATTAAAGGGATTTATCATTAAGTTAGCTACATGTCATACTTATATTGGTGTATTCAGGATTACATGTTTGGTTTAATGAGAGTAACAATGTGTTGTAGTTCAAATGTTGGCTTCATGTCTTCAGTATAATTTAACACCATAAAAAATACGAGCATGCACATAAATAAGAGAAAATTCAAATATGAAATATATGGAAAAATAACCGAACTAATTACATGTTAAAATAAAAATGCTTAAAATATAATTGTTTATCTTTTTACGTTCCCATTTGTTTTACTCGAGTGAATCAAGAACAAAAAAACTCCATTGTCTAACACTTTATAGCATAATACCACCAATAATCGCTATGGACAATTAAAGCAAACAACTAAAGAACTATCAATATAAAAAAAAAAAGTTTCATTAGCAAGTGAACTTGTTTCAAACTTTTACAAAGTTAAATAAGTATGTAGTATTGCAGTGAGAATAGTAAAATACTAATTTGAAACCCATGACCTATAGGAACTCATAAGTTTCCTTTTGGGTGATTAAAATTAATTTCCCTTCTTTTGAGTTGAAAGGAAAGGCAACAGTTTATTAATAAGAAAATATCAATCTCATCATTTTATAAATCCAAAACTTGCGTATAACAAAAATATGAATAGGATGAAATATACGACACTGCCAAATCCACTGTTATCTCCAAAACCCACACAAAACACATCAAAATGAAATGGAATTGAAAAATAAGTATTTGACTATTTTTTAAATAATACTTTTTAAATTTAATTATTTTTAATTTGGTATTTTTAAAATTAACTATTTTTTTTTACTAATAACTATTGTTGGAATACACTTAGTCGTGGACATTGCTGTTCCTAGTTCCCAAACAAATTAACAGTTTTCTTTTTCTTCAAGGCACCCTCACATGTCAAAGTTTTACATACTTAGGATAATGATATTTAGACAACATTTTTTTAACAATATTTGAACATCATCTACGTGTCATTTTGTGATTGGTCCAAAATTACTCTACAATTAATAATAATAATCATAAACACTACCATAGACCAATCACAGAATAACACGTAGATGATGTTCAAATATTATAAAAAAAAAGTTGTCTAAGTATCATTATCCTTTTACTTATTACTTATTGATAAAATTAAAAAGATATATACTTTGCATACAATTTTTTTTTACTTGATATTATTTTATTTTTATTTTTTTCTTAAATATAAAAATTATTATTTTTTAAATATTTTATCTTTATATTAAATGTTAAATAAATGTAAAAGTATGTTATTTTATTATTAAAATATATTAAAAAATAAAAAACAATGATCCAACTGAATTTGGAATATATTGGAAATCATTATCACCAAAGATGATTATTTAAACTACGTAAGTTTAATTTGCAAGACACAATGCAAATTGAGTTGTGTAAACTTAAAGGGAAAACAATTAGCCAACAATAAGTTTGTTACCTGCTTTTTATTGTATGAACATTGCTTCATATTTTTCCAATGTTCAAGTTTCTTTACTTTGGTCTTCCATTATTTTTTGAACCAATTTAGTTCATTAATCATAAGTATTTAATTTAAAAGTAATTCAATGTATTTTTAAATTTGAATAAATTCATGGATGATTGAAAGTTAAAGGATCACAATTACCTAAATAAATTTGGATCAATAATAACTAAACATTAAGGAAGTAAAATTGTGAAGAAAAAAGGAGTTAGGTATCAAAGTTACAGATTTTATAGAATATACAATCAAAACTATAATTGAAACATCATTAAATTAAATTAAATATGGTATGCCTAGAGCTAAGAGAAAATTAAAAGATATTCCTAAATTCAAAAAGTTAATTTTTTTTTGTTTAAATTTAAGTCATATAGATCAAATTAATTTTAGTTTTTAAATATAATGATAAAATACATAATTTTCAAATTTTTAAAATCATATACCTTAGCTTTAAAATCCAACATCCCATAACCCTAATCCTAATTAAGCAACCCATTTGACTCACAAAATTAAACAGGTGCAGACAAAATTGTTTTGCTTACTATTTTTACAGGGGTGATATCGTAAAATTACCTGTTATTGTCAACTTTTTTGGTACTTTTTTTTTTATATAATTTTAAGACATTTTATTTCATAAAGAAAAAAGTGCCGGCGAATTTGATTCACGGCGAGTGTAGCCAAAGCGGTGAAGTGGTGTCACCACGCTGGCTCTGCTTCACTGCTACCTGGGAATTGTCGTCCCCTTTTCAACACAAACAAAATACTCTCTTACTTCCATTTTTTTGCTTCACATTCCTAAGCTAACAGCCACCCTTTTCATAGCTTGACCAGGTACGGTCTTTTCCTTACTTACTTTGATTCTCTTTCTACTTTACTTACATCTTTTTTTTTCTTTCATTTGGGTCTTCAAATCTATTCACAAATAATGTTTTTTTAGTCTTTTCTTTCTAAAAATGTTACCTTTAAGTTCCCTTTGTGCTGTTGTTAATCTGTTCTTCTAGCTTTTTTCTGGGTTTTGTTTATTTTGGATATTTTTTTATGGCATTGTATCTTCTGTACTGACTGTTATGAAGTATAATTGGAAGCATAGTAACCTGCGCTCTGGTGAATTACTGATGTCTGCTATTTTCTTTGATTTTTGTGTTTCATGTTTTGTAAAGGTAAAATAATTTGTTTGTTTGTTTGTTGATCTCCGGATTAATTGGTTTATGCTTTCTATCAAGCTTGATTTAGGGTGTGTTTGATTTTTCTTTTCAAAATTGCTTTTAGTTTTTGAAATACAACTGAACTAGGTTGTTCAGACAGCTGGCTGAGGATGGTGCAAGGCATAGGGAGGGTGGAGAATTGAACGAGTGGTTGAGCAAGATGAAAACATCTCACTTGTAAACAATTCTCAAAACTTTCTAGATTTTGGATGAGAAATTGATTACTGGCTGAGTGGTGTGGAATATTACTCTAGCAAACAGTTTTAAAATTAAAATGTGAAAGAGAATCAAACAAACCCTAATTGTTTTCTTTTTTTTTCCTCAACGTTGTACAAAGTAAACTTGCAAAGTCAATTACTGGTCTCAGTGGTGTGTAACTGACGGCTATTGTTATTGATTGTTTATATTTGATAAGTTATATGAGTTTTGTGGTAGGAAAAGTTGTGAATTTCTGGAATAGTTATAAGCTTGGTATTTCTTTGGTTTCTATTGAGAGTTGTGTTGTCAAAATTTCAGGGATTCATGTTATCATGGATGTGAAAACAAAGAGGAGAGGTGTTATTGAGAATGGTAATGGAGGGGAGGACAAGGTTATGGCGAATTTGATTGCAAATGGAGATGATGTTGGTCCCCTTGTGAGGCTCTCTTTCGAAATGGGGCGGCCTGAGGGGCTTCTTCACCAACTGACATATGTGGTTAAGCAAAAGGAAGCAGAAATTGAGGAGATGTGCAAGACCCACTATGATGAATTCATCCTTGCAGTTGATGATCTTCGTGGTGTGTTAGTTGATGCCGAGAAGCTGAAGAGTGAGCTCCAAAGTGACAATTTTAAGTTGCAGCAGGTTGGCAGCACCCTTCTTGCCAAGCTTGAAGGGCTTCTTGAGTTGTATTCTATTAGGAAAAATATCACTGAAGCTATAGAAGTGTCGAAGAGCTGCATACAGGTGCTGGAGCTTTGTGTAAAGTGTAACAGCCATATTTCAGAAGGTCAGTTTTATTCTGCATTGAAAACTTTGGATTTAATTGAGAAAAGTTGCACACAGAATATTCCTGCAAAAACTCTCAAAGAGGTCATAGAGAAGAGAATTCCTGTTATAAAGTTGCACATTGAGAAGAAAATGTGTATCCAAGTTAATGAGTGGATGGTTGATATAAGGAGTTCTGCTAAAAATATTGGGGAAACAGCAATTGGTCTAGCTGTGACAGTTCGTCAAAAGGACCAGGAAATGCTAGAACAACAGAGGAAGGTTGAGGAGCAAAGTATTTCAGGACTAGGGGATCTAGGTTATTCTTTAGATGCTGAAGAAGTTGAAGAAGATTCAGTTTTACAGTTTGATCTTACACCACTTTATCGTGCATATCATATTCATGATTGCCTGGGTATCCTAAACAAGTTTCGTGAATATTACTATACTAATAGGTTGTTACAATTGAATTCAGACCTTGAGATAACTTCAGCACAGCCTTTTGTTGAATCATACCAGACATATTTTGCTCAAATTGCTGGATTCTTTATAGTGGAGGATAGAGTCCTTAGAACGACTGGGGGCCTCCTTGAAGCTGATCAGGCTGAAACAATGTGGCAGACTGCTGTAGCTAAAATGACTTCACTGTTGGAGGAGCAGTTTTCTTGTATGGAATCCGCCCCTCATCTTCTCCTGGTGAAGGATTATGTCACTCTGTTTGGGTCTACTCTTAGACATTATGGATATGAAATAAGCACATTTCTTGATGTTCTTGATAGCAGTTGTGACAAATACCACATGCTTCTTTTGGAAGAATGCCGGCAACAAACTGTGGATGTCTTTGGTAATGATCCATATGACCAAATGGAGATAAAAAAGGAAACTGACTATGAGAATATTGTGCTGTCATTTAATCTTCAAACATCTGATATCATGCCTGAATTTCCTTACATTGCACCATTCTCCTCCATGGTACCTGATACCTGTCGCATTGTGAGATCATTCATCAAAGGCTCTGTTGATTTCTTATCTTATGGCATACAAGTGAATTTCTTTGAAGTTGTGAAAAAGTATTTAGACAAGTTCCTGATTGATGTACTAAATGTAACATTACTTGAGAAAATCAACAGTGGCAATATCACTGTTCCTCAACTCATGCAGATTGCTGCAAACATAACTGTTCTTGAAAGAGCCTGTGATTTTTTCCTTCGACATGCTGCCCAACTGTGTGGCATCCCAGTACGATCAGTTGGAAGGCCTCAAGCTACTTTAACTGCAAAGGTGATCTTGAAGACATCCAGGGAGGCAGCTTTCATTGCCCTACAGAGTCTGGTGAACACAAAGATAAGCGAGTTTATGAATCTTTCTGATAGTGTTAATTGGACTCCCGAGGAGACAAATGAGAATGGAAATGACTACATACATGAAGTGATCATTTACCTTGACTCTTTCATGTCCCCAGCACAACAAATTCTACCCTTGGATTCTGTGTACAGAGTTGGGAGTGGTGCTTTTGAGCACATCTCAAATTCAATAGTGGCAGCTTTCTCTAGTGATAGTATTAAAAGATTTAATGTAAATGCAGTTATAAATATTGAATATGATCTTCAGATCATAGAAAATTTTGCAGAGGAGAGGTTCTATTCTGCTGGTTTGGGAGAAATGTACAATGAAGTTAGTTTTAAGAACTGCTTGGTAGAAGCACGTCAATTAGTCAATCTTTTGCTAAGTAGTCAACCAGAGAGCTTCCTGAATCCTGATATATGGGAGAAAAACTATTATGCACTTGAAATTAAGAAGGTGGCTGCCATCCTTGATAAGTTCAAGGATTCTCCAGATGGGATCTTTGGAAGCCTTGCAAATAAAAATGCAAAGCAAAGTGCTAGGAAGAAATCAATGGACGTTCTCAAAAAGCGACTTAAGGATTTCAGTTAATAAGATTTGAAAACATTCATGAGGAAGTGGGGTATAGTTGAAGTATTTTTCTTGTTTCTTGTGGATGTTTTAACTTCATAATGAACATGTTTTCGATATTGTTCTGATTTGTTTGTGCATCATTTGAATTAATTTGTCATGAAACGTTGTTTATCAAATGTTTATTACTGCTTGGATGAAGCACTTTTGGAGTTATCAAGTAAATTTGCTGGAATCAGAATCAAACTTTAGTATTTATTTGATCTGATTTATGAGGATTTGCTGCTAATAATGACCATGATTTGGTCCCAAAATAAGAGGATATTTGTCTAATATAACAAATTCAACATTGTTAGCTGTTTTCTTTTCTATTTACTAATTCTCAGGCATTACGATATTTACATTCTGGGATATTTAAAATGATTCAATCAGAAATAATAAAGATCAGTGCATTTTTTTTCTCCCTCATTTATTTTCATGTTAGTATAAAATGCCCAAGGGCTCCATCATAATTTCAAAGCTATAGTTTAAAGCTATCACTTTGGTCAATTGAGAATGTATTATTAGTGCATTGTATGAATCTATATCACCCAATTCTTAATTGAATATTCTAGTCTCTTTGACTAAGAGGTTAGTCCATTAATATTAGTGTATACAACATTATTGCTTTGGATTCTCTAGTAATAAACAATGTATGCATGGGTTAAGGGAGATGATAGGTTATAAACTATCATCGATTTTGAACCTCAAATAATATTGAAAGAGTAGGAAGGTTTGAACACCACTGTTTCATCACCGATGTTTTGGTTCTAAGTTTGTTACATTAATAAGCTTTCTAAACTTCTCATAGGTATTGTTCTTCTGTGAATTTTGTGTGAGCATTCACACTTTTGTAGTTAAAAAATATATATGTTTTCACTTTAATAAGTTAAAAAAATAGTATTTATGAATTATTCTTAATCTTAATTTTCAAACAATTTTTGTTGTCTGTTATAACATAAGCATCAGTTAATTTTTTATAATTTGTCATATAAAATATTGTACAAGGGTTTTGGATCAGGATTTTAAAAGTGTTTTATATTAAAGTCTTATGAAATTTAAATATTGTATATAATATTGTAATTTTTTTCTTTTAAATCATGAATGGCTTACGAAGTAGAAGAGCTCATAAAACGGCTCATTAAAGTATTTTTAGTAGTGTAAGATTAATTAGATTTGTTATATATATTATTTTTATTTTATATTTAGTTAGTTTGTTATTATTTTTTATTTGTATTTTGAGTCTAGTCCATATATTTTTATTATAAATAAAAGACTTTATATGTATATTCAATACAAGAGAGATTAATTTCATACATAGTTTTTCAGTATATTCAACATATTATCTAGAGTTTAACATTCTTTTGAGGAAAAAAAATTTGGTTGCCTCTGTCACTTACGCCATCAACATCATTGTTTATTATTGTCACTACTTGAGTTTTAGTTTCAACCGAAAATCACACGGTTTTGATCATGTTGGTCATGCACCATTGTGTCATCAACAACGCATTCATTAGAGCTTCTACTCACTTTTAGTGTCTTTTGAAGTTGATGATCTGCTCTCTTTTTCTGTCAAGCATGGTGACACGTCTCGTCTCTTCTTAAGCAACAATTTAGAGGGTCGAGGTCGCTATTTTTGCTCTTATAGATTCGTCATGCGTGGTTGCACGTTCCATCTCCTCTTAAACAGCTATTCAGAGCATCAATGTTACTCTATTTTCTTTTTTAGATGCCTTGATTGGAGAATCTTGAATTTTTAAGGTTTATCTCTCTTGTTTATCCATGACGACTTCTACTATTGTCTTTTCTAACCTCTTTTTTTTTCATCATTGTGTTTGATCCGTCCATATATGTTTTTTTTCTTGTGACAAAGATGACTTTTGTTAGTTTATTTCTAGCCATGGTGAATCTTCAACAATGACCTATTTATCTACTGGTTGTCAACAATGTATTTTTTAAAGGTGATTTGTAAGAAGAGATTTTTACGAAGCATCCTCCCAGATTTGTTGCTTAAGGGAAGTCTTCTGGGTTGATATTTCGTCTTTTATGTGATCTTGGCAGATCATTAACAATTTGGTGTGACTCGAGTGTAGTATTTTCATTAAATCTTTATTGATTATATTAGTAACAAACATGATACATACGATATACACCAGCTTGAGAGAGAGTGTTAGATACATTATCATTATCTTTTCTTTATCTTTATCTTTAGTTAGTATGTTATTATTTCTTATTTGTATTTTAGGTTTAGCCTATATTTCTTTTATTATAAATAGAGAACCCTATGTTTATATTCAACACAAGAGAGATTAATCTCATATATAGTTTTTCACTATATTCAACCAGATTAAATGTTGTTTTAAAAACTAATTGATGATGTTTATCTCAATAGCTTTTTGTTATCTTTATTTTATATAAAAAGAGATATTTACTCTTTGAAATATAGTTTTCTTTTGTGTTATCTATAAGTAGATTTTTTTTTTCTTTTTTTAATTTTGTTTTTGTTCTTTCTTGTTATTATTGTGCAAATTGATGGATAAACGGAAGAAAGTATAAAAGAACAAAGTGAAGACAATAACCAAGTTTAATATTGGTGTTTCATCTTTTTAATTTCGATATATTGACATAAAATAATAATTTAAATTTAAACACATTTTTTTCATATTTGAAATTTTGTAAAGTATGATCGCCTGGCCAATCACAGATTAGACGGTCAACCATTACTCGAATAATTTGATGAGCCACTAGTGAGACTGGTCAGTCATGAGTCAGCATGATTACTTTAATGTTGATCAAATTAGAAGTAAAGTGTAATTATCCTTATCGTTGACGCATAAGCGGCACATCTGAGTCTTCAAGACTGTCCACCTTATGGACAAGAAGTTGAAGTCCATCCTGCTTATCACCTTCACAAATGAAGACTTCAAAGTCCCTGATCTTGATTATGATGACCACATGGTCATCACGGTTGAGATAGCCCAACACTTGGAAAACGAGAAAAACGACTTAGATAGCCTAAAATTGTGCAAGATTAGAAAAATGGGGCATATTGGCTGGATCATTTGAGCGAGAAGGCCATCCCCAACACTTGGAACACTTCCCATTTGAAGTTTAATTTTAGTTAAACATTTTACAATATTATGTAACTTCCCTTTTAAAGAATGCAATAAAGTTGTTTTTTAGGAAAATGCACGCAAGTGTGGCCTGAGTCAAGTATTAATAACTCGATGAAGGAAAAGTTCACTTATGTGAATCCCTGCCAACCACACGCTGAGCTGGTGAAGGATGAGTTTCGTAAAGAACCTTTGTCGCTTGGTCCAATAAATTAAACAACAAGTTGGTGAAGGAAGAATTCACCCAAGTGAACCCATGCCACACCACTAAATTGGTTATGGATGAGTTCACTTAAGTAAGCCTTTATTGATCGTATATTGAGGCAAGGAAAGAAGAGTTATGTAGAAAAACCCTACCCCTCGGTCTAAATAAATCGGTGAATGAAGAGTTCACCTTAGTGAGCCCTTATTGAACACACGCCTGTTAAGACAAGCTCATCTACAACATCTTTGGTTTTGAAGTTTAACAAACAACATTAAACGAAGTAGTCTTAAGTGTAGTCTGAAACTCTCAAATAGCTAAAACAAAAGAATACAAAGACCAGGATTACAATAGTTAAAACACTAAACATTGCAAGAGCAACACGAGAACACTAAGTATAGATTAAAAGGCGTATACACAACAAGTCTATTGAAAAGTTGAAACTCAAGAAATGACAATTAATAAAAGAAATAAAATGAAACAACATAAGCGTTAAAACATTTAAATCCACATTAGAAATACTCAAGTATAAATAACCAAACACTAAGAATCCAAAAAGTGTTCGAGAAGAAAAGTTACACAAATAGTGTCATTAGGAAGAAAAGAAAAGCTACCAAAGGGCGAAGACTCCTCTCACGAAGACAACTAGACAATCGACATTATTACTTATATATGAAGAACGATCAGTTTGAAGCAGAGAGTACAATAGTAAACAAATCTGCACCCGCAGATATCCGTGGATAAAATCCACGACGGATAGTTGGTACCCGCGAATATTTACTATCTGTGGGTTGCAAGTAACAGGTATTTTAATATCTGCTTATAAACGGGTCAGATGCAGAGATTATACTATCCGTACCTGTGGATATCCGCTACCCGCAAAAAAAAATTATATTTTATTAAGTTAAGTTTAATTAAAATTAAAATTAATTTATATTTTATAAGGTTAAATTTAATTAAAATTAAATTTTAATTTATATTATATTTTATATAATTTTTGTATTTTTATTTTAATAATTTATAAAAAAATTAAAATATTTATGATATTCGCGGGTATCTATGGGTTTTAAAATACCCATGAATATTTTTTAAATGGGTATCTGTGCGGATAACAGATGATTTTTTTTTTCAGATCAGGTTACGAGTAAGCACTATCCATGTCTGACCTATCCATTCTCATCTTTAGGAAAAGTAACCTTCAAACAATTTAAACAAACTATTAAACTAAAATCTTGAACTTCATAACATACTTCAAATTTTAGATATACCTTAAATAATTGACCTCAATCTTACATTCTGACACAAATTTTAATATATGTTACATAATAATAAAATAATTTATAATACATTAAACTATTACATTATATTATAGTAACTTAAAAGGATTTATCCAATTTATTTCATTTATATAATAAGTGAATAATTTGTGTTATGTTAACCTTTAGTATCAATCTTGATTGGAAAAAAATACATATTTCCTGTGTTAGGGTAAAATTATCGAGCCTGAGAATGATCAGTTTTCTATACATCTAGATGTTTTATTAATCCTTAACACATGTAAATTAATTCAACTTTTTTAATTATGACTTTCATGATATCTTTTAAATGTTAAAATTAAATACGTTTTAATTTTGTTTTGCAATTTTAATTTTTTTTCAAATATATTTTAAAAATTAATTTTATTTTTTAAAACTATTTTTATAATTTGACTTGATATCTCTGTACAAAGAAAAGAAGCTGTTAAAAATGGATTAGATTGAATTTGTAAAGAATATACATGATATCTTCAATGGATTGAGATGAATAAATGAATTTTTCAATCCAATACATTATAATGCAAAATAAATTTTATGAGGTTAATCAATTAATATAGTTTATCATTCTTAGGTGAGTGAAGGAAACTGAGTGTGGGGTGAGAGGTGTTTGTTCTTTCTCACTCAATTTTTATTACATTGGTAAATTAAATAAAATATTAATATATTAAATATATTTTTAATCATAAATTTAATTGGAAATTGAAATTTATTTTCATCTTAAACTTTCAAATATTTTAGGTTTAAATTTTAAAATTAAATAAATATAATTTTTATAATTTAATTATGTTAAATTTTTACATATAAAATAATTTATAGTTTTAGATTAATATTTAAATTATTTACACTTGTATTGTCAAAGCCCATAAATTCCCTGCTAAAGTGGGAAACAGGTGTTGCTGAGAGGGGATGTGAGAGTTCAGAAAGTGGAAGGCAGGTGGCGGTATGGGAGTGGACCGATCGGTTTTTGACGGTAGTATTTAAAGTGAAACTTTCAAATCAAGCTCCACTTCCTGCATGCAACCCTTCTTCCTCAAGTTCTTGAAATTCTCATTTCTCTTCCTTCTCTCTAAATTTCCCCAAACTTCTCTCTAAGATTCTTAGCCATTTTACTGTTCCGATCATCCTTCAGGTAGCACCTGAATGTTTCCGATGCCAAGCTCTTTCATTTGCACCATCGATTTTCCATTTGTGTTGGTAAGTTCAAATTCTTCTTGTTCTTTGAAGTTTCTGCTTTTTCCATGCATGCAAGTGCTTCCAGCTTGCATGAAGTCTTTCATCTCTCTCTGAAAGAGTTTTTGTGTATTTGATTTCCATGGTGAATGCTTTTCACCATTTAGATGGTCAATTAGGAGCTATAGGAGTTACGTGTGGCGTAGGACTGATTGTGAAGAGACAATATTGCTGGATTTTGAGGTAAGGGAAGCTTGTAATTTAATTATGATTTTTGTTTTGAATGTTGTATGGTGGAATGACGTTACATGTATGAATTGATTGATTTTGTGATATTGCATGCTTGTTTGAACGTGTTTGTGATTGCGAAATTGGTAGCAATAGGGTTAAGTCGAAACTCTGTAGGATTTTGTAATTGGACCGAGGGTCATGTATATGACTGTTCGGTGTTTCCCTAGGACGTTCGGTCTTGATTGAATTTTCTTCTGTAGAATATTTCAGTTGAGGACCGATCGATCTTCTAAAGGTTATATTAATTTTATTAGATTAGTTTAGTCAAGGTATTCAAAACAAGTTAGGAAAGTTTTATTTTCGGATTTTACCATACATGTTAATTAGAGCGTTCGACCTTATAATTAATAATATTTATTTTAAATGAGTGGTCGGTGTTGTACTGACACTCAGTCCTTGGAGTGCTCGATCATAGGCTAGTATGCGTTCTTTAAAGTGCTCGGTTTTAGAAGTGCTCGGTCATAGACTAAGCACTCAGAATTGTATTAATAATGTCCTTTTAAAGAGTGTTCGGTCTTGTACTGACACTCGACTTTTGAAGAGAACTTCTTTTTATTATAAATCATTCAACCGTTCGGTCATCATCTTAAATTTTCTTCATATCTCTTTTAAGGATTTTTCTGAATGTGATTTTGTTATACTATGAGATTTTGATTATATGGAATAAGAAAAATGATGAGAGATGAATTGAGTGTTATGAATGTTTTAAGAGAATTCCAAGGGGGAATGTCTCATGATTTATTTTGAATGGTAAAGTATGAACGTGGCCAGACTCAGGCTTTGTTTTTTATCCTGATATTCCGTGATTACTCCTCATCATATAGAATAGGGTAATTCATGTGTGAGAATGACAGGAGGTCCTTTAGCCTGCCGAGGTAAGCTTCATTGGACTAACCTCGGGTGGCGGTTTGTTGAGTGTATCCCAGTCAGGTTCCACCCGGGTGCTAGAAACGACGAGCTACATGGTTCATACAGTCCGGACAGTGTCTTAGTGGTCGGTTTTAATGATTTTATATTTTCGGTTTATTATATGAAATGCTTGGTGTAATGATTATATGATTGGATATGATGTTTTGTTCATGTACTATTATATTTAATTTATATGTTTTAAAGGAATTAATTAAATTACATAAGCTTACCCTACTTCTCTGTTGTTTGTTTTGTCTACCGTTCAGTCGTTCTTTTCACTGCAATGATCATCCAATGGATGTAAGCAAAAGGTGATATGGGTTCGATGGAAGAAGCTTTACAGGTGGATCAAACCGAAGATAGTATTAGTGAGAACATTCAGTTTAATTATCTTGTATAACCGTTCGGTTTATAGTATAATATGTATAATCATTTTAATGTAAACATCCTTATGGTAATACTGTTCGGTTTGACTAAACTCCGTACCGTTCGTTCTATATTGTATAGTCGTTTGAGAATTTCAGTTTATGTACAGTTTAAGATTTTTTGATAGTTCCTCTACTCTCATTCTGTATATAGATTTATTTTCCACTGTTCTCTAGTATTATTATTGATAACTCCTTAAGATAGGTATAGTGTAAATCTATATTTATTGGGATGTAACATGTATAGCCAGTGAAATATTAATATAAAATATTATTTAATAAATTAAAAAAATTAATACCATTAAATTAAAAATACTATATTTATTTTTATGTTTAATAATCAAGATATCCAAATTAAAATGGAAAATAAAATTATAAACTAAAGTCAATAATTCATTTATAAACTTCAAACCAATATTTCACTGTTCGGTTTGAAATATATTTTGCACGTTTTTAATATTGCAAAAATGCTTTTATAAAATTACAATTTTTTAGGAAATTTTAAAATAAATAAACATATGGTAAATTATTATTAGATTTATAATTTTAACTTTATCTTGTATTTATATCACAAGTGAAAATTAATATATATATATATATATATATATATATATATATGTGTGTGTGTGTGTCTATTTTTATTTTATTTTAATAAGTATGTATAAATCATAAATAAATTAGTCTGAGATCATAAAACTATCTTAACAATTAAAAATCAAAATCAATATTTTAAATAATTCTATTTAGTAAAAAGTTCCAGTTTTTTCAAAATAATGTTTAAAAAATATCTTTTCACTTATATTCAATATCAACTCCTATCTTTTTAAAAGGTTTATTTAGTTTTTTTGTGTTAAAAATAATTAAAATATTATATATATATATATATATATATATATATTGTATTAAAAAATTAATATCTTTTACAGTTATTAAGTATGTATTTCTTAAATTGATCTTTTTAAAAAATTTATAAAACATGTTTTTATTTTTTTTACAATTTTAAAAATTTTTCAAATATAAATTAAAAATAACTTTAATTTTTTTTATTGGATGACATATCTCTTAATTAAGTTATTAACAAATGAATTAGATTGAATTTGTAAAGCTAATGCATTAAAATAAAATTTTATGAATTAAAATTTATAAAGTTATTCCTGTTTACTATTTATAGGTGTGAGAAGAAAACGATAAAATAGGTTAGTAGAGGAAATGTGGGGTAATGGAAAAAGAAAAGGAAAAGAAAATGTTGGGTGAAGTAGTGAGAAAAAGGAAAGACTTATACTAAACTAGAAATAGAAAAAGTAATGGAGGATGTATTTAGTAAATAATTATCCTAACTAAATAAAGCATTAAACATGATCCACTTTCATTGATTTTAATCTAAATATTCAATCAATATCCTACTTTGGTATTATAGAAACACTTTTTCAAAATTTATGATATTTTAAATAGAAATTGCAATAACTTTTTACAATTTTTAAAATAAATAAATACATAATGAGCTATATTTTTTGGAAAACGTTTTTTTAACAACAGATTTTTGATAACAATTTGACAACAATACGTGTCGCATTGTCATTGGTTGTTTTTATTAAATTTTATTTAAAGATTTATCTTGTTTTAGAGGATGTTTTTGGAATAATCTTCAGAAACCTTTTGTCGTTTTTTAATTTCTGAAACTCTGACCCTACGAAACTCCCTCTCCCCCCTTTTTGAAACTCTTTCTCCCCCTTTGCTAAGAGATCTTTCAAAACTCTCTCTCCGTCATTGAAGTTCCTTCCTTCGAAACTCTCTCCGTCATTGAAGTGGTTCTCCGTCCACCGTTGTCTATGGAGGAAGTCGTCTCTCTCTCTACATCATTAAAGTGCTTTCTATGCGTCATTTCTCCAAAGCTCTCGTTTTTCTGCCGGCGTTGTTGTTCCTTCGTCGCTTGGGTGCATTTTTCCTTCCTTATTGTTCAAAAGATTGTCATAACGAATACCCAATCAGGCTTAACCAAGACCAAAAAAAGTGAAACACACTGCAGTAAGGAATGTTAGGGAGCCACTTTGTAATTTGTTGGGAGTAGGCATGAGCTTTTGGTACAAAATCAGTTCTGGTACTGGTAATCGCTTACAGTGTCATTGTAAGCGATTACAACAGCACCTGAGCTGTGCAAATTGCTGCTGGAAAGTCACATCCCACCCCACACACAACTCCACTTGCTCTTCCCTTAGCATAGACCTTCACCCCATGGCAATCAGGGTTAACCAAGACCAAAAAAATTGAAACACACTGCAGTAAGGAATGTTAGGGAGCCACTTTGTAATTTGTTGGGAGCAGGCATGAGCTTTTGGTACAAAATCAGTTTTGGTACTGGTAATCGCTTACAGTGTCATTGTAAGCGATTACAACAGCACCTGGGTTTGTCAAATTGCTGCTGGAAAGTCACATCCCACCCTACACACAACTCCACTTGCTCCTCCCTTAGCATAGACCTTCACCCCAAGACCGAAAAAAATTGAAACACACTACAGTAAGGAATGTTAGGGAGCCACTTTGTAATTTGTTGGGAGCAGGCATGAGCTTTTGGTACAAAATCAATTCTGGTACTGGTAATCGCTTACATTGTCATTGTAAGCGATTACAACAGCACCTGGGCTATGCAAATTGCTGCTGGAAAGTTACATCCCACCCCACACACAACTCCACTTGCTCCTCCCTTAGCATAGACCTTCACCCATGGCAATCAGGCTTAACCAAGACCAAAAAAATTGAAACACACTGCAGTAAGGAATGTTAGGGAGCCACTTTGTAATTTGTTGGGAGCAGGCATGAGCATTTGGTACAAAATCAGTTCTGGTACTGGTAATCACTTACAGTGTCATTGTAAGCGATTACAACAGCACCTGGGCTTGTCAAATTGCTGCTGGAAAGTCACATCCCACCCCACATACAACTCCACTTGCTCTTCCCTTATCATAGACCTTCACCCCATGGCAATCAGGCTTAACCAAGACCAAAAAATTGAAACACACACTGCAGTAAGGAATGTTAGGGAGCCACTTTGTAATTTGTTGGGAGCAGGCATGAGCTTTTGGTACAAAATCAGTTCTGGTACTGGTAATCGCTTACAGTGTCATTGTAACCGATTACAACAGCACCTGGGCTTGTCAAATTGTTTCAGGAAGTCACATCCCACCCCACACATAACTCCACTTGCTTTTCCCTTAACATAGACCTTCACCCCATGACAATCAGGCTTAACCAAGACCAAAAACATTGAAAGACACTGCAGTAATCAATTACCTGTGCAGAAGCAGGGATATGTACCCAAAGTGTAGGGATGCTCCCCTGCTATGATTGAAGAGCTCCCCATTTAGGGGTTAAATTTTTATATTAATGTAATTGCCTTTTATTAATGTTATAATTTTTTATTAGTTAATATCCTTCATTATTCCTTTTAAGTTTGTTTAATATTGAAATATTCCAACTTGAAGTACTAGGAAATGCAAAACATTGAAAACACAGTCTTGAAAAACCTGGGGAGCACTTAAGCCATGCCTGGGGAGCACTCACCAACTTTCGGTACAAAAGTGGAATTTTCCACTGGTAAGCGATTACAAGGCCTCTGTAATCGATTACACGTGCATCAGACATGTGTCCATGGTGTAGGACCTCCCCTCTCAACCTAGGAACTCCTCTACTTGGTCTTCCATCCACATAGGGGTGATAGAACTGGAAATTTCTTGTTGTGGACACATTCAACCATGGCCAACAGGGTTAATCAATCCTCAAAACATTGAAAACACAATCTTCAACAACTTGGGGAGCGCTTCAGCCATGCCTGGGGAGCACTCCCCAACTTTCGGTACAAAAGTGGAATTTTCCACTGGTAAGCGATTACATGGCCTTTGTAATCGATTACACGTGCATCAGACCTGTGTCAATAAGCACAAAGGATGACAGAACTGTACAGTTCTTATAACAAGCACAAATGATGAAATGTAAATAACACTACGAGACAACAAATGGAATGAATATAACAGTCAGAATTCGAATAACTACTCTGTTTATTAACAATCAAAATAATTCTAACAAATACAATTATCCATAGTTCAATGTCTACCAAATTTTGCACTATTAACAAATTACATAAATCATTCAAGTTTCGGATTATATCTAGTGTACGAAGTTCTACAAGCTTTTCTTTTGTAACGCTTTCGACGTATTCCTTCATTCATAACGGTTTCATAACTATAAATTCCTCCCTCACATGCAAAGTCATTGTCAAAGTCATGTTGTTTAGAAGGCATACTGTAACCACCTTCATCTTCATTCTTCTCTTTAAGCAGCTCAGCCTGCAATGCAGATAACCAACAATGAATGACGAACAAACAACTGCAAAATAAATACAAAATTATATTTTTGGCTATAAATAACCAACAAAACTCACAACTCCCCAAAACCAAAAAAAAGCAAAATGACCAACAAATGCCAAAACCCATAACCCAAATACGAATACAGAACAAGGAAAAAGTTCATATCTTGTTCGAAGAACCAATGTCACCTAACGAACCCATGGCACAAAATAGGTAACAACTTCCACGAGATCGACACCCAACGAGACAAGCGTAATCTCCAACTCAACAGAGAAACCCAACGACGAAGGAAAACGAAAACCCAACTCAATCACCACTTCGACGCCTTCAAAAATTGGAGAGAGAGAGAAAACCTTCAAAGCAAAACGAAAACCTAAAATGGAGAGAGACAAAGCTTCAAAGGAAAACCTAAAATGGAGGAGAGAGAGAGCTTCAAAGGAAAACCTAAAATGGAGAAGAGAGAGATCTTTAGAAGAGAAAATGTGATGGAAATGGGCAATTGTGTTTTCGGAATTACAATAAATTTCCTTTTTCAAATTAGTTTTTTAAAAAAGAAAAAAAGAAAAACATTTAATACAACACTGACACGTGATGTTGTCAAAACGTTATTAAAAAAACATTGTCAACGTATCACTGTGCATATTTTTTTTATTATTGTCATATCCATAATTCCAACTTTACATTATTTTTATAAATTAATTATAATTACAAATTCATTATTTTTTAAAACAACCTTAAACAATATAAATAAATAAATAATTTTATAAAAAGAGAGTATTATGAACTTGAAATATATATATATATATATATATATATATAATATTATATTTAATTACAATAAATAATGTTATTATTTTAAATTAAGTTTTAATTTTCAATCTAAAGTTTAAACAAAACTATTGGATTTAAACGTTTAAGACAGTAAGCTAGATATAGAAAGAAGTGTCATTAACCATGGGAAATGAAGGGTGTTTAATTCAGTTTTTATAGTTGTTTACAACTCTTAATACCCTATAAATTAATGAAATTAATTTTAAACATTTTAAAAATACTAAAAACTAATAAAAAAATAAACTAGAGGTAAATAATATAATATTTTTATGGAATTAATTAATTTACTAAGTTTAATATATTAGAAATAATTATAATTTGAGGGAGAAATGTAAAAATAGATGGAGGCCTTGTGTTTGTAAACTGTCATTTCACCATCACTGACAACTCTTACGTGTCTTTAAAATATCCACCCTCTTCCTTTCTCTCTCTCCTTCCAGTCTTGTGAAACAAGAAAATGCTCTTTGGAGGGAGCTCCATCGGTCTGTGAGCCAAACTAATCTCTACCCTCCATCGTTCCAATCTAACGCTTCTCATCACTCGCCAAAACTCTCTCTCTTTCCTTATTTTTTTTCTCTTCCTTCCCTCACAGCGGTTTTAATCATAAACCCTAGCCGAAACAGTGAACCTCACTCTCTCTGTTCTTCTCTGCGACGCTCTCTGTTATCTTCTTCTGTTCTCTTTTCATATATGCAGATCTCGGACTTAAAGATCCGCCTTTAAAATTTCTTGATTTATTTCATTTTTTCCCATAATCCTCTTTTCTTGGTTTCTCCTCTTTTTATGATTAATTTATAATCGGACATGATCGTTGTTCGATTTTGTATAGCCATGGCGTTTTTCTTTTTCCCTAGTACTGGAAACATCATGTGAGACTGTCATCTTCAAGGCAGAAGAAAAAACCAGTTTGGTTCGGTTTTTACCGAGGTTTACCTTACGGAAATGCCGGCGGCCGGGATGCGCCGCACGACGAGAGTGTTCGGCATGAAAGGAGCCGACTCTGCCCGAGTTTTGCGCTCTGGGCGACGGCTGTGGCCGGATTCGGGTGAGGTGAAGACTAAACGATCCAACGATGGTGACGATTGGGCGGTGACGCCGTCCAAGGTGACGAAACTTGACACTGTCGTGACGCCACGTGGCACTGTGAAGGGGAGGCGCGAAGAACCGGTGGTTGATGCACCTGACAAGACTATTGATAGGAGATTTGGCATTGTGTATGTGAGGAGGCGGAAGGGGTTAAAGAAGGAAGGCTCTAAAAGGCGCGTGGAGGTTTCGCTTTGTGTGCTTTCAGTTGTTGTGAGTCGCACTGCCGGGAAGAGTGCTCTGTTTTTGAGACTGTTAGCTTCGGTTGTGAGGTATGCCAAGAGGGTTCGGATTTCGCTGAGGAAGCTTTCGGGTTTTTTAATGTCGAGGACTGTTAATGGTGTTTTTGCTTTGGAGGGGATGCAATTCGTGAAGGTAAAATCGGTTCTTCTTTATGTTTGTCTGGATTAAACCATCAATTTGTCCACAAGACTTTGCTTAAACTATTGAATTAATTTATCCTTTAGGGGGATTACTTTTATATTCTCATTTGTTTAAGGACTATTTAGAGGAGTGGGTAATATTTCAGGGTCTAAATTGTCGGAAACTGAATTGGTGGATTTGACGGGGCAAGTGAAATTTCTAATACTAATAAAAAAGTTGAATAAAAGCTCCTAGGTGATTTTGTGCAGTGTTTTGAAGTGGAAAGAAAAGAATCCTCGTTTTCTTGTTGGTTTCCGGTTCTTATTTTTCTCACTGGTGTAAAAATGTTTCTGCATCTTTTCATCTTTCAGGGTCCTCCTGCTGTAAACTCTGGAATATGCCAGTTCTTTGGGGTCACAAAGTTCTTACCATTGTTTTCTGTGGACTTTTCTGCTGTTCCTTCTTGTTTTGAGTATCTGCATTCTGCGATGTTCTTTAGATCTATGCTTAAGTCATTCTTTCTTGTATGTAATCCAATAAATGTGCATAGTGATGTTGAGGATATTGAATCAGACGATGATTTATTGGAATACCAGAATGAAAAGCAGATTTCTAGTGATACCTTCAAAAGGGGGGAACCGTCTGAGACTGGAACTGTTACATCTGATGTTATTGAAAACAATGATGCTTTATCCTTACATTCTTCTGTCAAGTCCACCACCAGAGCAGCTGGTCGAAATGGACAGTATAGGAACATGCTGAACTCTAGAGGCATTCAGAAGAGGAGAAGTTCACTAAGGAAAAGGAAAGCGTGTAATCCTTCTATGGGGAGTTTACGGAGAAATGGAGCAGTTGCTTCTGAGCTAACAGGTGCTAGGAGAAGTAATAGCCAGTTTTCTGTTGTGACCTCTAGCAAGAAACTTAGAAGTTTGGCGAATGGTAGCACCACTGGTAGCCTCAAACAAGCAAGTTCAGCTATAGTCGATTCAAAAGAAACACTGGGTTTATCTTCATGTTCTGCAAACTTACTGGTATCAGAGATACACCAATGCTACAGGGTAGAGGGAGCAATTGTTACTTTAGAGATTTCTGCTTCAAAAGAATGGCTTCTCACTGTAAAGAAAGATGGATTAACAAGAAGCACATTCAAAGCAGAAAAAGTGATGCGGCCCTGCACATCCAATCGATTCACTCATGCAATCATGTATTCTTTGGACAATGGGTGGAAACTGGAGTTTACCAATCGTCAAGACTGGAATGTCTTTAAAGACCTTTATAAGAAGTGTTCTGATCGTAATATCCCATCTACTGCTGCCAAATTTATACCAGTTCCAGGTGTGCGTGAGGTCTCTTCGTATGCAGAAAGTAACAGTTTCCCCTTTCACAGACCAGATACATACATATCTGTCTTTGGCGATGAGTTAACTAGAGCAATGGCTAGGACAACTGCAAATTATGACATGGATTCTGAAGACGAGGAGTGGCTGAAAAATTTCAACGCCGAGTGTCAAAATCCTGTGTCAGATGATAATTTTGAGTTAATTATTGATACTTTGGAGAAGGTTTATTATTGCAATCCAGATGATCCGTTTGATGAAAAATCTGCAACTTGTTGTTGTCAGAACCTTGGTAGCAAGGAAGTGGTAGAAGCTGTATATAACTATTGGATGAGAAAACGGAAGCAAAAACGATCTTTGTTGATTAGGGTTTTCCAGGTAAAATTTCAATCATGATTTGGATATTGCATTTTGTCTGGGAGGGTATGTTAATTGTAGATTGCCAGTTATATGGTGTATGATAAATACTGTCTATGCACACTACCTGTTTCCTTAGTACTAAAAAACTATGCCATCTAGTCCCACATTCTCCTGTACTTCTCAGCACATTACATGAACTTAGTTAATCAGAAAATGCAGTAGTAGATTTTATAACCAGTGGCATAAGCAGGGATTTTCCTAATTGTTTGAGATATTTTGTCTTTGTATAGTGTATTTTTGATACCTATGTTGCCTTGATAATCTCTTATAGCTTTTAAAGCGTTCTTCCTAATGTTTGTTTGGTACTTTGTTTGGGGCATGTCTTGGGTAGTGGCATTGTTTTAAATTTCGGTAGGTCAACCCCATTATATAGTTGACTTAGTTAATTTAATTGTGTCAGGGTCATCAATCAAAGAGAGCTCCACTTATCCCTAAGCCCTTGCTACGAAAAAGGAGGTCGTTTAAGAGACAACCCAGTCAGTTGGGTAGAAGCAATCAACCAAGTGTTTTGAAAGGTAATTCTTCAACAAAATGCCAAGACTATTGAATTTTCCAGTAGTGGATTTTCCATGAACCTTTCTGGTCGCTGTAGCATACTTTGCTGTTCATCTTATGCAACAGAAACACTAGTGTTTGAGCTGTTTGTCCAATGATTTTGTCTGGGGACTGATTATTGAACTCAAATGCTCAGAACATTTCCCTTCCTCGTTACATTGATTTCATAAAGATTCTTCCGTTGGGTCTACTATTTGAATGCTAATATGTATCTGTTATAAGGGTACTGTTAGTTTTGGTTGAGATGTTTTTTGGTGAGGATAGAATGATGAGTTTTTCATTCATCTTTTGCTAAAGTCTTGTTGGACTTTTGTTGAAGTCATGTTGGATTTTATTTGACGGGGTTTGTAAATCGCAGGTGTCTACTTGTGTATACGGATGAATGTTGTAATTGTTTGTCTGATGTTGTATTCGTTTTCAGCATTTGCAGCTGAACAAGATGCGATGGAAGAGAATGCAATGCTGAGGATTGAAGAAGCCAAAGCCAATGCAAACATGTCTATGGAATTAGCCATACACAAACGCAGAAGGGCTCAATCTCTTGCTCAGAATGCAGATTTGGCTACCTACAAGGCCACAATGTTAATTAGAATAGCCGAAGCAGCTCTTGCCGCAGAATCAGTAGATGACGCAGCAGCATATTTTCTTGATTGACGGTTAGATAAACTCCAATGCTAATTATCATCACACCACAAATTTTATTACAGGTTGGGTCATAGTAATCTGCTGCTGTTTTATTGTAAACACTGTACAGATTTTTGCTTGTATGTATAACTTGGATTTAAATGAAGATCTCAACCAATCTTTTGTATGAGTAGGAGGTTGGTTGGTCTCCATGGAAGGAAGATAGTACCAAAAGAATGAAAATGAAAAATGAAATACAGGATTTCTGAGCCTCATGACATGAAGATGCCCTATGCCTTTATTATTAATTATTATTATTCTAGTGGAAGCCCAACTTGAGGCCCACACCAGCTCAAAAGGTAAACCACTAAAAACAAGCCCTGGGTGCCTCATTCATAGCTTTGTCTTCCTAGCTGCTAATGGACAAATGGTTTTGCTTCCTGCATCATAAAATTCTTTCACATCTTTCATTCATTCTGGATGGAAAGTGTCCAAGAATTTTATTAGGTGAAATGACCTTGGACAATTATCCCTATCCCCCCTTGCTGAATTTAAGCTATGAAAAATCTGGACTTTGAAGGAAAATAGTTATTATCTCATTCTAAAAAATAAAATAGTTTATAAAAAATTAAATACATAATTGGATAAATAACAATATTAAAGCAGTATTGTATTAAAATAATAATTTTATCAAAATTTAATAAAAATATTTTACGAAGCAAAACTATTATGAGCATAAGTATAAGTTATACAGGCAATAGCCTATTTTAGGTTTTATCAAAAGTATTAAATAGATTTGGTGAAGATATTTTTCAAACAGATTTATTTAGTTAAGTAAATGCAAACAATATTATGAAAGAAAGGTTACTTACTGACATGGAATGATATTAACATTTTAAACACTTGGAAAAGACTATTAAAATATAACTACATATTGTAATTTAATTGACTGCAAAAATAAAAAATAATATGCATGATTGGTGAGTCAAACTACTTTTTTTATTCAAATATGAAAAATTAAAATACTGTTATTATAATTAAATCTCATATCTTTTGTTATATTAAAATAATACATCTTAAAAAATATATACAATTTTGTAGGAATAATTAAAATATAAAAATAACAAGGTTTACCCCAAACATTTATATATATTGTAATATTTCAATTTTAACGTTTACAACTCAATAAAATCTTATAAATTAAACATATTGTCTCAACATATAATCATATAATATTAATATAATTAAATTAAAAAAATCATAATAATAAAATATATCTAAAATAAGTAAAGAAAGATTACTTCACTTTAAATAAAAAAAAATTGTTTTCCAACAAAGGTCTCTTAACACCTACCTCTTATCTATTCACATGAATAAAATGATCATTGCAATAGAAACAAATAAATACACAAAATAGATCAAAAGGAACTATAAGATAAGTTAATGTACAATACAATAGAGTTTTTATAAAACAACTTAGAGATATTATACATATTCTATTTTACTATCACTATATTTTTCATTCTACTCTACTTTACTCATGATCATTAACAAACTCGCCATCACAATTTCATACATCATTAAACTCATACATAATTATCCACAAATTTATCAACCATTTTTAGGTAAACATCATAAACTAACCGTCATTTTAACATTTACAAAATAACACATTAAGTATACAAGATGAGAACATATAATAGAGTTAGACTATGTTAATTTTGCTCAGTGAGTAGTGCTTGAAAACACACTCACACAATGACCAAATAACTTAACCAATGAGATTATCACTGGATCTCACAAGCTTAAATTCTAATAAAAGTTGCCCAACGAGACTTGTCTCGCCCAACTATTGTCAAGTCAGTGAACTCTTTGACTTTGGTTTTTTCCAGTGAGTATATTCTCGCCTAATAATCACTAAGTTAATAGCTTTCTGACTTTGACTTTGCCTAGTAAGTATGTTTTCGTCCAATTACAACCATGTCAATAGCTCTCTAACTTTGGCTTCGTCTAGCGAGTCATAATTTTGCAGATTTATGCTATTCTAACCCTACAACTTAGTCTAACAATTATCACAAATGTCAAAACATACTAAAATTCAAATTACGTCACATTCACTAACTCAAACAATTTCATTTGCAATACAACTCAGAACATTTTCAAGTTTCAACATTCAATCAATTCACACAAAACACAATCATAATCTTAGTTCAAGCTATCATATTTAATCACACAACCTAATCATGTAGGCAATTCATAGTACAATCATACGATTAACAATTACAATGTATCAATTACGCAAAAACTGTGTAATTAACTTTCCTAACATGAGAGACAGATGAACTTGTTCTAAGGAATCTCAAATATATTCAATCTCACAAGATACCCAATCTATATCTAGGAACAACACAAAAACAATTAGGACATACTGTTATGATAACTGATCATTATAGATTCATATAAATGACTAAAATTACGCATGATGAAAGAAGAGTCACATATAACAAATAAAAAAAAGACCAAGAAAAAAGTTAAAATTCAAATTTCATGAAGGGGGAAACTGATCAGTCTAAATTAAAAAACTTGTCACAAAAGTTAATTCTAGTGTCTCGGTTCTTCAATAGACGACATAAAAAAAACACTTAAATTAGATAATTCTAAAATTTATTAACATTTATCATTTGGTTAAGGATAATGATACTTAGACAACATTTTTTTGACAACATTTGAACATCATCTACGTGTCATTCTGTGATTGGTCCATGATAATGTTTATAATTATTATTATTGATTGTGAAGTAATTTTGAACCAATCACAAAATGACACGTAGATGATATTCAAATGTTGTCAAAAAATATTATCTAATTGTCATTATCCGTTGGTTAATTGGTAGTCATTCCACGTAGCATATTTGTATTATATTACTGTATTTTAATAGGTTAAAATTTAACTTTTACGCATGAAAAATTTAAATGTGAATTTAGAAGTTTAACACCAATAAAAGTTAAAATTTAACTTTTTATGTGAAAAATTTAAATGTAGAGGGAAAGTTTTATATTAAATAAAACCGAGTACGATATAACGAAAAATATCCAAAAACCAAATGTATTATAAGAAATCAGGTTGGTAGTGTCAGATTTTCTTGACTTAGTTTCAAGATATATGGGGGTCCACAATTTGCAACATGCTGGTAACAAACACTTACGCTGTGTCCAACAACAAATGAACCACATTTTCTGATGAGTTTAGTTAAAATAGATTTTAAATTATAAAAATATGATAGTAAAATTTAACTCTAATTTAGTCTTACAAAAATCAATTTAATAAATATGAGATTTGTAGATTAAGTATTATAAATTAGTTTTATATATAATATAGATTAATCTTCAACCGTTTAAAAAAAAGATTACAAACTGAGGTTGACAAAACAAAAACAAAGTAACATTAATCCTAACAAGTTTAAGACTGAAAAGGAATTATTATAGAGATGATAATAATATTTTAACAACTTTTTTTTAATAATTTTTTTACAATAAACTTAAAATGAACCAATCACAAACTATCACATAAACGAAACGACGGTAAAAGAATTGTAAAAAAAAATTGTTAAAAAATCATTTTCCCTAATTATAGACACTTATACACCAAATTTCATATCACATTCCTTCTCTCATTGCAGCCATAAATATGAAACTTTATTGAAGAATGTGCACTAGTGGAAAAACGCTGTTTAACGTCGGTTATTTTGGGTTTTTAACGTCACATATGGAACCGACGTCTATTCGGGTGACGTTAATTATACATCGGTCTGGATATGACCGACGTCTATGTAGACGTCGGTCTATATAGGTCAGACATCTATACAGACATCGGACTATATAGGTCAGACGTCTAAAATGTCGCCGTATTTGATAGGATCTTTCTCCGCTTGAGGCCTCTCGAGTTGCTCCTGGCTTATGGTGATTCGAGTTTACAACTTTATATTTTAGTTGAAGAGAATGGATTGTACGTTTTTTTTTGTATTGGACGGTTTTAATAATGTAGTAGAGGGAATTAGAGAGTGCAAAACGCAAGAAATCGCCATCCAAGAACGTTGCCGAAGGACACCAGCAAAACTGGACAAAACTCAACGAAAACGCATTTTAATCGGTTGAAATGTAAGATAATTCATCAAAGAGTAATGTAATCGGAGTAAAATTAATTTAAACGGTGCAAAAGTGAGAAAACGAACCTGAAAAACGTAGCCCGTAGAGAGAAAATGCGAGGACGATGATGAACAATGAGTGCGCGTAACTGTTGCCTCGCGTTCGCAGTGCTTTAATGCAGACATTTAGAAGTTGGTTCCCCCCATAACAGACGTCTAAAAGGCTTTAGAAGTCAGAGTGGCGGGATCAGACGTCTATATGGAGTCAAAAAGTGACTTTTTAAATTTTTGGATTTAGGGTTTAGACGTCGGTTCCTCCAATAACTGACGTCTAAAGTGCTTTAGAAGTCGGAGTGGTGGGATCAGACGTCTATATGGAGTCAAAAAATGACTTTTTAAATTTTTGGATTTAGGGTTTAGATGTTGGTTCCCCCATAACAGACGTCTATAATATTTTAGACGTCGGGGCTCTCTCAACTTACGTCTATATGTCTGACAGGTAAGTGAATAGCCATTAATTTCCACCATATAGATGTCGGGGCCCCTCCTAACTGACGTCTATATGACTGAAAGAAATGACTTTTCATCCACCTGTCAGACATATAGACGTCAGTTAGGAGGGGCCCCGACGTCTAAAATATTATAGACGCGGGGTACCTTCTAACTGACGTCTATATGACCAACTTATTTACGAAAATGTCACAAATCATCAATATACGTCATGCTTACCCTTAACCAACGTCTAAAAGGTGACGTTA
Organism: Vigna reflexopilosa; assembly: GCA_027742785.1. Taxonomy (NCBI): domain Eukaryota; kingdom Viridiplantae; phylum Streptophyta; class Magnoliopsida; order Fabales; family Fabaceae; genus Vigna; species Vigna reflexopilosa. The sequence continues at coordinate 4,167,483 of CM050917.1, forward strand.
AATAACATTTTTGCACTAGTGGTGGCAGTTAATTTAAGGAGGAAGTGTAGTTATATCATGAAAAGGAAGAATATGTGTAGTTAAAAAATAAAATTATTTTTTTTATTAAGTTTTAACTTTTAAAAATCAACCTAATTAAAAATAACGTAATATTTATTCGAATTAATTCTACACTTCAAATAAGTCAACAAGGCAATTCATAAGAAATTTATCTAAACTAATTTAAGATATGAAAAAGTGTCTTTTAGGTTATGTTTTGAATCATGCATACTAAGCTCCTTACTAAACTTATAAAATATGTTAGTTTAGATTGCGTTAGATTTATTCAATCATAAATTAAATTTAATTCAATTTAGTTAAATTAATTTGAATTGATCTTCGATTCAATAAATATCTATAAAAGTATTAATTTACATATCTAAAATAATCATTCTATAATATATATATATATATATATATATATATATATATATACACGAATAAAGTATACATTTATTATTATAATCCATGAAAATAATTATTTTTTTTGTTAAATTTGGATGAGGACACTGTATTATAATAATAAAAATTAATATATAAATTTAGATACAAAATTAGAATTTATCTATATCATAACTTTTTATACAATTTTTTTCAAACTTAAAAAATGAATAAATTAATTTATTTTAATTTAATTATGTGAAATTGATTTCACGTATAAAAAAGGTTTTTTAGAATGATATTTAAATTGTTTATATAATTTGACATATAATATTATTACGAAATACAATTAACATTTAAAAAAATTAACTTTGTTAAGTTAAAATGATCACATGAAAATCAAAATATATGAAAATTTAAAATAAAAATAAATTATAATTTCTCATCCAAATTTAGAAATTAAAAACATTTTTAATCCTACTAATATTTTTCGAAGGCCTATTATCTTTAATGGTTGGAAACTTAAAAGGGTAAAAGATGGAACAATAATTTTTAGTGGTTGTGTTAAATAATGGGAGGTGTGATTATCACACAAGTAGGTGCTAACAATAACTCCCACGAATCTTATACTCAACACTATAATGATGCATTTGGATCAGACGGTTACATTTGGTGCTATTCGATTCGCCATACATTATGGAGCAAATAAGAAAAACAAAATAATAATATTTTTTCCTAAGCTCAAATTACTAACGCCAATTTTTGTTGGATTATATAAATATATTTTATGATTCAACTTTTACTATTTCATGAGTTTTACTAAGTTTTTTTTTACGTAACTTAACAATTTTTATTTATTTAATAAATAATATACAAGTTATCGTCTTGTATTAGGTGAAGTTTTCTAACAAATAAAAATACAAAACATTCAAACGCTTAGTTATTATCGCAAAATTACTAATAATAAATACATATTTCATAACTTAATATATATTATTTAATTAAATTATTATTCAAAATAAGTTTTTATTAGGTATTAATATGAACTTTGACATCACACTCCAAAATCTATCAATCATTTGGTATCACAAGAAAATTTATTAAAATGAAAAAAGAAAAAAATTAAATACAAAACATGTAGAACCATACTAAATTCATAATAAAAAATTACACTTTAAGAAACATATACAAATTAATTTAAATAAATACATGGATGTAAAATATTATATCACTCTCACATAATACTTCAAAGTCTATAAATTGATATATGTCAATTTATAACCAATAAAATATAGAAAAATTTGAATACATATCCTTACAAAAATGAAAACACTAGTTCTATTTCCCTCTAAAACCCTAAGGAATCATTTGTTGATTTGAGAGTTGCTCTAAAACTATTCATATATTCACCTTAACTTCCTTTAAAAATATCAACATATGTAGTTAAAATAGGACAATCCCTAATTGTACCATGAATATTAAGTTTAAGTTAATTAATAGACAAAACTTGTCATATTACGTTCGTAAATGAAACCACCTTATTCTCTTTAGTATGAATATTAAAAACTTTTAGCACAAAAAAAAAATTAGAGATGGTATTACTCATATTTCTTAGATATATTCCTAACCATACAAACCAACTTCTTAATTTAAAAAACAATAAAAGTAATAGTAATTAGAACTTGAAACCAATTATGATTTTTCGTCCTCCAAATCATCCAACTAACTACATTAATAATCACTTACAAGAAGACTTAATAAACTAAACAACTAAGTCCAAAGAAAAAAAGTACAAATCTTAAAAACTCTCTTCAATTATTCTCACAACCATATAATAATAAACAATTGACTTATTATTCAATGAGTCATATGTCTTATAAGGAGATCAGGAATTGGACTCCTTATCTGGTGATACTATAAGTTAACTTACCATGTCAAGAGGAATTTGATTGGTTTGTTAGGCCAAGTGAAGCAAAGCTATTGCTTCAATCCATTAAGAGGTTTTGTGATAGGTGCAAATCTTTTTGTTAGAAAGTGGTTTTTAGGCCTAACTTAACCCTACAAAGCCAACTTGTATGGTGAGATTTGCACCCCACTTATATATTATAATTTGACCTTATCTTTAATCAATGTGGAACTTCCAACAATATGTTTATTTGATATATGATGCATCTTTTGGTGAATTAACTTACTCTTTCTTGTGTTGTGGTTTTTTTTTGTTTGTTTTTTTCTTTTACAATGATCACTTTGCTGATGTGAACAAAGTGAAGATACAAGTTTAGAGTTTGAGTCCATCGTGTGAGATGTTAGAAATGGTTAAATTCTTTTGATGAATACTTTTGTTTTAGAACCAAAGTACAATGTTTTGAGTTTTATAAATGTTATATTGTTATAATCCTATCTTTTAGATGATTGTAGTAAAATTATCTATTTTCTAAATATTAATTATGAAATATTTTATTTTTTTAGTTTCTTACTATTAAAATGAAATGTTATAATTGTTTTATAATAAGAAATACTTATACTTATAAAATAAAATAGTAAATTTACATTATATATTTTTATCATGAAATTTATTTATGAAAATTTGAAATAGCTATGATCTATAAACATTTTAAAATTAGCAAACTCACCCACCAAAGAAATTATTAAGAGTACAATATGGAAATTTAATTGTTTAAGATAGAGTTGACTTGCAATTGCTTAGTACAAAGGTAAGTTGATTTGATCACGAGTGGAATAAAAAAGTGTAGCCATGATTGATGATTCTAGTATTTGACAAGCTTCATGAGTTAAGTCTTTGTCAACATTGTATGAACAATAGTTTCATTCATATTTTCATGTGAACTTCGATCGACTGTTTCTTTCATGGTCAAAATTTAATTCAAATAATTAAGATCAACATTAAATATGGATGCATGGATTCAGTGAAGATCTTGCCTTGCACTCAATGCAAATAAACAAATCTCTATTTTATTTTTCATGATTTTGTTTAAGATCTTAAAACTTTTTTTTTCTTTCTATTCTGATCCCTAAGTATATGTTATTATCGTGAGAATGATCCTCATACAAAGAGGAGTTGAGGTTAAAACTAATATATATATATATATATATATATATATATATATATATATATATCTTTGTCTTTTCAAATTATAAAATAAAATGTAATAAAATTTCAAATTTTAAATTGCACAATATTTATATTTCCATATAATTTAATTAAAAAGTCAAATTTGAAACAAAAATTAAAATTAAAAAATTTAAGATTAAAATAATTTTAGTTTTCTTTTAAGTTATGATTTTTTTTTCTGACTTTAGGAATTAATATGACACTTAAATACAATTTTAGTATTTAAATAAATTTTTTTTTCCAAAATTTTTGTTGAAGATATGAGTATTCTTTTTTATTGATTTTCAATTTTCTTACTAATGTCATTTTCTACGGAGTACTATAAAAACTATTATAGTTATTGTAGTATATCTTGATTAAAACTTGATGGATTTGCGTAATGATTAGACATCTCACACTTCGCTGTTATGGAAATTAATATTAATTAAAAAAATATATTTATCACGAAAAAATATATTAAAATTTTGAATTAAAACCGATTTTAATTTTATATTAAATTCAGAAATCAAAAACATATTTAATTCTAATAAAAATAACAATGATAATATAAAAACAAAATTTAATCATATACAGTAGGGTATCGATAAATCTACGAGAGAAAACATTTTTACTATTTATTAGTAAAACTATATATATTCATTAGTAAATCTATAATCCAATCCAACGGATTAATCATCCCAACCTGTTTTCTTTATTATGTTTTTTAAATCACGGGTTTTTTTTAAGCTATTTCAGGCTGACAATAATACTTTTAAAATATACAGGATTAAATATGTTTTTAGTCCCTATATTTTTGGGCAATTTTGGTTTTAGTCCATTTTTAAACTAAGGTACAATTTAGTCCTTCAACTTTAGAAAACTCTGGTTTTAATTATTTTTACCAAATTTTTTTAACTTTATTTATTGTTTCAAGCACGTTTCATTATAGCATTTGGATTGTTTACACTGTTTGACACATTTTTGCTTCACTATTAACTGAGAAACGTGTTTGAAACAACAAATAAAATTAAAAAAAATTGGTAAAAATGACTAAAACCAGAGTTTTCTAAAGTTGAAGGACTAAATTGTACCTTAGTTTGAAAAATGGACAAAAACCAAAATCGACAACAAGTACAGGGACTAAAAACATATTTAACCCAAATATATATAACACAATTTAAGTTTTATATTATTAGATATATTATATTTAGTTTATATTTATCTTTTATTTTTAGTTTGTTTGTTATTATTTTTTATTTGTATTTTAAGTTTAGTTCATATTTTTTTTATTATAAACAGATAACTCTATGTGTGTATTTAACACAAGAGAGATTAATCCAAATATAGTTTTTCACTATATTCAACATGGTATCAGAGCCAAAGTGGGCTTTAAACCTAACTCAACCTCAGAAGATCAACTTTATAATCTTCACCTAGTTTTGATGAACTTTTCCATTTATGCCACGAGGAGACACAAAAATGTAGTGTCTCTCCAATCCTCTTTGTCCTTCCAACACTCGACATTGTCTGCACTCGATGATAGAGCAAGAGTTGTTCTAACCCTCAATAACTTCGGCTAGGGTTTTCACCTCGTTTAAAGGCGTGAGTTGTCGAGCCGCAAGCAATTGAAGCACAGACCTCAACTAGGGTTTTCACCTCGTATGGAGCCCAGGCAAGGGTTTCGAATGAATCAACAATCTTTCTTTGTCATGGAGAAGGAAGAAGCAGGTGCGACGCGTTGTCACACGTCTCATCTCCTCCAGGCAGCTATTTAGAGCATCGAACGGCACCGTGTCATCAACGACGCTCTCATCGAAGCTCCTACATGCTCTCAGCTCCTTTTGAAGTTATGGATTTGCCCCATTTTCCATCGTGCATGGTGGCATGTCGAGGTCCCATTCATCGTGTGCTGTTGCACGTTCCGTCTCCTCTCAAGCAGTTATTCAGAGCATCGAGATTTCTCTTTTCCCTTTTCCAGGTGCCTTGATTGAAGAATTTTTTATTTTTTATAGTTTCCCTCAGGTTCATCCATGGCTTCTTCCACTGTTGTCTCTTTTGACCTCTCTTTTGTCAAAATTGCGTTTGACCCGTCCATATATGCTTTTTTCCCATGGAAAAGATGGTTTTGTTAGTTTATTTAGCCGTGGTGGCTCTCCAACAATTACCTCTTTATCCACGGGTGACATTCCTTAAGAGCGATTTGCAAGAAGAGATTTACATGGAGCAACCTCCCAAATTTGTTCAGAGGGGGAGTCTTTTGGGTTGATATTTCGTCTTCTAAGTTGTCTTGCAAATCATTAGCAATTTGGTGTCACTCAAGTGCAGAAGCAGATATTTTCACTAAGTCTTATGGATTATATTAGTAACAAACTTGATACATATGTATGTACCAGCTTGAGGGGAGTGTTAGATATATTATATTTAGTTTATATTGATCTTGTTATTATTTTTTATTTGTATTTTGAGCTTAATCCATATTTCTTCATTTATAAATAGAGAACCCTATAGAAAGATTAATCTCAAAATATAATTTTTAACTATATTCAACATATATATTCTTTATTGTATAGTTTAATTATTAATATTGTTTAATTTAATCAAGTTGAAGAAAATATAAAGAACTTGTAACTCAATTATTAAAAAGGATTAACACGTTAAACTAAATTGAATTTGGTTTGATAGAATTAAAATCAGGTATTCATTCAATCATAATAAATTACGAATGAAATGACCCATTAATGGTTTTGGTTCCCTAGTTTGTGCATCTCTTGATTAAGAAGTTCATTATAATTTATTATGGAAAATTAACTGTTTACATAAATCATCTGTGAAGCAGAGAAAATCATTATCATGATATTTAACACCAACTTGCCACGTGTTTCACTTTAATTAATTTTTAATCGAATAACAACGTGGGCCCGGGATGGCCCATATTCTGTTAGAAAAAAAGCTGTTACAACACATTTGAATTCGTAAGTCAACGTGACCTTGTTTGATCGACATATATCTTGCATTAACTTTTTATTATTATAGTATTGTTGATGTTTAAATATAATTAAATAATTTTTTATTATTTTATTAATGTTATAATTTATAATTTAGCATTTTGTTAACACCTTATATTAGTGCAATAACATTACTAATTAGAATATTATAGATCTTATATTATACATAAATAAATAGAGACATAAATACACACATTATATTTATAGTCCTCCAATCAAAATATATATTATCTTTCAAATTTTTTTTTTTCAACATTCGGATGAATGTGCAAAACACAATTATATTATTAGATGCAACTATTCTTTCCAAAGTGTATATCGATAATGTAAATTTTATCATTACTTTATTTATATTATTTCCATATAACAGATAATTTTAATAAATAAAAAAATATAAATAAATAAAACAAATTAAGTTAATACAATAATAATAAATTCATATAGTCTGGTAACAAAAACAATGCATTAATTCAATTATTCAACAAATTCAATAAGAATCAAATATCTAAGTTTAAATGAATTTATGGATTGTATTTTCATTTTAATTAATTTTTAATGTTACTAGTAAGAGTCTTTAAAATTGTGTTTTATACGAGATATCGTGTTTTAAATGACGAGATTCAATTACTTTAATATTAAAAGTGAAAAAATATAAATTAAATTTTTTTAAACGAGTTTCATTATTTAAAATTATATTATTTTTAATTTTTTTTTTCTTTAGAACTCTTTACTCTCTACAGATTCTAACCAGAGACTGCTTGAGTATCCCTTAAGGTAAGATCTTCAACTTTTTCTGATCAATTTCTACAAAAGAGTAAGTTAGTTTCTATTCTTTTCTTTTGTTTGTTTGTTTTTCCTTTTTTGTACGTGTAAGCGGTCCTAACTTGCATGTAAGGTCTGAGTCTTCTATAAGACTCTATACTGACCAATGGTTTTAATGGTGTGTCCTAATCATGTTTTTTTGTTCGTTGGAACAAATATATTTTCTTGTGACTTTGGAGTTGTTTTAGAACCTTTAAAGCTGCTTAGTAATCTATGAGGTAAGGGAAACTAGTTACATTGATTTTAACTAATAGATAAGTTGTAATTGTTGATTGTATGCTTGTATGGTAGTTGATTTGTGTAATTGAATTGTCTAATGAAATATGACTTGTTGAGTTGAAATTTGGGAGTTTGAATTATCTTTAGCAATGATGTGTTTGGGATTTTAATATGTTGAAGTATTGATATTATATCTTAAGTAAATTGAGTTATTGAATTGTGTATAATATAATGGTTGGTTGTTTTAGCATTTATGTTTAGTGTTAGATTGAATTGTAAAGGCATGGGTGACATAAATCTGTAGAATTCTGTTTACAGAATTTTGCAAACTCGATGAGCAAGCATATACTCATTAGGCAAGCATATATTCGCTGGATGAGATTAAAGTCAGTGAGTTACTAACTTGGTTGTCATTGGGCGAGAGTATGGATGAAACCAAAGCCAGTGGATTTACTGACTTGGTCTTCGTTGAGTGAGAATATGGTTGTTGAGAGAGCTCAAAGTCAAAGAGCTACTAACTTAATAGTCGTTAGGTGAAAATAATCTCGCCGAGTGTGACTAAAGTTAGAGAACTCACTAACTTAATAGTGGCTCGGCAAGACAAGTCTCGTTGGGTGACTTTCATGATATATTAAGCCTTTGAGATCCATTGATGATCTCATTCAGTGAGCTATCTGGTCATTGAGATAGAGTAATTTTAAGCCTTGCTCGCTAAACGAATAAATATTCTTGTTGGACAAGATTAACAGAGTCTAACATAACTTTTTACATGTGCTTTTATGATTTATGTTGTTTTCTTTTTATCAATGTTAATGTGATGGTTAGTTGGTGATGATCATCTAAGAATGGTTGGAACCAATCCAGGGAGGATTTGGTTGTGGTTTTTATGTATGCTTTGATATATAGGAGTTCAGAAAGGAAGTATCCTAATATATTATCATTCATTCCACTCATATAGAGATGAATGAGGTGGGGTAGAGAATGGCAGGAGTTATTTACCATGAACTTTTGGTCTTAGACGTGAAAGATTAACTTCGTGAGTAGGAAGGTGATAACTCCTGTGTTTATGACCCTGTAAAGCATAAATATTATTACGAGTGCATGCTTACAGTGGAGCCTTATGTCAAAACATGTATCCGGATAATTGAATCTAGAGTTAATTGCATGTATGTTCATATAAGTTATAGTATTTTATAAATGTTAAACTAATATATAATATGCTTAAATTGTTTTATGAAGTTTCTTCTGAACACTAGTTTACCATGCCTTTTTGTCTTTTCTATGTTGTTTCTCTTTTGTAATAATAACTTTTCGGTATGAACAAATAATGAATTATGTGTTGTGCCTTTGATCGAAAACGAAGACTTGAAGGTTTAGATATTTTGTTATATCTAAAAGTTATGTATAGAAGCTCTTTAATTTTAAACAAATTTATTAGTTTAAGTTGTTATGTTTATATTCTATGTTAATATAGTTATTATATTGGATAATTACATTAATATTTTATATGTTTTCTATTTATATGTAATGCATTATCAAAATTTATAATGTTAGAGATAAAAAAAATATAATGAAATTGAAACTAACTAATAGAAAAATTGAATTTTAAAAAAAAGTTACTCATAAAACCAACTTAATCACAATTTATGGTTTGATTATTATGTTTTCGTTTATATTTGAAGTAATTTTTTCTTTGAACTCTTAATTTTTTTAAGAAAATTGTAATTTCTCTAAATTGAACAAAATGAATTTTTAATTAAACATTAATTTTAATGTACTGAAAAAAAAATACCCTAAATTTTAAACTTCATCATAAAGTCTAATATTTAAAAAATTAATAAATTGTAAAAATTTATTTTTACGAACTAAAATATACTTTCTAAATTTTGATAATGTTAAACTATTTTCTTTTAAATTTTGATAACCAAAATCAAAATTATTTCAAATTTCAAAAACTAAAAATATAATTAAACTTAATTTAAGAGATTGAAAAAATAGAAATTATGTTTTAAAATAACATATAAACTGTTTAAATAATTCAAAACAATATAGTTTCGTCTATCTAAACTATGATACAATTTAACTCAGGTTGATGAATCTATTTTGATTTTGTTTTTATCGTTTATTTTTAATAACTAAGCATTGCAAATCAATATTGCAAAGTTTTATCCAACAAATATAATTTGTATGTACATAAAAATTATGTTAAAATAAATAATTTTTTAATAATATTTTAAATGATATGTTAAAATATAATTGTTAACTATTCATCCTTACTTGTGGGTCAAGTCACACCACCTTACCTTACGCCATAAAATATTGAGTTATTAGGATATATATAATTAATGTATTCTATCACTGAAAAAAAAAACACGGAGAAAAGTAACACGTTTAATTTTAAATGTGAAATTATGGAGATAAGATCCTGCCAGGAAGCAACACGTTTAATTTTAAAGGTTTTAGTTAGTATTTTTATAAAGATGATAGCATTAATTATATATATTATTATTATTAAAAGATCATTAAATAGTAATTAAGTTTAAAGATAAATTATTATTAAAAGATCATTAAATAGTAATTAATTTTAAAGATAAATTAGTATTAAAAGATCATTAAATAGTAATTAAATTTAAAGATAAATTAGTGATTATATTGATTAGATTAAACACCATCATATAAATTAAAAATTACTAATATCTAAAATAGTTTTTATATTAATAAAATTTATTTATGAAATTGTGGAGAAAAGATACCATCATTACTAATAATATCAAGGGTGTGTTTACTTGCAATAATGAATTTGAAAGAAAAAAAATATATGAATTTGAGGATATTTGAAAGTAAATTAAGTCTTATTTTTTTTAAGAGATTTAGATGTGAATAATAATAATTTTGAAAAAAAAGTTTGTAAAAATTAATGTATAATTTGATCAAGTGACATAAAATTTTTTTTAAATTAATAAAAAAATTTATCAAAATATCCTTAATAATAAAAATAATATAAATTTTATTTATTAATAATATATTTAATGATAAATAATATTATAAAGAGGAAAAAAATTAAAATTATTTTTTTTAAATAAAATAATTAAAATCATATATTTTTTAAGATTATTATTATTATAGTTATTATTAGTATTATTATTTATTATTATTATTATTATTATTACTATTATTATTATTAACCACATTATTATTAATCATTCGCATCTTTTAACTTTTCTCATATTCACACCGACGGATCATAATATTATTAATAATAAGAGCTATTTTGTAATTTTGTTTTTCATTCCTCAAATCCTCTCATCTTAGTTGGAATTGTTTTTAATTTTCATCTCTCGAATCCCAACCACAAATCCACAAAAATAAACATTATGCATCCATCATTTTCCTTTTTTTTTTCATTCTCATTAACCATGCATTACTCCAAAGTGAACATAACATAAAGATTTAATTAATATTTTTACAAAGATGATAGCATTAATTATATATTATTATTAAAAGATCATTAAATAATAATTAAATTTAAAGATAAATTAGTGATTATATTGATTAGGTTAAACACCATTGTATAAATTAAAAAATACTAATAGAATAATTTTTATTACTAATAAAAATTTAAATGTGAAATAAAGGAGATAAGACACTGTCATTACAGGAAACAACATTAAAGGTTTTAATTAGTATTTTTATAAAGAAGATAGCATTAGTTATATATATTATTATTATTATTAAAAGATCATTAAATAGTAATTAAATTTAAAGATAAATTTGTGATCATATTGATTAGGTTAAACACCATTATATAAATTAAAAATTACTAATATATAATAGCATTAATTATATATATATATATATATATATATATATATTATAATTATTATTATTATTAAAAGATCATTAAATAGTAATTATATTTAAAGATAAATTAGTGATTATATTGGTTAGGTTAAAGACCATTCTATAAATTAAAAATTGCTATAACATGGTTTTTAACATAAGAGTAAACATAAATATCATGAAAAATATTATTAGTGTAAATATTAAGGAAAATTAACTTACATGTTTGTAATTCTTGTATTTCTTATTTTTGAATGTTATACAATACATATACTAATTTGATAGTTTAGTTCAAATAAAACAATCACACACACAATACTCTCTTTTTTTTGACAATTCTTATCATCTCCTGTTTTATTTATTTATTTTTAAAATCTCCGTTTTAGTTATTCGGAACATTTTTTTTTTCTCTTTTTATGATTTTTAACATTATTGAAAGTAATAAATATCGAATTTTTATTATTAAAGTTTAAAATTATATCTTTCTGTGAATTTGGAAGTTCTTTATAGAGAAAAATATTATCTGGAAAGGTTTGTTTTATGTAGTCTATCCATAAAAAAATATACTAAAATATGGTAGTGAGATTTATATATACATGAAAGAAGAGATAGATTAGCTTGTATAAAATAAATGAGTATTTATTCATAAATATAAGAATATTTATTTATCATTATTAATTACATGAGAGTAATGTTGGGGTCCTTTTCCTTCAAATCTTGATTTTAATTCTTTTAAACTTCTTAGAGCACACCAATAATATAATTGAAATGAACATTACCTAATTATTAGAGTAATAATTGAAAGCATTCAACTTAACTTTATTGAAATCATTGACAATATAAAAAGGAATAAACTGTTGCAAACCAAACTTTTTGCCTTTTACATTAGCATGTCTTTCAATATCATAGTTAATAGCTATCTTAAATAAAATATTTCTAATATATTTTTTTTTGTTATATCTTTGTTTATTCTACATCCATCCTAAAATGATTAAAGTCCTAATCATTTAAAAAATTATAAAATTAGTGGTGATCTTACAAAGTATTTTGTTCCTTTTAAAATCTTGGTCCGTTGATATAATTACAATTATACGAATAATTACATACTAATTACATATTAATATAATGAAGGCTCATTATGCATTCAATTAAAATATCATATATTTAAAGATAAATTAATATATATACTATTTATTAATTATGTATTTATTATTATAGTGAAATCTCTAGTAACTTTAATTCTAGACGTCTTCAGACACATCCATTGAAGGAACCATAAGAATGAAATATCACCAAAGACAAGACACAAATGAAGAGATATTTATTGGTCACAAATCAATATCTCAGCTTTCGTAAGAACATTTTTTACTCAAAATAATGTATTTATAAAATTAATTTTTTTAATAGAATATTTGAAAAAGTATTATATTTACTTTTAATACCATAATCTACAACTTTTGAGTCTTATGTTATTTATGGTGCTAAAACGATTTTTTAGGTGTAGATTGTTATCATCTCAACCTACAAGTAATATTATTTAATATTTTTCTAGAAAGAAGAATGTGTTGTTAATGTTTCTCTTAATTCCTTTTTCTCCAAAAGTATATAACTATGGAGAAAGTTTAATGTCGGTTGGTTTTTCTATTTTTACAAAAATATAACAATTCTGAAGTAATAAGGAATTTTCAAAGATGTGTTTTTGTAGAAAGTGCTTTTTTCCTTTTAGAAATTTAGAAATGGAAGTGTTGGCGGCAATTACAGAGTAACTTTGCGGTACGTAATTGCCTTCGTGTTTGGGGTAACCAACTCAACTCCAAAAGTCTTCTTACACTGTGAATCACGTTCAGGAATCACTTTTCCAAACGCAAGTTGGAGATTCTATATCAATCGTAGATAAAGTAATTCCATATTATATAATTGAGACAAACTTTTTTTTCAAAACAATTGTTCGATGAGATTAATGCCAGTATTTGAGAAAAAAAGTTATCAAATATATACAAGTAAAAGGCAAATAAGTTATGACTATATAACTACCAATTCAACTCTTATCAATATCAATATGTTTTTATTGGAAATTAAATATTTCATGGTCCAACTTGAAATTGATGTTGTAACATATAAGTTATTAAGTGAATAAAATAATAATAATAATAAGCAAACACTAAAGATAAAATTAATTAAGTTGAAATGAGTCTTCTTTTCTTATCGTGGGTATAAATACAATTTTATTTTAAATATTATGTTTTGGTTAATAATGTTGATAATAGTAATATTGTTCGGCTTCACTGTTAATACTGTTTAGTAATATCTTTTAGGGTTAAATATGTTTTTAGTTCCTATATTTTTAGGGTTAAATATGTTTTTAGTTCCTATATTTTTGGGCGATTTTGGTTTTAGTCCATTTTCAAACTAAGGTACAATTTAGTCCTTCAACTTTAGAAAACTCTGGTTTTAGTCATTTTTACCACAAATTTTTAACTTTATTTGCTGTTTCAAGCATGTTTCATTATAGCATTTGGATTGTTTACACTGTTTGACACATTTTTGCTTCAATGTTAACTGATAAATGCGTTTGAAACAACAAATAAAGTAAAAAAAAATTGGTAAAAAGGAGTAAAACCAGAGTTTTTTAAAGTTGAAGGACTAAATTGTACCTTAGTTTGAAAATGGACTAAAACCAAAATCGCCCAAAAGTATAGGGACTAAAAACATATTTAACCCTATCTTTTAACTTTACTGTTAGTACCGTTCAATAATACCATTCGACTTTATTGTTAATACCATTCGGTTACTTTTCCTATCTTTCTTTTTCTCTCATACATTTTCTATTTTTATGTTACTTTTTTTATCACTTCTGTATCCATTTGTTAAATGAATGAAATAAAACTTGGATGTTAAGCTCTATATTTTGATAATTAAGTAATTGATATGTGTATTTAATTTATTTAGAAGATAATTAACCTAGTATCACATATGCAACATAGATATAAAAGTTTTAAATTTTTGAAATTTGTATAGTTGAAAAAGATTTGAGCAATTTTATATAAATTGTATCATATATTGAACAGTATAAAAAGTATGGCTTCTCTCACATAAATAAATGTATAAAAAGTGGTAATATAGATATTGAAATATTCTCGTAGGGTTATGACTGTACCCAAATTCAATGTGAAATAAATTTAAAAAAAAAAAAAAAAACTTCATCCAAAGAGGTATAATGTGGAAAACTTGCTACAAGAGAAAATTAAAAAGATTTTCCATAATTAAGTACATATGATACAAGCATAATAAATGTGAACACGATAACTTTAAATAAATTTCTAAAATTTATAAGCATAAGTTTTGTACAGACAAAATAACTTTGAAAAATAAACAGATATACATAATTAAACTTAGAAAAGAAAGAAAATAATACGATTCTTTAAACAAAAAACATAAATTGACGGGTTCGAATAAAATGACATTCAATTCAAAACTAAAAAAAAAAAAAAAACTTACGTGTCTACTTATATTCATTTCATCTCATTAAAATTAGAAGTTAAAACTTAAGATTAATTACTTGAAGATAAATGACAATGTTGAATTTTTGTGGTATCTCAAAAGGAAAAAAATTATGAGAAAAGTTGAAATAAACGTCTAAATAAATAATAAAAATAATAACGAGCTAATGAAATGGTTTGTAACTATTACCATTTTAATCTTTAAAAAATATTTAAGATAAAGCTAAAGCTTTATTTATTATGTCTTTTATACTTATACCTTTCATAAGGTAATTTTAAAGAAAAAATTAATAAAAATGTAAGTGAACAATTAATAAAACATAAATAAACAACTGAGATTAATATAATATTCACAATTTATAATAAGAAACATGTTAATAATAAAAATAAACAAATCTAAATTATGATTAATGATTAATGTATCTATCCATTAGTATGTATTTTCTAAGAAAAATATACATATAAAATAAAAATACATGAGTGAAAAAAGAGTACATGTAATTATTATTTTTAACAATATTCAGTAAATTATGCAGCATTTTTTATAAAGTTAATATATAATTAAAAAATGTTTTGCAGCCCATTCGTGTGTTGCATAGAACAAAAACTTCTATCAAACAAAGGTGACATTTTTTTTTTTGTAAAAAGAAATGCTTCATTGAAATTAAGAGTCATTTTATTTTTTATTCAAAAATGCTTGATGTATATGAAGTTTTAATAGATCCAAAAACGAAACTATTATATGTCACTGTTATAGTTAAAATTGTTTTAATTCATTAGTTCAATACTTATTTGAAGAAATGTTACTTTTTATATAATTAAATGTATGATTAAGTAACTGATTTAAAAGTTTAAACATATTATACGTTGAACAAACGCAACTTTAGTTGGGAAAGTAAGTTGGATTATGAATGCCAATAGAATATTCAACGAAAAATAGAAGTAAAAAATGATTTTTTTAGTATATAGTAGAAAAACATTATGATATTCACCGATTTTCTTACACCAACTTTAATATATTAAGTTAATAAAATATTTAATATGCCAAATGTAGAAGTTTTTATAATTGATAGAATGTACTAAATAATCATATTAGATTATTTTAATATTAAAAGTTTAAAATATAAATATAATTTCTATAATAGAGTTTTATTATCTTAAATCATACAATTTTTTAAAATTTTTTTCTTTAGAGTTTTTCTTCACTTTTTTCTATAATCTTTTATCGTCTATTTGTTTGTTTAAAGATTAGAGATCACTAGAATTATCTTTTCTCCATTTTTATTTGATTTTATTTTTTTCAATAAAGTAAGTTGATTTTTTTCTTTTTCTTTAGTATGTTTAGTTTTTTTATGCATGTGGACCATATAGGATTTGTTTGAGTTTTTTTTAAGAGTCTCTATTGATAAGTGGTTCTAATGGTGTGTCCTGATCATGTTTGTGTTCATAGAGACAGATAGAACTTTCTGTATGGGTGTCTATAAGGTTCTAGAGCTGTTTGGTCATCTTTTAGGTAAGGGAAGCTAATTGTCTTGTTTCAAAAGTTATATATATTTTGAAAGTTGTAAATTTCATGTTTGGTTGGTTAATAATGTTTGATTTGCTGAAATTTGTGTTTAAGCTATTGAAAATATGTTGTGTTAAATGTTTGTGTTGTTTGCATTGTTCATTGGTATTGAATTGAAGAACTTAGGATCTGATCACTTGAGGAAATTGGTATGTACCTTGACATTGAAAATTGTTTTTGACCAAATTACTAAGTAGAGAATACCAATTTGACCATTTGAACATGTTCCTTTTTCCTCAAATCATAGTTTTAAGTCAGTTGATATTTGATGTAGCGTTGAGCATGACAATCTGGAGCTGAGTGCCAATTCATTGTGCAAGTCTAAGAGCATTTTAGCTCTAAATTGCTAGCGTCGGGATGTATCACTAAGCGCACAAAAATGCGAATGCTTTGATGCTAAGCAGTGGCAAGACACTATTGAACCTCACTTTTCACTACAATTCTAGAACAATTTAATTCCTGGTCCCTGAGCGGTAGAAGGGTGTCGCTGAGCGCGATATGAAGAATGACACTGAGTGTCAAGATTGTCGTTAAGCGTTGTCTTTTGCAAAAGGTCTAATGTTGAGCGCCACTTCTTATGTTAGTGTATATGTTGTGATTTTTTTATATTTTGATTTGTTTGAGATGGATTGATATGGATAAGATGTATGTTTAATATGTATTATAGATTGATAATCTAGCTGTGAGTATATATGACCAATGTTGTAGAAGGAATTTAAAAGAGAATTTTTTTGTAGCGATTTCAGTAGTGTATATATTGATATATTGATTACATATTGGAAGTTATCCTGTCACTCTACTAACCATCCAATCTCAAGTAAGAAGGGTGAAGTATGTGATGAGGAGAGTAGAAGGTCCTAGTTTAGGAGATTTACCTTGACCAAAGATGTTAACAAACTAACCTTATGTGTGGTAAGGTGAAACCCATTGACAATGACTTTGTACAACAGGAAAGGCCACCGCAAGTGCATAACTCGCCAAAATCTGATATCAATACATGTATCCAAATGGTCAAGTCAAGTATGAATGATTGCATGTGTTAGGATTGTTGATATGATTGTTTATATTTGTTAATATCTCTATACATATTGTATGATTATTCTTTTTGGTACATTAGCTTAGCCTTTCATATGTTTTTGTTTGTTTATGTTCTCTTTTTATTTGCAATGATCACCTTACTGGTTGAGCAGATGAAGATGTTCCAATTGATCCTATGCAGGGTAAGGATGATGCAATAACATAGTTTAGGATAAAATCCTATTGTGCATAACCCTTTCCTTTTGAAAAATTCTAGTTTCTATTGGTGCGTATATATGACTTCCTATACTCAGTACATGTTAATATGGATAACCGTAATATAGTAGTCGTATAATTGTTTTTTCTACTTGTTGATTATCATATCTATAATGTTCTTTTAATAGTTATACACTATTAAATGAGATGTTACATTTTTTGTATCATAGCAGTTGTTTAGGAAACCTATAGGTTATTATGTGTTTAGTTTTTGTTGTATGCTCTCAGTTATGTTTGGTTAGTATGTTAGTTTCTTTGAGTTAGACTGATAACCTTTATTTGTATAGATAAAGTTATAACACTTAGGTTACCTCCTTTTCTTTCTCCAATCTCGAATATGTCTAATTTGACAAAGACAATCGAGTCAATAATCCTCCAACAACAAAATATTACCATGATGCATCAACACAATAAGATATCCTACAGTAGATGAAAGTTGAGATTTTAATAAGACTTTTGACAACAATTATACAGTAAAATTATAGTTGACTTTTTTTTTTTACTTTTAACTATTGTCCTAGCATAATAATCATTGTTTCTTTTGTTTTATTTTTAATTTTATTTTTCGTGATAATTTTCATAAAATTGTCATAAAAAATTTATTTCACTGTGTTTTTTCTTTTTACAAGAACGACTTATGACCTGTCATTCATTTAAATCATTAAATAGTTTTTTATTCTAATGAAAAAAATAGTAAATTCACACAAATATTAATAATTCTAAATAGTAAGTTAGTGAGAAGATCAGTTCTACCAATTTGGAGGATAAATACCAAAATAGAGATTATTAATAAATTTAATCTTATTAATTAAAATAATTAATTGTTTTAAAATGTGTAAATTATCCTATCCCAAGGAAAAGTGAACTAATTTTTAAGAGAATACTTGTCACTAAATGATTTATTTCAGTAAGATTAACTCATTGGCAAGTAAGTAATTTGTGCAGATTAAGAACTACTAAAAATGGTAAAATCTTCCACTAGTCAAATTTGCACACATACTCCAAAATTTTCGAGTGCTTTGCACGAAAATATTTATTTTCAAATGTATCATTGGATGTGTAGCATTCTAATTTAATTACACTTTTAATATACTAATAATTAAAGTAATACGTGATAAACTAAATTATCTTGCTTTGGAAACATGCATACATTTCTTTCATTTAATGATAATTTGACGCAACAAAAAGAATACACATGCTGAAATCACTACAATAATTAATTAATAATTAATATGAATAATAATAATTATTAATGAACAATAGTTATTAATTAAAAATTAATAAGAATAATGAAAGTTATCTATTGGTAATTAATGAATTAAACCTAATTGTAAAACTGTCAAAACGGATAACCCGATCCGACTCATTTTGACAACTCTACCTAATTGTAAAGCTGTCAAAATATTAATAATTTTGAAAATAGGGAACTTAAATAATTTTTCCAAGAAAAAAATAAATAAATATCTTTTTATAAAATTAAAATTAAATTTTAATAAAATAAAATTAGATAGGTGGGTTGGTGGACCAACCTGACCCACCACGGGTTCAACCCGCATGAGTCAGGTTTAAATGAGCCGGATTGAAATCTGATCTATATAAAAAAAAATACAATTTTTCAGATCCAACCTAGCCCGAACCCGTGGTGAGCCGGGTTGACCAGCAAGTTATGACCCATTTTGACAACTCTACCTAATTGTATGCCTATTATAAGATTTATAAATATATGTTTGACAGAAATGTTAGTTAATTATTCCTGACAACTCTTTTATATTATAACGTTATTAAGCAAAGTCACTGAGTTAAGTGTCGACCTTTAACATATACTCACTCAAATTACTTGACATGAAAAAAAGACCAAACAACTTAATGATGGAGGACCACTAGAGAGTCTCTATTCAGAACACCTTGAAATACTTTAAGTAAGTGATTTTAACTCTCGTACCCAAAACAATTACAAACCACTCTATTTAATAATTACTATAAAAACTATATGAAAACTGATTTTTAATTAATTGATGGTGTAAAATATCTTACATAAACAACTGTATCCAATGAATTTGAAGTTGGAAAAATATCCATTGAACTCATTTGGATAATTATTATTAATTTGCAAAATAATGTCAATTGTCGCCTCCTAATTGTGTCCATGCTAAAACAAAAAAGAAGAAGATAATTATTAATAAAATATTGAATTAAGCAATTTCTGTCTCATTGAATCACTCTTAGTTAATGGATTACACTTCTCGCATTGTTCTTAGTCGGCCAAATAGAACCCTATAATTAATAACAAGTTTTGACATGGTATGGTTTGGTAACAATTGCAAGCTATCTAAACTATACAGAACCCTACAAATTTATCATAACCTATTTCTTTGTCCACATCACACTTTGTTTTCACCTTCAATACTTTCACCTACATAAACACTTCTCCCATAGCAAGATTTTTCTGTGATGCCAAGTACTAATATTTGCATCTCATCAGAGTGATTCCATGATTTGGAAGCCATAATGGTTCCAATTTCCTTGTACCACCATTTTGGAACATGTGAGTGAGAGTGGTTAATCACTGTTTCTATCAAAGTTCATTCATTTAGTGTTTGAAGAAAGGTCACAGAGAGACACTGAGTTAGAACTACAACACTGACAAAAGGGAGCCATATTTTGATTGATATGGCAACAGAAGAAGAGGGTGGTGTTGGAGGAGATGGTGTGAGGCCAAGGAGTGAAGGAAAGAGGAGTTGTTCATCATCAGCAAGCAGAGATTTGGCCTCAGCAAGGTTTGATGAGGCAGTGAATGGAGAGAGTGATGTGTTCCATAGAGGTGTAAGGGAAATAGAAGAAGAGGAGGAGCTGAAGTGGGAGGCTTTGAAAAGGCTTCCAACATATGATAGAATGAGGAGAGTCATTTTGAAGCAAGTTTTGGATAATGGAGGAGTGAACTATGAAGAGGTTGACATCACCAAGCTTGGAGTGCAGGAAAAGAAGCATATCCTTGAGAACATAGTAGGAACTGCAGAAGAGAACAATGAGAGTTTCCTCCGTAGGATGAGGGATAGAATTGATAGGTACCGTTTTGAATGTTTTGGTCCTATATACTCCATCTGTGTTCTGTTCAAACCACTCCTTAAACACTTTCCTTTGTTTGTTTTATCTTAATTGCTTTTGTTGTTATAGGGTAAGCATTGAGATTCCCCAGATTGAAGTAAGGTATGAGAACTTATCAGTTGAAGGGGATGCATATGTTGGAAGAAGGGCACTACCAACACTCTTCAATTCTACCATCAATGCAATACAGGTATGTTCAACAACAAACATAAGATTGTTTTTCTATTACATGTTCTTAGTTTTTCTAATCATGATTAGTATTTTACACTACCTAATATCCTAAACATGATATTCAATAGAGAAATTTTTCAGTGATTTCTTAACTGATGATTTTATCAGTTTTCTGTTCTGGTTTTTGCAAACATGTAGATAAATTACATGCTTTGCATAACATGAGTCTGTTTTTTTCAACAGGTATTGGTGAATTATCTTGTAAGCCTTCTGTTTGGAGTTTTGGGATTTCTTCACATTTTGCCTAAAAACACAAAGGCTGTGAAGATTCTTCAAGAAAAAGTTGTCGAGATTCTCAAAGATATTAGTGGAATTGTGAAACCATCAAGGTACCTAATTAGTGTATAATTTCAATCTTTATAATGTGCATATTCTACAGGGTCTTGTGTATCTCACTAGACATGATAAGGGTTTGATTCTATTCATTTTATTTTAAGAATATGTATGATTTCAATACCTAAATAATAAGATTTTAAATTTTCTTATTCATTTTCATTTTTCTCAGATTTTATTGGGTTCCAATATATTCAAAAGAACCGTCACAAACTTTTAATTTTAATTTATTTATATATTTTTAAATAAATTATATTAAGTTATTAATTATATTTAATTCTGTACAAATAGATAACAAAAATAACACTAAGAATTAAATTACATTTTTAGTTAATTTATATAATATTAAGATTTTTGTTTAATTATTATTATTGTAATACAAATTATTTATCTACCAAACTAATTTATTTTTATTTTTAAAAACGATTAAATATGATAGTTTAAAATAAAATATTTAATATATATGTTTGGTAAATGAATGAATTCAATGCATCTAGTCATCTTGCCGCTTTTGTATAAAAGTTTGGACAGTGCTAAAGTTGAAAAATTGACCACCGAGATCAATTCGAGAAGTGAAGTGATTTTTTTTTCCCTAAAGTTAAACAAATTAATTATCGCTCAACTAAAAGAATTAAAATATATTTAGGTTTTAAAATTTATGTCACGCAATTAAAATTAAATTTCAATTTTAATACATAATAATTTGATATATAGAGTACAAAATTTTCCTATTTTTAACTAAAATATCATTATGTTTTAAAAAAAATTATAATTAATAACTTTGAAAACGATTTAGTGCTTAAATTTATGATTCCATCTACCTAAACTTAGAGGGTTACATAACACCAGACCTGATCAAAATTTATCAGTTTCAATTTACTTTATTATTTTTCTAATTTAATTCATGTTATTGTACATATATGGATTAAACCTATTTTAGTGACTCTAAATAATTTCCATATATGTAATTATTAAAATGGTTATTCTTCATTAAAGTCATGTTTCCATTTACGTATACAAGTTCTAATATTCCTCATATGTACCAATTTATGTATAAAAATTTGAACAATACCATATGTGAACCAATTTGTTCAAAAAGTCCATCACAAACTGTAGTACCTAATTGATTCTTTTAGTAACTAAATTTAACTTTCTTTCTGTCTCTGCAGAATGACTCTGCTTTTGGGACCTCCAGGATCAGGAAAAACTACATTTCTGAAGGCACTTGCTGGAAAAATGGACAAGGATTTAAGGGTTACATATCCTCTTCTTCCCTTATTTTTATCAATAATTCATTTCTTTGGTGTCTAAAAAATTTAATTTTTTTATGGGAATTCATAGAAATACATAAAATAATAGAAAAATGCTTTTTTTGTCATCCCAATGGTAAAAGAAAATGCATTATTACCCCAAGAATATATATCATGTTACAGTTTATTACACATTTGGAAATGCCTTGAAAATTTTAAAAATTTGTTACACTGCTCAAATGCTTCCTTCATCACCCTATACACAAGACTCTTTTTACAAAAAATGTATGTTTAGTTCATATAACATGCTTTGTTATTTTGTATAGAAAACTCTACTAATGAGGGAGGTTCAGCAGGAAAGGAAGATTTTGATTAATGTGTTGCTTGCATCACTATGATATTAAGAATGATTATGAATTGTAAAATACCTTTTTACATAGTTAAGTTGAGATTATGAAGTTGATTTGTAATATGAACTCCATGAGAGAATTTCTGGGCAGGTATCAGGAAGAGTGACTTACTGTGGTCATGAATTGTCAGAGTTTGTTCCTGAAAGAACATGTGCATATATCAGTCAGCATGATCTTCACTATGGAGAGATGACAGTGAGAGAGACACTGGACTTTTCTGGACGCTGCCTGGGAGTAGGAACAAGGTATGATATGCTGGAAGAGTTGTCGAGACGGGAAATAGCAGCCGGCATTAAACCAGATCCTGAGATAGATGCTTTCATGAAAGCCACAGCAATGGAAGGTCAAGAAACAAGTCTTGTTACTGATTACATTCTAAAGGTTTGGTCACACTTGTTTTGAATCATTTTCCTTGCTAGTCACAGGTATAGGCCACCAAACTTCAAGTTCTGTCATCTGACTTTTTCATGCAATGCAACAGATTCTTGGATTGGAAATATGTGCTGATATTTTGGTGGGAGATGAGATGAAAAGGGGCATTTCTGGTGGACAAAAGAAGCGTTTAACTACGGGTATGTGGATACGAAATTTCACTCAGAAGCATCTTGTTATACCATAACATAAGAAACACATACACTTCAAAGTTATGGTACATTCTTGTTGTGTCTGACGATTTCTAAAATGTGCATATTGTACTGTATTTGTGTCTTATGCTGTGCATGTGGTTTCTAGACTATGGTCTAGATGATTATACCATGGAGTTTTGAGTGGGAAATTATCTATGTAATATTAGATTAGATTCCTTTGCAGAATCGTCCATTTTGCAGTTCTCATAAACAAAAACTTACATAACATGAATGCAGGTGAGATGTTGGCAGGCCCTGCAAAAGCATTCTTCATGGATGAAATTTCAACTGGTTTGGATAGTTCCACAACCTTTCAAATTGTGAGGTTTATGAGGCAGATGGTCCATATAATGGATGTTACCATGATAATCGCTCTTCTGCAGCCTGCACCAGAAACATATGAACTTTTTGATGACATAATATTGCTTTCAGAAGGTGAGATTGTCTACCAAGGTCCCCGTGAGAGTGTTCTGCATTTTTTCGAAAGTGTGGGCTTCAAATGCCCAGAAAGGAAAGGAGTTGCAGACTTCTTACAAGAGGTAACTTCCAAAAAGGACCAAGAACAGTACTGGTTCAGAAGGGACATTCCTTACCAATATGTCACAGTGCCTGAGTTTGTAGCCCATTTCAAGAATTACAGTATCGGTCAGCAACTACATGAAAAGATTAAAGTTCCATACGATCCTAATGAAAGCCATCGCGCTGCATTGGTGAAGGAAAAGTATGGCATCTCCAAATGGGAACTCTTCAAGGCATGCTTTTCAAGAGAGTGGCTTTTGATGAAGCGCAACTATTTCTTATACATATTCAAGACTTTTCAGATTACTATCATGGCTCTGATTTCCATGTCAGTGTTTTTTAGAACAGAAATGAAGCATGGTCAACTTGAAGGTGCAGGAAAATACTATGGTGCACTATTTTTCAGCCTCATCAATATAATGTTCAATGGAGTGGCTGAACTTTCGATGACAGTCATCAAACTTCCCATTTTCTACAAGCAGAGAGATTTCCTCTTTTTTCCAGCATGGGCTTTTGCATTGCCCATTTGGGTTCTCAGAGTTCCGCTCTCTCTATTGGAATCAGGCTTATGGGTCATCCTCACTTATTATACTATTGGCTTTGCTCCTGCAGCTAGTAGGTACGAGAATACAATATCTAGATACTGAGTTTCTCAATGGCATTGAAATGCAATAATTGGTTTACTCTTCCATCATTCTTTACTCCTTAGTTCTACTGACTTGAAAATTTTGTTTTATGTTGTATATTATAACCTGTCACAGGTTTTTTCGTCAGTTATTGGCATTCTTCTGTGTGAATCAAATGGCTCTGGCCCTATTCCGCTTTATTGCTGCAGTTGGAAGGACAAAAGTTGTGGCACACACACTTGGTTCCTTCACAATTTTAGTTGTTTTTGTCCTAAGTGGATTTACTGTTTCAAGAAGTAAGCAACAGTTATTCTTTATACTATCAATATCACATACTCCAGAGATTTAATATTATCTCTTTCATGTGAAATTGTCTCATTTAAACTGATTACTCCAACCTCTGTCCATTTATAGAGGATATTGGACCATGGATGATATGGTGCTATTATAGTTCACCTATGATGTATGGTCAGAATGCAATAGCCATCAACGAGTTCCTAGACAAAAGATGGAGTGCTGTAAGATCTTAGTGTTTCTTTGATCTTATAAACACCAGATCATTATTAGTTTGTTGCTGATTCTTCACTTTTGACAGAAAAATATTGACCCAAGGATCCCTGAGCCTACAGTGGGGAAGGCTTTTCTTAATGCTAGAGGCATTTTTACAGAAGACTATTGGTACTGGATATCTGTGGCTGCCCTCATAGGATTTTCTTTGCTTTTCAACATTTTTTTCATTCTGGCTCTAACCTATTTGAATCGTAAGTTTCATTACTGTATTGCTTTGTGTTACATTACATGCTTAATACGATGTTTCTTATATTGTTCTAAAATTTCTTTCAAATAAAAAACAACATATTTTTCCTATGAGGTGGGGCAGGTTACATGGATCATATGATGGATACTACATAATTTCCTATGGTAGATAGGCAAATCATATAAATCTAAATCTTCTTAATAGAAGAATTTGTGATAGATTTTTTTTTTTGAAGAAGTATAAACTAAGATTAGCAAGATGCTTATTTTTAAACATAACAAAAAATAAAAAAACCAGACAGAAAACCACATCAAGAGAGCGTTGCTCCATGGTAGAAACTGAGCATCCTAAAAACCATTCTATAGAAGCATCCTCTGATATTGCTTTGAAAACAAATTGCAGCGTTTGGAAATTCAAAAGCTATTATAATGGAAGATGAAGACCAAAAGAAAAGCACATTTGCTTCATCCTCAGTAGAAAATATGGCAACTGGAACCACAGAGCACAGTTCAGCTTCAGTTGGCAATTCGTTTGAAGGTAAAGTTTGATTTTCTCTTCAAATAATCTGCAATTAGATCATAAAAAGACAAAATTTATATTTTACATAAACTACTTTATATCCTCCGGTAAAAAAAATTGTCACTAATATTTTGTATGTTAAATATAGCTTTTGTCTGTACACCTAAATGTTTGAGTAATGTGCCATTCACATATATTGGAAATAAACACAAAGACAGTTGTAATTATTACAGGTATTGATATGGAAGTAAGAAAAAGTGCTCATAGCTCAATTCCTAAAGCTCCAGTGAATACAAAATCCAAGAAGGGAATGGTGCTGCCCTTCAGGCCTCTGTCACTTGCATTTCAAGATGTGAATTATTACATCGATATGCCACTTGTAACCTCCAATTCCCTCCTCTAGTACCACTTCAATCATACCCTCTAATTCTAGATAAAAGTTTATACAATTATTTTTCTTTTATCATTTTCTTTGATTTTTTGCATTTTCCTGGCTATGCCAGATTTTCCCCCTTACACTGAAACAAAATTTCATCATGATTCCATAATTAGCAGTTGTGTATGTGTGTGTCTAAATGAGACAATTGATACCAAGAGTCAAATGCACTTACACCACCTAATAACTTTCTGTAGAATATAAAATTAACCAATCTAACTGCACATAGAAACGAACTGCATAGAGACCTTCAAAAAGATAACAGTTTGGTAATTTGTTGTCAGGAAATGAAGAAACAAGGAATTGAAGAGAATAAACTTCAACTACTAAGAGACATAAGTGGTGCTTTCAGGCCTGGGATTTTAACAGCATTAGTTGGTGTAAGTGGTGCTGGGAAAACCACCTTGATGGATGTTCTTGCAGGAAGGAAAACAGGTGGTTATATTGAGGGAAGCATCAGCATATCTGGTTATCCCAAAAACCAGGCAACGTTTGCTCGGATCAGTGGTTACTGTGAACAAAATGATATACATTCCCCAAATGTTACAGTCTACGAATCTCTTGTGTTTTCTGCTTGGTTGCGTCTCAGTAACGAAGTTAATAAGGAAACACGAAAGGTATGGTTTTCTTTAAGCAGTTTTCATGTTAAATTTCCTAGCATTGGCTCTTTATGTGTCTGTCTACTTTGAAATGTCACAGTCTACTAATTTAGTTCCTATTTTACAGATGTTCATTGAAGAAATTTTAGAGCTGGTTGAGCTCCACTCATTGAGGCATTTTATAGTAGGCCTTCCTGGAATAAATGGCTTATCAACGGAGCAGAGAAAGAGGCTCACCATTGCTGTAGAATTGGTTGCAAATCCTTCCATTATTTTTATGGACGAACCAACAACCGGTTTAGATGCTAGAGCTGCAGCAGTTGTTATGCGTACTGTCAGAAATACAGTGGATACAGGTCGAACTGTTGTCTGCACAATTCATCAACCAAGCATTGATATATTTGAAAATTTTGATGAGGTGAATACTGAAATCTATTTAGCAGTAAAACCCCAAAAGAATTTTATAAAGTCAATGTCTAAAAAACTATTGAAATCTTGGGAACAAATGTGGGAGTTTATTTTTTGTAATGGTTTTTAAGGCACGATACTCACTCACCCTTGAATTACATCTTTATGTCAGCTGATTTTGATGAAGATAGGTGGACAAGTGATGTATGGTGGTCCCCTTGGTCGGAATTCTCAGAATCTTATTGAGTACTTTGAGGTAAACTTCTGCTGTTATAATGTCTAAATTCTTGAATCAGTATGTGCCAATAATCTCACTAATTGTGAATGAATCATTCAAAGGGTATCACAGGAGTTCCTAAGATTAAAGATGGATATAATCCAGCCACATGGATGCTGGAGATCACTGCTTCTGTTTTTGAGTCTCAACTTAATGTGGACTTTGCAGAATTATATGCTAAGTCAGACCTTTATCAGTAAGTGGCACTAGTGGTTGTATTTGTAGAAACTCCTGCTTCTTGTCCAAATTTATCTGTACTTTCTCATGATGTTTTACACAGATACTTTGATAACCCTTTTCCAGAAAGAACCAGGAACTTATTAAGGAAATATGCACACCAGTACCAGGAACAAAGGACCTTTACTTTCCCACTAAATACTCTCAGTCATTTGTTTCTCAATGCAAAGCTTGCTTCTGGAAGCAGAATTGCTCCTATTGGAGGAATCCAGAGTATAATGCCATCAGATTCTTCGTCACAATAGTTATTGGTATCATTTTTGGACTTATTTATTGGGACAAAGGAAAAAAGACGTAAGTTGAAAAACAATGACACGGTTTTATCCAAGAGAACTTAGCATTTTTGTGCACCACATGCTTACCCCAAGATACCATTCCTGGAAAAACTAGATTTTGTGAGGAACTACTTATTTCGGAACCTAAATGGTGTTGTAGGCCTTTGAACAGATACTTCAACTTTAGAGTTGAAGAATGAACATGTTTTCTGTTCATGGTAACAATTGCATATAATTTAGATAGGTAACAATAAGACCATCAATAAGAATTCTTGTTTGTGCATGATAAAAAATTGACAGTAAATATAATTTCTACAGTCAAAAGGAGCAGGACCTGTTGAATCTCCTTGGAGCTATGTATGCATCTGTATTTTTCCTTGGAGCCTCCAATACTAACAGTGTTCAACCTGTTGTTGCAATAGAAAGAACAGTTCTATACCGTGAAAGAGCGGCAGGAATGTACTCAGAATTGCCTTATGCAATTGGTCAGGTAGAAGAAAGCATCTATTAAATAAATTATCAAAGTTGGACAATTCATTAAGAAAAAATACTGTGTTGCAGGTAGCAATCGAAGTAATTTATGTTGGAACTCAGAGTCTAGCCTATTCCATTATTCTCTACTTGATGATTGGGTTTGAACCACGTTTTGAAAATTTTTTGTGGTTCTATTACTTCATATTCATGTGCTTTATGTACTTCACACTTTATGGAATGATGACTGTAGCTCTGACACCAAACTATCAAATTGCTGCAATTGTTATGTCCTTCTTCATCAATTTCTGGAACCTGTTCTCTGGTTTTCTTATCCCAAGAACGGTATGTATGTCTATTACAACAGTTATCACACACACAACAGTTAGATCTAAAGTTCATTTCAGGAGATGTTATCAGAATTTATCTTAGCAATGTTTATTCAGCCTTTTCTGCTACCTCCAATCAGACCACCCACAGAAAAAAATTGTTTCTTTCATCAAGCTTTTGTCTATATAAATTAGTTATTTAGGAAATGAACTTGTCTAACATTGGTAAGGTAAACTTGTTAGCAAGTTAGTAGTTTCAAGGACCAATTTGTATGTGCATTAGGACTAAAGAAACACAAGTAGTCACTTTCATGCAGAAGATTAAATTTTAACTCAAGAATATTATATGATGGTGTCCAGACCCAACTAAGGTTCTAAATTGCAAAATTGCAGTTTTGTTGTGATCCTTGACATCGTGAGAAATTGTGAATAAAATGACTATTGCAGCATGGGAAGCTAAAGAGCCTCGATATCATGGTTGAAATCATGGTAGTAGACCAATTTTTAAAACCTGGGACCCAACCAACAAGGTTCATACTGTATGTGAGATCCTAGAATAAAAAGTGACCCTTTAAGGGCATCAATGAATCCTTGAAAACGTTTAAAATTTCAATTTGTTGGAATTGTTTTTCCTGAGGTAGACTCTGATATCAGAGTTGGAATATCATTTCTATTGAGATAGACCACAAACTGATGTATGAGTTGTTCAAAAGATATTTGATACCATTTTCATCATAAAACCTTAAAAGACTCAATATTTCTGGGTCTTGTTTTTCTCTTTTACTATTCAACTTTTTCATTTTTATTCAATATGAAACTTTTAACTCACTTAAATTCCTAACACAATAGATCATTTTTATGTAGCCTAAGTGTACTATTTAATTTATTGCCTTTTGGTGAAACTAAAAGTTACATTTCATTCATTATGCAGCAAATTCCAATATGGTGGAGATGGTATTATTGGGGGTCTCCTGTGGCTTGGACAATATATGGATTGGTGACATCCCAAGTTGGTGACAAAAATAGTCCCATAGAGGTTCCTGGCTTTAGAGTGATGACAGTAAAAGATTACCTTGACAGGAAGTTGGGCTTTCAGCATGACTTCCTTGGAGTTGTTGCATTAACTCATGTTGCTTTTTGCCTCCTTTTCGTTTTAGTATTTGCTTATGGCATCAAGTTCCTTAATTTCCAGAAAAGATAGTCAATCACACAGGAATGAGTATGAAATTGTTGAGCAGAAAGATATTGGTAGAGTTATCTGTAGGACAAAGATGCATAGTTTTCATCATTGTTTAAGTTGCAATTTGATTGCTATCACTTCTCGATTTCCTTGATTTGTAGGTGTCTCCTAATTGAGGGGTTGAATGTATGTTTTTAAGTAAACTCATACATGAAAAATCAGTGATTTAAATACAGTTATCAAACAAAAAGAACTGGATTAAACTGTACTTTTGGATAATATTGACTGAAATGAAACAATTTTCTTCAACAGTTCTTACATTTTCGAACTCAAATAATTTTTTTTTTAATACATCAACAGACTAAAAATAAGACCTTGAAGAATGTTCAAACGGGTTTGACTTGTACTAACAAATTTTACAGTTCGGATTTAACTGGCATATTTGTAAAAGTTTTTTTAATTTTAAGTTCTAAACATAATTAATTAATTTGTTTGCTGATTGTAACTTTATTCTCCATCTCTAATCTTTAATTACGTTACACTTATATATTATTTTAGTACATTTCTGAAATAAAGTAATAAAGTAAAAAAGTTCATAATTATTTTACTGAAATGAAAATTTTAACGATTGTGAAGGAAACATTGAAACAGTAAATCCACTTAGGACAAAAACAACTAAAATTTTGAAGGAACCAAGTGTGTGTGCCACAACTTTTGTCCTTCCAACTGCAGCAATAAAGCGGAATAGGGCCAGAGCCATTTGATTCACACAGAAGAATGCCAATAACTGACGAAAAAACCTGTGACAGGTTATAATATACAACATAAAACAAAATTTTCAAGTCAGTAGAACTAAGGAGTAAAGAATGATGGAAGAGTAAACCAATTATTGCATTTCAATGCCATTGAGAAACTCAGTATCTAGATATTGTATTCTCGTACCTACTAGCTGCAGGAGCAAAGCCAATAGTATAATAAGTGAGGATGACCCATAAGCCTGATTCCAATAGAGAGAGCGGAACTCTGAGAACCCAAATGGGCAATGCAAAAGCCCATGCTGGAAAAAAGAGGAAATCTCTCTGCTTGTAGAAAATGGGAAGTTTGATGACTGTCATTGAAAGTTCAGCCACTCCATTGAACATTATATTAATGAGGCTGAAAAATAGTGCATCATAGTATTTTCCTGCACCTTCAAGTTGACCATGTTTCATCTGTTGGGAAACAGCGGTATTTGTTCCCTCCTCTGCTAACCCAAAATGGGCACTATGCGGAATGTTGGGTACAAACAAAGTCTCACATCAGAAAAAATAAGAGATGAACATGAGTTTATATACACATAAGATACCTCCATTGATAAGATGCCTTTTGGAATGGTACCAAAAGCAAATCCGTGAGGGCTTGGCCTAAAGCGGAATGTTTAACGTGGAAAATCCTCTCGGAAAAAACCACGGGACCTAGTCCATAGGATTACAGTGTACACAATGTCTTTCACCTCTCGGTGATGTTTCTCTCACAACCGTGTATCTACCGGTGGCTCTCTCTTCTTTTCTCTTAATTTCTTTCTTCACCGTTTTGAGTCTTGGTGGGTTGTTTTTATGCTCCATGGATGACCTCCATTTTATAGTAGAGTAAAGAAGGAAAAAGACAAGGAACATGGTTGGTGAGGTGCACTCATGTTCCATGAAACAAGGGGAAGTGGAGGAGAAAACATTGACCCCTAAAGTATGGTGGATGGGTCTCATTCTTGTTTTATTCCAACAAAACTCTCCCATAAAACAAAAATAGGTCTTCCATCCCTTATTGACTTAATTTGAAGGTACCGAGATACCAGCACCTTGGCAACAGTCTTCAACCTTCTTGGTTGGTATTGACTTAGTCATCATGTCAGACCAATTCAAGTCTGTATGGATTTTCTCTATCTTCAATTTCTTCTCATCCAGCGCTTCTCGTATCCAGTGATACCGCACGTTGATATGCTTCGAGCGTGAATGGAACATGGGGTTCTTGGTTAGATGGATGGTACTTTGATTATCATAATTCACCACATAATCGTCTTGATTATGTCCTAATTCACTTAGGAAATTCTTCATCCATAACATCTCTTTAGAGGCTTCAGTCACTGCTACATATTCTGCTTCAGCGGTAGACAATGTCACACATTTCTGTAGCTTTGACTGCCAAGAAACAGCTCCCCCTGCCAAAGTAATTAGATAACCTGATGTTGACTTCCTTGAATTGACATCTCCAGCCATGTCTGAATCTGAATATCCGATTAGCTTTAGATCTCCATTGCCAAAACGCAGGCTTCTTTTGGCAGATCCTCTGAGATATCTTAGTATCCACTTAACAGCTTCCCAATGCTCCTTTCCTGGATTTGACAGGAATCTGCTCACAACTCCTATAGCATAACCAATATCTGGCCTTGTACAAACCATTGCATACATAAGGCTACCCACGGCAGAAGAGTAGGGTACCTTGCTCATTTCTTCTTTTTCTTCTTCATTCTTTGGACATTGCGACTTGCTGAGTTTGAAATGTCCAACAATTGGAACACGAGCAGATTTGGCATTGTGCATGTTGAACCTTTTGAGAATCTTCTTAATGTAATCTTCTTGAGATACCCATAGCATTCTTCTAGAACGATCTGTGGAGATTTTCATTCCAAGTATCTTCTTCACTGCACCCAGGTCTTTCATAGCAAAAGACTTACTCAATGCCTTCTTGAGAGCAGCTATTTTAATTTTGTCCTTCCCTACAATCAACATATCATCAACGTACAAGAGAAGTATGATGGACTCACCATTTTCATAATGCTTCACAAACACACAATGGTCTGCGGAGGTCTTCTTGAAATTATGTTGGATCATGAAGGAATCAAATTTCTTGTACCATTGTCTTGGAGCTTGCTTCAGACCATAGAGGCTTTTCTTCAGACGACACACTAAGTGTTCTTTGCCTGGTTCTTCAAAACCCTCTGGTTGCTTCATGTAAATTTCTTCCTCTAGGTCTCCATGTAAGAATGCTGTTTTGATGTCCAGTTGTTCAATCTCCAGGTCCAATTTTGCTGCTAGACCGAGAATTGCTCTAATGGATGTCATCTTCACCACTGGTGAGAATATTTCATCAAAGTCTATTCCTTTCTTCTGGTTGCACCCCTTCACGACAATTCGTGCTTTGTACCTTGGGCTTGGGTTGTTTTCTTCATTCTTGAGCTTGAACACCCATTTGTTCTGCAATGCTCTTCTTTCTTTTGGTAATTCTATCAAATCATATGTCTGATTTTCCTTTAAGGATTGCATCTCCTCCTCCATGGCTTGCAACCATTTGTCTTTGTCTTTCATCTTCATTGCTTCTACTTTGAGGTTCGCCTTCATCAGTAAAATTAACATATTCATCTGAAAAATACCTTCTTGACGGTTGCTTCTGCCTTGTTGATCGTCTCAATTGGGGTTCTTGCGGAGCATCCTCAATTGGTTGATCTTCTTCCGTCAGATTAGGTTGATTTGCTTCTTCAGCCATTTCATCAAGTTGTAACTCTGGTTCGGCTTGATGAGTCTCTCCCCCTGAGTTTTTTATCACAATAGGGCTTTGATCACTTATCAGCTTAAGTGTTGGTTTCTCCACTTTCTTGATGTCTTGGATTGTCTGATCTTCAAAGAACACCACATCTCTACTTCGAACAATCTTTCTGTTTGCAGGATCCCATAATCTGAAACCAAATTCATCTCTCGGAGAACCAAGGTAAACACATTCTTTCGCCTTAGCATCGAGCTTTGCTCTTTCAACTTTCGGAATGTGAACTGATGCCTTACATCCGAAGACTCTCAAGTTGCGGTATGAGGCCTTTCTACCATACCATACTTCTTCTGGAATCTTTCCATTTAATGGTCTTGAGGGTGATAAGTTGATTAAATCAGCTGCTGTTACCACTGCCTCCCACCAGAATGACTTATGAAGTTTTGCGTGAGATAACATGCTCCTGACCTTCTCGGCAATCGTTCTGTTGAATCGTTCAACTACACCATTCATCTGAGGTGTCTTGGGAGGTACTTTCTCATGTTTGATCCCATGAGTCTTGCAACAGTGCTCGAATGGACCTCTATACTCTCCACCATTATCACTTCTCAGACATTTCAACTTTCTACCAGTTTCACGTTCAACTGAGGCGTGAAACTCCTTGAAGATTCGTAGAACTTCATCTTTTCTCTTCAATGGATAGGCCCACAGCTTTCTGGAGTGGTCATCAATGAAGGTAACAAAATATTGAGATCCACCAAGGGAATTTTCAGATGTTGAACAAACATCTGAGTGTACAAGATCCAAAATATGCTCTTTTCTTCTTCCACTTTTAGATCTACGGAAGGACACTCTACGCTGCTTACCTGTTAAGCAATCTTCACACAGTTCAAGTGGTTGCCCTTTTATACTCTGGAGATGATCTTTTGCGAGGATCTTTAATCCCTTCTCGCTCATGTGGCCTAGTCTTTTATGCCACAACTCCTTACTTTCTTCTTGAGCAACATTCGTCTCTCCTTTGTATATCTTTCCTTGCATGCAGTACAAGGAGCCTTCCTTCTTGCCTCGAGCAATAATCATGCTTCCTCGACAGAGTTTCCATCTTCCATCGCTGAATTGGTTGTTCATTCCAGCATCATCTAATTTGCCAACTGAGATAAGGTTTAGACGTATCTCTGGTAAATGTCTTACCTCCTTCAGCACAAGTTTGTTTCCATTTTTTGTCGTCAAAGTCACTTCTCCTATGCCCACAATTTTGCTTGTGACATGATTTCCCATCTTCACTGTTCCAAAGTCTCCTTTTTGATAGGATGAGAAGAATCCCTCATGAGGAGTAACATGGAAAGATGCTCCGGTATCAACTATCCAAGTGCAATCATCAAAAGCAATATTTAGATAGTATACCTCACTGATAAGGAACACATTCGCATCATCTGATACCACCGCCGTTGTGGTCTTTTCTTCCAGCTTCTTTTTGGGATCTACCACATCAGGGTGTGCAGTTCCATTCTTTTGATCTCTCTTCAGGAATCTACATTCTGGCTTCTTGTGACCATCTTTTCCACAATAAAAGCATGTCAAACCTTTGGAACGAGACTTGAATCTTCCTCGTGACTTTTCACGTTTTCCTTTGCTTCTGTGTTCACTCCTTCCTCTATTCTCAACAACATTGGCTTCTGAGTAACTACTCGATCCCCTTTCTTTCCTTCTGGATTCTTCAATCAATAAACTGTCTGTGATGTTATCCAGACTGAGCTTTCCATCTGGTGCTGAGTTACTGAGAGTGACCACCAACGTGTCCCAACTCTCCGGTAGAGAACTAAGGAGTAGAAAAGCTTGTAACTCGTCATTTAACTTCATATCTGCCTTCATTAATTGGTTCACAATACCTTTGAAGGTGTTGAGATGCTCGATCATATTCTGGTCGTCAGAATACTCCAACTTTACGAGTCGCCTGACAAGGTGAGCTTTATTTCTCGTAGTCTTCTTTTAAATCATAGATTCAAGCTTTGTCCATAACTCATACGCATCGGTATAAGTCGATACATGCTCAAACAAGATTTTGTTGATGTATTTCCGAATCATAGCCACTGTTTTACGATTCAGAATCTCCCAATCTTTTTCGGTCTTCCTTTCTGGAATTTCTGGATTTGTGATTGGCTCATACAAATCCTTGCAGTATAGATGATCTTCCATCATCGGCTTCCAGTAGGAGTAATTATCCGCAGTTAGCTTGAACATGACTCCTTCCATCTTGAGTTTCACAGGATTCTGACTTTTTCGAACCGGTAGCTCTGATACCACTGTTGGGAAACAGTGGTATTTGTTCCCTCCTCTGCTAACCCAAAATGGGCACTATGCAGAAGCGTAGAAATAAAAGTGTATGCGTAAGAAAAATAACACCGGAAATTTTAACGTGGAAAATCCTCTCGGAAAATACCACGGGACCTAGTCCAGAAAAATATCTCCACTATTGTCGCAACCGAAAAATCGCGACGGGACGACGACGATCCAGAAAAGGAACATTTAGTTTTTAGAAAAAAAGTTTTGGAGTCGCCACCATAGTTTATTCTGGAAAACTACGGAAAAACCATAAAAAGGATAAGGCGGTCTATGAAAAACCAGACTCTGGTTTCGGGAGTCGGTTACGTGTAGGGAAGGTATTAGCACCCTACACGCCTGCCCGAAAGCAGTACCTTTAATTAAATACGCGAATAAAATGTGGTTTTCAAAAATGTTTAACTTCCCCTGAAAAGAAAAATAAAATAAAACTCTAAAGGAAACAAAATATTTTTTTGTGTTTTTGTGCCCGACAAGGATTGACCTTGCTCCTACGTATTCTCAGTCAGATTGAGAAATCAGGGTTACGTAGTTCTAGCAAATTGTTTGGAAAATATTTGAAAATTTGTTTGGAAAATTTGGATTTTTGGGAAAGTGAACCTGACAAGGACTGGCCTTGCTCCTACGTATCTCCACTTTTGATGGAGAATCAAGGATCACGTAGTTCTGGCTACTAAGAAATTGATTTGAAAAAAAAAGTTGATATTTTTTGGCATTTTTAGCATTTTAACTGCACATAATCTGTTTGATAAGAATTAGTTAAAAACACATCGAGTAGACTTCCAGGAAAGAGAGGTGCGTCACAATGGACAACTTAAGTACCAAGTCTTTCCTTAGTCAAAGTGTTCCTCAACTAGTTTTTAACAAATTTCTCATTTTCAGATTCAAAATAACAACATAGTTTTACATCAATAATAACACGTAAATTTAATGCTTGAACAGTCATATAACCAACACATAGACATACACAATAATTCAAAACATGAATAGTAATACAATAGTATTAACTTAAAAACATGGAAAGGTTAGCTCCCCTTACCTCTTCTCCAGACTTAGGTTTCTACTCAGAGGTTGTTCTCCCGAAAATCCTTCAGAACCTCTGCTCTTCTAAAATTTTCTTCCCAACTCTATTCTTCTCTATTTTTTTTCATTTCTCACTTGATTCTTACTCCCTTTGTGCAGAATAAGCTCCCCTCCCATGGCTCTTTATAGTCCAAAATTTTTACTATTCAAATTATTTTTTAATATTATTTATTATTTTAATATTATTTTATTAATATTTTAATCACCACTTGCAAAACCACTTGCAAATCTTATCCTTCCTTAACTCAGAGATTCTTATCCTCTTGTTATTATTATTTTTTTTATTATTTTTTTTCGTTTTTTACTATTCACTTTTTACTATTCATTGTTTTTTTTTTTACAATAAAGACTAAATCAAATACAAAATAGTAAAACAAAAATTTAAAATAATAAAATAAATGAAATAAGATAAGACACAAAGCAAAAAAATAAAAGAGATCTATTATTTAGTCAATCCGGACGAAATTGGGTGTTGACAGCTGCCCCTCTTTACTTAGAATTACTGGATAATACGAAAATTTGGTATTTTCGTATTATCTGAGTAAAGCTAAGTAAAGATAGAGACACTAATTTCGTCTGGGTTCCAAAAGAGCAAGAGGAAACATAAAAACAAATCCCAAAAATCAAAGAAGAGTGTCATGAAGTAACAGAGAGCCCGACAATTGCCTAGCAGAGGGCCATACTCACAGAACAGAAACTTAAAATCCGACCATTGCCAAGCAGAGGGCCGATAGCAAAAATTAAAACCTAGGTTGAATGATGTGAGGTGTACTAACCTCGTGGAGGGTGTACCAATCCTATGAAAATGAATGAATGAGGTGTATTAACCTCGTGGAAGGTGTACCAACCCTATGGATGAAGGTTTTGAGGTGTAACAACCTCGTGGAGGGTGTAATAACCCTATGGAAAAAGTGAATGAGGTGTAATAACCTCGTGGAGGGTGTAACAACCCTATGGATGAAGATTTTGAGGTTTACAAACCTCGTGGAGGGTGTACCAACCCTATGGAAAAGTGAATGAGGTGTAATAACCTCGTGGAGGGTGTAACAACCCTATGGATTAAGATTTTGAGGTTTACAAACCTCGTGGAGGGTGTACCAACCCTATGGATGAATGATGTGAGGTGTACTAACCTCGTTGTGGGTGTAACAACCCTATGAAAATGAATGAATGAGGTGTATTAACCTCGTGGAGGGTGTAACAACCCTATGGATTAAGGTTTTGAGGTTTACAAACCTCGTGGAGGGTGTACCAACCCTATGGATAAGTGAATGAGGTGTAATAACCTCGTGGAGGGTGTAACAACCCTATGGATGAAGATTTTGAGGTTTACAAACCTCGTGGAGGGTGTACCAACCCTATGGATGAATAAAGTGAGGTGTACTAACCTCGTGGAGGGTGTAACAACCCTATGGATGAAGGTTTTGAGGTGTAACAACCTCGTGGAGGGTGTAATAACCCTATGGGAGAGTGAATGAATGAGGTGTAATAACCTTGTGGAGGGTGTAACAACCCTATGGATGAAGGTTTTGAGGTTTACAAACCTCGTGGAGGGTGTACCAACCCTATGGATAAGTGAATGAGGTGTAATAACCTCGTGGAGGGTGTAACAACCCTATGGATGAAGATTTTGAGGTTTACAAACCTCGTGGAGGGTGTACCAACCCTATGGATGAATGATGTGATGTTGCTGGGTTCGACCATTGTCTTACAGAGGGCCGAAATCCCAAAGAAAAACTGAATTCGACCATTTCCTTGTAGAGGGCCGAAATACAAAGGAAAACCTTAAGCTGGGCTTTGATTGCCAGATGAAACTTGGCTTGGGGGGCAGGCGAGCTGGGCTTGGTTGGCCAGTGTAGAAACTGGGCTTATGGGCCAGGTGGAACTGGGCTTTGGGGGCCAGTGTAGAAACTGGGCTTTGGTGGGCCAGTATGAAAACCGGGCTTTGGGGGCGAGTATAGAAATTGGGATTTGGTGGGCCAGTATGGAAACCGGGCTTTGGGGGCCAGTATGGAAATTGGGCTTTGGTGGGCCAATATGGAAACCGGGCTTTGGGGGCCAGGCGAGCTGAGTTTGGTGGGCCAGTGTAGAAACTGGGCTTATGGGCCAGGTAGAACTGGGCTTTGGGGGCTAGTGTAGAAACTGGGCTTTGGTGGGCCAGTATGGAAACTGGACTTTGGGGGCCAGGCGAGCTGGGCTTTGAGGGCCAGTGTAGAAACTGGGCTTTGGGGGCCAGGTGAAACTGGGCTTGGGGGCCAGGCGAGCTGGGCTTTGGGGGCCAGTGTAGAACTGGGCTTTTGGGTTCAAAATTCTTGAAATTGGCAATTTTCTGTAAATGTTTTATTTGATTTTTTTTATTTAGTTTTTGATTATTTTTTTTTTTGATTTTTTTTTTGAAAAGGATTCAATAACCATTAATATGAATGAAGAGGGTTTCGAAGTTTGTTTTTTTTTTTGAATTAATGCACATATGAAAAACACTTGTTGCCTTTTTTTTTTTTTTGAAGGATTGACATGAAGAGAAAAAGTAAAAATATTGGGTTCGATCATTGCCTTGCAGAGGACCTGAACACCAATGGTAAAATTTCAAAATTGGGCACGACCATTGCCTAGCAGAGGGTCGAGACACCAATGACAAAAAATTAAAATTGATTTGTTTTTGATTTTGCATGTTTTTGAAAATTTTTGTGAAATTGTATTTTTTTTTTATTTTCGATTTTTTATTTTTTTTTTATTGTTTTTTTTTTAATTTTCGATTTTTTTTTTTGACCGACACTATTGAAAGCCTCTGGTAGGTATGACCGGAACTATAGCTACAGTGAAATTTTTTTGCTATATAAGGAGGGTCGAACTGCGTTGAGCGACGTCGCGATTCTTGAGCGAGAGTGTGAGAGCTTCTGAGAGAGTGAGGCCTGAGCGAGTGAGATCTGAGCGAGTGAGATCTGAGTGAGCGAGATCTAAGCGAGCGAGATCTGAGCGAGCGAGATCTGAGCGAGCGAGATCTGAGCGAGCGAGATCTGAGCGATCGAGATCTGAGCGAGAGTGAGATCCTCCTCCGAGAGCCTCTCTGTGATCCTTCTTCTAGACCGGTTCCGATTCTCTTTCCACGTTTGTAAGTTTCTCTCCTTCTCTCAACCCTTCTTTTTGTTCGAGCTTTCCTTTTATACTTTTCTCCTTCTTTATGTTCTCTATTTTTTTCTTTTTCGTTATGTATATGTACCTATGAACACACTGTCTTAAAAATATGGGGTATATAGGCTGGAAAACCGTTGTTAATCTCCCTTCGTTTGAAGGTATGGCAGAGACATTCGGGTAGAACAACGCCACGTACCCCAATTAAAACAAACTAAAACAAAAAATTGACTCTTTGAACTTAGATCTATTTAGGATCCTTTGCGAGGACCGTGAAACATACCTATTTATGGACATGGAGACTTCAAAAACTGGATAATGGAAGTTGAACTAAAAAGAAAAAACGAAATGAAAAACTAAATCTTTTTTATTTTTACTCTTTTGTTTTTGTTCCTTTGTTTTGTTTGTTTATTTTTTTTGTTTTGTTAGAAGAAATATGGATGTCGGTTATAAACGATGGAGGTCCACCCCGGAGCAAGTTCAGATCTTGCTGAACATTTTTAACCATGGGATCATTAATCCCAATCGGGAACAAGTTCGGGAGATCGCAGAACGACTCCGGGAGTACGGAGAAATAGGGGAATACAGCGTTTACTGTTGGTTCCAGAATCATGGAAACCGATTAAAGCATCGACGCTTGCAGCAAGAAGTCTCCAGCATATCTGAACCTTCTTTTTCCATCCTACCGTCGTTTATGTATGGTAAGCACTTATGTACATTTTTTTTTGTTTTTATTTTTTTGTTTTGTTATTTATTTTGTTTTGACTACTATATTTTTTTTTGTATAACTGGAGATCCTTTATGGAGAATTCCACAGACTCCACAGCTCCTGGATCTCTTCCCCATCCCCCTATTCCTGAACAAGAAAAGAGAGTCCCGTATATCATACCGTTCCGTATCATTGCTCCATCCACGGAGCTCTCTCTGAGGTTGCCGTCTCCTTAAGGGGACCTTATTTTATCATTATTATTGGACTGTAACTTAACGGCCACTTGTGGCCGACACCTAAACTCCCTTTTTTATTATTTTTATTATTTTTTTTATTTTTTATATTTTTTTTTGGAATGTAAACTTAACGGCCACTTGTGGCCGACACCTAAACTCCTAATTTTTTATTTTATTTTATTTTATTATTATATTTTTTTTATCTTTGGACTGTAAACTTAACGGCCAGTTGTGGCCGACACTTGAATATCTTATTTTATTTTTTATTTTATTTTTTGTTTTATTTCTGGACTGTACTACTAACGACCGCTTGTGGCCGACACTGAGCATCTTAAATTTTTTTTTTTATGTATTTATTATTTGTTTTTTTTTGTTTTTTTTTGTTATTATTATTTATGTACTGTAATCTTTACTTGCTTTCTTTTTTTTTTGTAATTTTATATCTGCATTGGTAATAAACAAGTTCAGTTTAGTTATTTTTATTCCCTTTTCTTTTTTGTTGATGCTTTTATGTTTTTGCTGTAACGAATTCCAATTTTCTGTTCCTATATTTGTAATTCAAGTTTAGAACGAAATAATGACCACACAAGCTAAAAATATATTAGAAAGTGTTAAAATCAAGACGTCAGGACCCTAACATGATTAACACGAAACTTGAATGCATATCGCTTTTTTTTTTTTGTATTTTTGAAGAAAGATTCGATAACCATTCATATGAATGAAGAGGGTTTCGATCTGAATTTTTTTTTTGATTATGTCATTCACCACATCATTTCGTTTCATAGTTAAATTGGTGAGAAAGATCAGGACATACATTCTTCAATCGGTGTGGACTTTAATTTGCTTGTACTGTGGCTAAAGGTTTAGGGTTTTGAAAGAAACGGATAATGAAGGCCAAAATAAGTGTTTGAGGTTAAATTGTTTTAACAAGAATCACCTGCAGTGCGTCGAGTCAACATGACTCCAGGGATTTGAAACTTCGGGCATCCTTTTTATTTATTTCTCTTTTTTTTTAGTTCATTCGTTTCATTTGCCCATGCTGTGGCCTTTTATGAAATTTTTTCTTTTCCTTTATTTTTTCCTTTTCAGAATTTTTTTCTTGAGTTTGGAAGTCCTTGATGTCCCTTTAGATTAACATCGATATGCTAACGATTCTTGTCGAGGGTGATGAAAACAATTATATCTTTTGGCTCAAAGAGGGTGCAATGGATAAATTTAGTTTATTATTTGGGTGAAAGAAACAAAATGGCCACACGTCACTCTAAAGCTTGCTTGCCTTACTTTCTCACGACTTTAACCCTGAGACGAAACTTTGTAGTAGCTGACACATCGACTTCACTTTCTCTCTCTTTTTTTTTAATTATTTTTTTTTGTTTTTGAGTTAAATGTCTTAATTGCAATCATCAAACTGGTATTTATTTTCAAAATGAGAAATGTCATAGTCCGAGGTCTAATAACATTTTTGATATTTTCTCTCGAGACATCAGTGCACACATCCAGGCAAATGAAAAAACGAGATGTTTAGAAGTGTTCAGAGAAAAAAATATGATAGCCATATGGGCATATCATGCCACATACACTCCTCGACAGCGATGCCAAGGTGAAACTAGATACTCAAAGGCTGCCCCAGTTTGGTGTTTGGGGAAAAGGGGCATAGGCTTGGATTTATGAAAAATAGGATTTCAAGTGGGATCTGTAAAGTTGCCTCAGTCTTGAATTTAGGGCGAAGATGTGTGGTGAGATCCACAAAGCTGCCCCGATTTTTTTCTTCTTTTTTTTTTTTTGCTTTTTTCTTTGTATGGGTTGATGAAAAGGATCAGCTAAAAGGATGACCCCAATTGGTTTGCTTTTCTTTTTGCATGCTTCTGGCTAGTTGGCAGGGAGATTCCCTCTTCCCTAGACATCACTTTTTTTTTTTTACGACACATTGAAAGTTATTTTGCCTTATCACAAAATTAAGCTTTATGAAAATCTGAGCAAACATTATCCAATCTGTGTGGACTTTATTAGGCTTGTAATATGGCTAAGGGCTAAAAGGTATTGAAAGAAAGGATATAAAGGCCCAAATGAATGTTTATTGGTTATAT
The DNA here is from genome assembly GCA_027742785.1 of Vigna reflexopilosa. Taxonomy (NCBI): domain Eukaryota; kingdom Viridiplantae; phylum Streptophyta; class Magnoliopsida; order Fabales; family Fabaceae; genus Vigna; species Vigna reflexopilosa. Next base: position 4,210,952 of record CM050917.1, read on the forward strand.
TTTTTGAAACAAGGGTTATCATCTAGGCATTGCGTCAGCTATTTGACTTTTTGAGCACTTTGTTTTTTTCAACATCACTTTGTGATTTTTTGTTCTTTTTTTGTTTTTTTCTTTTTATTCACTCTTCTTGATGAATTATGTTCATTTGATCACTGAGTGCTCTTAATTTGAATCATGAGTTGACTCTTACATCATGATAACCCTTGCTTGGGGATTATTTTAAAAAGAATTTATTTTTGGCTCAAACGGGGTGACAATGGATATTGTTTTTACTTTTGGATGAAGAAAGAAGGCCACACATCATTTTAAATTTTGATTGCTTTATTTTCAAAAAGATTAATTTTGCAGCTAGATGATCTCAACATGGGTCGTTTTTCTTTCTAAACTGTCCTTTCGAGTTTTCAATCTAGAGGATCTATTTTTCTGATTTTGAAAATTCTTTTGTTCTTTTCTTTGCCTCAATGGATTTAGGGATCCCCAACTAGTGCAAGCGAAAATAATTTTGGTCAGGTCAATCTGCCCAGTGTAAAGGTTTACTTTGTTAACGAGGGCAGCGACAATATTTGTTGAAGAAGATCCTTTATTTTTTGGAAAAGTGAAGGGTGGAGCTTTTCAAGCAACGTGTGCATAAACGTCTAGAAAGGAAACGTCAAATTGTTATTTTTTATTATACATTTGACCTCAGAAAAGTCTGACACTACAACTTTTGTTTTTGATTTATCATTTTTTTCTTTTTTGCTATTTTCGAAAAAACAAGAGTTTGACAATTCGCAAGAAAGACAAGTGACTCCAGATTGCCTTAATTTTTTTTCTTTTTTGTTTTCCTTTTTTCCGCAATACCCTTTCAGGACTCGATTTCCAGCACTACTTGAAGAAACCCTGTAGTGAATGTTTGCATTGAAAGTTATGGATGAAGACGTAACACCAATGGGCATATTTCCTCATAGCAAGACACTTCACGACATCAAGTTCACTTTTACAATGACTTATGCTTTCTCATGTGGTCCTAAAGCCCATATCCTTGCTTCATGGCATCGGCAGAGGCATTCTCAACCTTTGCCTCAGTATTAGACTGGCTTTCTTCAAAAATTTAACCATCTTGAATCAGTCAAAGGTTGCATTTGAGCTTGAACACCCAACACTTTTGATGGCATGATCGATAGTCTCTTCGTGGTAATCACCTTTTGCATATGATGCAGCATGAGTCTGGGAGCATGGAGGTTTTGCAGGCTTCGCGTAACAAATAGAGACAAGGCCTTTTTGTAGCAGACTTGGAAGCAACGTTGCTTAAGTCATATGTATAAGAGTGAAGTTCACAAGCATTTTTCTGCCTAGAGACTTGGTGAGAAATTGAGTTTGGGTCGAGTCTCCAATTTTGTCTTGCAATTGTTTCGAGTGAAGGGTAGGCCAATGGGATTTGAGCGATAAGAGGAGATTGAACTCTTTACTTTCTTCTCTTCCCAAGCTTAAACCCATATTGTTCATATTTGTTGTCATGGTATGACTTTGCGCAACCTTTCCAATCATCATACTAACTTCAATTCTTTCTTCAAGTATCCTTAGGTCTGCGAAGTTTGAGGACACACTGCTCACCATGTTATCACAAAAGGATGATTGTAGAGTATTCAAGAATGTGTCAACCATCTTGTTATCACTCATAAGAGACTTTCCTTGAGCAACAATTTATTTCCACCTTTGGGCATGCTCTTTGAATGATTTTGACTCCTTTTTCACCATACTCTGTAGTTGTAATTTATCAGGTGCCATATCCATGTTATATCTGTAAAGCCTCAAGAAAACATCCACCAGATCCTCTGAAGGTCGGATGCACGAAGGTTCAAGATGAGTGCCCCAGTTTGGTGACATGCCAGCCGATCTACCTTGAAAGAAATGAATTAGTAGCTTTTCATCAGGTGCCTGAACAACCATTTGCCTATCATCACGCGATGGTTCTTGGGACAAGTGATCCCTTTGTATTTCTCAAATTTTGGTGATTTAAAATTTGGAGATATCACCACATATGGGATTAAGCATAGCCCTGCAACATTTGCAAACTCAGAGCTTCCTCCACCTTCTATGGCTCTCATCCTTTTTTCAGCACTTCTAATTTACGCCTGTCAGCTTCAACATCCATTGGTCTAACGATGTCAGGAGAAGATTTCCACTCGGGATGCTTTGTCATCGTCGTGCTCACAATACTTGGCTAAAGCGTTTCCCTAGGGACCATGAAAGTGGTTGCCCCAAGCTTGTTTTCTACTTCAACTGCGTTATCTTCAGCCTTTTGAGTGCCAACATGTCCCAAGTCCACTCCTGAGGATGAAGTGCAATTTTAGGGAAGACCATATGAGGGAAATTTTGGGCCTCTTGAACTCTGTGTTGAGGTTTTGATGTGCACGAGTCCCCCAGGTTTTTCAAGGCATTCAAAACCTCTAGGGTTTAGCTCATTTGCCCCTTCAATTGTTGGATAACAACTTTTATCCCTTCATTCTTGAACTTCTCCTTGGTTCTCCAAGATTTGGTAACTGGTTCGAGTCCTTTAGGGTATCTTGGTTTTTTTTTTTTTTTGAAATCTTATTAGATGAAACAAATTAAGAAGAAGAAAATAAAAATGAAGAAAAAGAAGAGACAACTATTCTAGCCAGAAATTGTAAAGCTGTGAAAAGGTTGCCCCGGTATAATTTGGAAATTAACACGAATAGAGTCAATATGGTGGCTCGTCATTCAGAAGTTCCCAAGATGTGAGTCAGGAAATCTTGGTCAACTAACTCGGGCCTTGGCCATCACCTTCTTCATTTCTTCGATCAATTTCTTGCCGCAATTGAAGAAAGATACAATCCTCTTAAGCAAGTTAAAGATGGCATTGCAGACTCAGCATCAGCTAATAGCTTAAGGATGTCTTCACTGACTTCATTGGCAAGGGAAGCTAGTTGTGAGAGGCTTCACTTTCAATTCGCCCTTGTTCAACATGTTCCTTCATTTGGATTATCAATTCTTGATGTCTCCTTTTTAGCTTGATGCTAACATTCCTTCTTCAGTTTGGCCACTGCTGCTTTCACACGCTGTTCAACATTGTGGAATTGCTTTTCACAATTTGGGTCGGGAGAAATTAACTTGAGTGGCAACTTGATTGTCTTAACCCTTTCTGCAATTCATTGGCTAAGGGAATCTTTCATTAACAGTCCATGATCTTGGGCCTTTCTTTAAAGCGAACAACATTGCCCCTAAGCGTTCTTAACTTGATGAAGCATTTCAGCAAAGATTCATTCTTATATGATCTGCAATGTGGCAAGAGATGCAGGCGTTGGTGATCCTCTCACAGGATACCCAAATAGTTTTTTTTGTTTGTTGTTTTTTTTTTGCTGACACACACACAACACTGGATACGAGACATCAAGATAGCTCCCACAATGGTATATGGTACACGATCTTTGCTGCCAAGAAAACACGCCATTTAAACTTTTTCTCCCCTGAGCATGCATAAAGTTGCACTTATTCATTTGCCCCTTTCATCTTTGGTTTACATTGTAGTAGTTCACCTAGGGCACATGTGGCATTCAAGGCATCCTTACTCATGCGAGAAATGAATCATACATACAACACCGGTAAACAGCGTAACATCATCCTTCTCCTTGGCTCACAACATCGACCGAGGGTCCCATAAGTTTCAGTCTAGGCCAATAGTGATTGGATTCTCAGAGCGAACTTTGTATTCCACAAATGCATTCATGGCAGCACAGTCGACCAACTCCCCGATATTAGGAAAGAGCATGACACCATAGTGGATAAGAGCTAGTACGTTCATGAATGCTTCCCACTTTTCCTCCTCGGTTAATCAATGCAAGAACCACTCTAGGCATCCTTGAGTAAGGCCCCTTGTTGTAAGTATGAATTCACTCTCCCACTTCTTTGGGCGTACTTTTATTATTCTCGCTTCCTGCCAGACAAGGATATACTACCTGTATGGATGTTTTCCCTCAAGAAATGCATTTAAGATCAAATTATTCTACTGTAGGCACCAATTGGAAATGGGTCATAGTACTGAGCTAAAATAATAATTGTTATTGTCCAGACCTCCAACCTCTGATAGGATCAACAAATTCCCATGCTCCTACCTGAATGCATTTTTCAAGGTTATCTTCTTTTTTTTTTTTTTACCAGACCCCTTGAGCCACCAATACTACCCTTCTTTGCTTCGATGTGTATCCTTTCATCAAAATTCATGAACTTGAATGCCCCTTGACTCTGAATCCCATGATAATTTCCATTTTTACCTCAAGGACTTAATCACAAATTTATAATTTCTTGACTAGAATCCGCAAAATGTGACAAGACCATAAAAAACATGTGCAACAAAGAAAGAAAAAAAAAATGTAGTGATATGTACAAGGTGCTTGATTTTATTAAGCAAAAATGAGGATTATAAGACTGCACACATCTCTCTTTGTGCCCTAACAGAGGTTCGACGCTTAAGATTGACAGTCAAGTATATGCAACCTCACAAGGATGGTCTCCTGAACCTAGAGGTCAATGGTCACTAGAGCTATGGCTCCCAACATAGTACCTCCACAACAGTCGAGTAATCAACTAGGTGTGAAGACACAAGTGAAGGGAACAAACTCTAGCTGGGGTTCTCACGATAGCCAAACAGGAGGTATATCCCAAGTGGCACCGCTACACAACCTCTCTATTTCTATGTTGCACTCAGACCCGGGTATAGGGCCTCACTCATGATATGCATAAAGTGTGTGTGTGAAGGGAGAATGCAATGTACCCAAACCCTCACCTGCAAAACAACCAGAAAAAATTCTCAGGCAGATATAAACATGTTTTCTACCCTAGGGTTCAATATATAACAAGTAAAACAATTTGTATGCAATTATTTCGAAAATCAAAGATAGATAAAGAAAAGGGGAAGAAAAACATAATGAAAAAACCACATTGAATTCGCGCATCTAATTAAATGGCTTGACTCTCTAGCGTCCCCAGTGGAGTCGCCATCTGTCGCAACCGAAAAATCGCGACGGGACGACGACGATCCAGAAAAGGAACATTTAGTTTTTAGAAAAAAAGTTTTGGAGTCGCCACCATAGTTTATTCTGGAAAACTACGGAAAAACCATAAAAAGGATAAGGCGGTCTATGAAAAACCAGACTCTGGTTTCGGGAGTCGGTTACGTGTAGGGAAGGTATTAGCACCCTACACGCCTGCCCGAAAGCAGTACCTTTAATTAAATACGCGAATAAAATGTGGTTTTCAAAAATGTTTAACTTCCCCTGAAAAGAAAAATAAAATAAAACTCTAAAGGAAACAAAATATTTTTTTGTGTTTTTATGCCCAACAAGGATTGACCTTGCTCCTACGTATTCTCAGTCAGATTGAGAAATCAAGGTTACGTAGTTCTAGCAAATTGTTTGGAAAATATTTGAAAATTTGTTTGGAAAATTTGGATTTTTGGGAAAGTGAACCTGACAAGGACTGACCTTGCTCCTACGTATCTCCACTTTTGATGGAGAATCAAGGATCACGTAGTTCTGGCTACTAAGAAATTGATTTGAAAAAAAAAGTTGATATTTTTTGGCATTTTTAGCATTTTAACTGCACATAATCTGTTTGATAAGAATTAGTTAAAAACACATCGAGTAGACTTCCAGGAAAGAGAGGTGCGTCACAATGGACAACTTAAGTACCAAGTCTTTCCTTAGTCAAAGTGTTCCTCAACTAGTTTTTAACAAATTTCTCATTTTCAGATTCAAAATAACAACATAGTTTTACATCAATAATAACACGTAAATTTAATGCTTGAACAGTCATATAACCAACACATAGACATACACAATAATTCAAAACATGAATAGTAATACAATAGTATTAACTTAAAAACATGGAAAGGTTAGCTCCCCTTACCTCTTCTCCAGACTTAGGTTTCTACTCAGAGGTTGTTCTCCCGAAAATCCTTCAGAACCTCTGCTCTTCTAAAATTTTCTTCCCAACTCTTTTCTTCTCTATTTTTTTTTATTTCTCACTTGATTCTTACTCCCTTTGTGCAGAATAAGCTCCCCTCCCATGGCTCTTTATAGTCCAAAATTTTTACTATTCAAATTATTTTTTAATATTATTTATTATTTTAATATTATTTTATTAATATTTTAATCACCACTTGCAAATCTTATCCTTCCTTAACTCAGAGATTCTTATCCTCTTATTATTATTATTTTTTTTTATTATTTTTTTTCGTTTTTTACTATTCACTTTTTACTATTCACTTTTTACTATTCATTTTTTACTATTCATTGTTTTTTTCTTTTTTTCTTTTTTTTTTTACAATAAAGACTAAATCAAATACAAAATAGTAAAACAAAAATTTAAAATAATAAAATAAATTAAATAAGATAAGACACAAAGCAAAAAAATAAAAGAGATCTATTATTTAGTCAATCCGGACGAAATTGGGTGTTGACAACTATGAAAGTAGGATTACAGTGTTTCTCTCACTCTCTGAGGATCTCTCAATAAATCTCACTCTCTCGGATGGTATACAAAAAAACTCTCTTTTGCACACTCACAGTTTCTACTACACAGTGTCTTTCACCTCTCGGTGATGTTTCTCTCACAATCGTGTATCTACCGGTGGCTCTCTCTTCTTTTCTCTCTTAATTTCTTTCTTCACCGTTTTGAGTCTTGGTGGGTTGTTTTTATGCTCCATGGATGACCTCCATTTTATAGTAGAGTAAAGAAGGAAAAAGACAAGGAACATGGTTGGTGAGGTGTACTCATGTTCCATGAAACAAGGGGAAGTGGAGGACTCATGTTCCATGAAACAAGGGGAAGTGGAGGAGAAAACATTGACCCCTAAAGTATGGTGGATAGGTCTCATTCTTGTTTTATTCCAACACATTTCTGTTCTAAAAAACACTGACATGGCAATCAGAGCCATGATAGTAATCTGAAAAGTCTTGAATATGTATAAGAAATAGTTGCGCTTCATCAAAAGCCACTCTCTTGAAAAGCATGCCTTGAAGAGTTCCCATTTGGAGATGCCATACTTTTCCTTCACCAATGCAGCGCGATGGCTTTCATTAGGATCATATGGAACTTTAATCTTTTCATGTAGTTGCTGACCGATACTGTAATTCTTGAAATGGGCTACAAACTCAGGCACTGGGACATATTGGTAAGGAATGTCCCTTCTGAACCAGTACTGTTCTTGGTCCTTTTTGGAAGTTACTGTTAGGTATCAGACTACTAAAATAAGACTCTCACAACTAAAATAAGATGAGAAAAATTTATAACTAACACAAGACCAAGGGCAAGGTCAAGAAAAATATTTACTAGATGGAAGAAATTACAACACCCTCTCTTTAGAGCAAGGAGGATACAAGTAATGTTTGGTGCATTTTACACCTTCCCTTACACCTCTATTTATATGCAACATGAGGGAGGGAAGTCTTTGCCCACTTTAGATGTGGGACTTCTAACAACTTCTAACAATTCTCCCACTTGAAGATTTGATTGAATCAATCATGTCTTCACAATACTTTGTCTTCCTTGTCAGTTCCATGCTACGTTGCTGATAGACCATAGGAGGATCTACTCCATACAAACTTGTCAGTATTGACCTACTTTGTCATAGCATCTGCTAGGTTATCTTTGGTACAGATCTTTTCCAGATCTACATCTCCTTTCTCTACTACTTCTCGGACAAAATGATATTGAACCCCTATATGCTTTGTCCTGGAATGAAAGGCTGGATTTCATGCAATGTGCAAAGCACTCTGACTGTCACAATATACAGTAATTTTCTTTTTCTTGTGCCCGTGTTCTTCCAATAACCTTTGAATCCAGATTGCTTCCTTGCATGCTTGAGTCGCTGCCATGTATTCAGCTTCTGTGGTGGATAAAGCTATAACTGTTTGTAGTTTAGATAACCAGCTTACCACCCCTCCTGTAAGTTTAAACACATAGCCTGTAGTAGATTTTCTTTTATCAAGATCACCTGCATAATCTGAGTCGACATAACCCCTGACAATAAACTCCAATCCTCCAAAACATAACGCAACATCTGAAGTTCCTTTGATGTATCTAAGGATCCTCTTAACAGCATTCCAATGCTCTTCACCAGGATTTGCCATAAATCTACTAACCGCTCCCACTGCATGTGCAATGTCTGGTCTTGTACAAATCATGGCATACATTAGGCTTCCCACTGCTGATGCATACGGAACTCGAGACATTTCCATCCTCTCTGCTTCATTGCTAGGACACATACTTGAGGATAATTTACAATTAACAGGAAGTGGGGTAGAAGTTGGCTTGCAATCTTGCATGTTGAAGCGCCGCAAGACCTTTCGAAAATAATTCTTTTGTGAAAGCCAAATCTTTCTGTTTTTTCTGTCTCGGTGAATTTGCATCCCTAAAATCTTGTTTGCAGGTCCCAAGTCCTTCATATCAAATTCCCTAGCCAATTGTGCCTTCAATTCTTGGACTCGAACTTTGTTGGAACCTACCACCAACATATCATCCACGTGCAATAGCAAAATGATGAAATTATTATCCTCAAACCTCTTGTAGTACGTACAATGGTCTGAACTTAATCTGTTGTATCTGAGGCTAATAATGAAAGAATCAAATCTCTTATACCAACACCTTGGCGCCTGCTTTAAACCATACAGAGATTTGGTCAACTTACAAACCAAGTTTTCTTTTCCTTGTTCTTCAAAACCTTCTGGTTGGAGCATATATATTTCTTCTTCAAGTTCTCCATGAAGAAAAGCAGTCTTTACATCTAATTGTTCTAGATGTAAATTATCTACAGCACACATTGCCAGCACTACACTAATAGTGGTAAGTCTAACAACTGGTGAGAATATCTCGTTAAAATCAAGACCTTCTTTCTGAGCATATCCTTCGACCACCAGTCTTGCACGATATCGCTCCACTTGTTCATTGTCATCTTGTTTGATTTTGTATACCCATTTGTTTCCAATTGCTTTTCGACCTTTTGGAAGTTCAACAAGTTCCCATGTCTCATTCCTATGTAAGGCTTCTATTTCTTCATGCATTGCTGTCATCCATTTTGAAACATCTGAACTCCTCAACGCTTCTTGAAAGGTTGATGGTTCTCCTTCTTTAGTTAAGAGACAGTACGCATCATGATTTGCCATAACATAGTTTGAGTGCCAAGATGGTTTCTTCATCAGACGTGTTGTTCGTCGAGCATCTTCATCATTGACCTCATTTGGTTCTTGTTCATCGTGCTCTGGTTCTGCTTCAGAGGAATCATTATCTTTTGACTTTTCCTCTATCTATACTGAAGTAATGTCTATTGGTGTGCTGTCATTTTTCTGCTCACTTTGCATTTTTTCTGCAAAGACTATATCCCTGCTAACAATAATCTTGTGGGCAGTGGGATCCCACAAGTTATACCCCTTAACATTGTCAGCATAACCCAAGAATATACATTTCCTGGATTTTGGGTCTAACTTTGTTCTTTCTTGGGAGTTGTACATTACGTACACAAGACAACCAAATACATGCAAAGAAGAGTAATCAGTTGGTTTTCCTTTCCACATTTCCATTGGTGTCTTTACACCAATTGTTGTTGATGGTGAGCGATTTATCAAATAGCAAGCAGTTTTGACTGCTTCTGCCCAGAAGGACTTGGCTAATCCTGCAGTTTTCAACATGGCCCTTGTCCTTTCTAGAAGAGTTCTATTCATCCGCTCTGCTACACCATTCTGTTGAGGTGTATGAGCAACTGTAAATTGCCTCTTAATACCTTCTTGCTTGCAGAATGCCAAAAAATCACCATCAGTATATTCTACTCCATTATCTGTCCTCAAGCATTTGATCCTTTTTCCAGTTTCAAGTTCCACCTGTGCTTTGAATTCCTTGAATACTGGAAACACATCTGACTTCTTTTTGATTGGGTACACCCATAATCTTCGGGAATAATCATCAATGAATGATACAAAATACTTTGCTCCTCCCATGGATATTTCTGGTGATTCCCAGACATCAGAATGGATTAAGTCTAGTATGTGCTTGCTTCTAGCAGTCACTTTAGCAAACTTCAATCTATGTTGCTTACTAGTCACACAGTGCTCACAAAATGGTAAGTTAACTGTTTTGAGCCCAGGCAGGAGATTATGATCAACAAGAATTTTCAAGCCTTGTTCTGACATGTGACCAAGTCTATAATGCCATATCATCGTTTCTTCTTCTTCTTTTGTTGTTGCAACTGATGCATCTGCTTCTTGCAATGTATCTCCCAACAGCATGTATAGATTGACTGCGATCTTCTTTGCTTTCATTACAATGAGGTTACCTTTCACCATTTTTAGGATTCCGCCTTCAATGTGAATTTTGCACCCAAGGTCATCCAATTGTCCAACAGACAAGAGGTTTTTCTTCAATCCCTTCACATGTCGAACTCCTTAAAGAGTGCGTACTGTACCATCATACATTTTGATTTTGACGGTACCAATCCCTCCAATTTCTAAGGCATGATCATTTCCCATGAACACAGATCCTCCTGAGACAGGTTCATAAGTGTGAAACCAGTCTCGGTGTGAAGTCATATGCCATGTCGCACCTAAATCTACTATCGAGGCATCAGAAAGTTGTTTTCTGCCTTTAGAACTAACTTCTGCTTCACTATACAGGATTTCTCCATCTTCAGAAGTTTTTGCAACACAGCCTTGTGAGCTTGATGCTTCGAAGTTCTTCCCTCGATTCTTCTTGTGCCAACAATCTTTTTTCAGATGCCCCCTCATGCCACAATTGTAGCATTTAAAATTCTTCCTACCTCGAGACTTTGATCTACCATAATTTTGACTCCCACTGGAGCCACATTCCGTTGATCTTCCTCTCATCATCGTTAGAGCTTCTGGTTGCTTCAAACTTTCTGTCCTGTCTTCCTTATTCTTTCCCCTGGACTCTTCTTCAAGAATAGCTCCAGCAACATCATCAAAGGATAGACGACCGACAATGTTGTTATTTGTAATGTTGATGATGAGTTGATCATACGAGTCTGGTAAGGAATGTCCCTTCTGAACCAGTACTGTTCTTGGTCCTGTTTGGAAGTTACCTCTTGTAAGAAGTCTGCAACTCCTTTCCTTTCTGGGCATTTGAAGCCCACACTTTCGAAAAAATGCAGAACACTCTCACGGGGACCATGATAGACAATCTCACCTTCTGAAAGCAATATTATGTCATCAAAAAGTTCATATGTTTCTGGTGCAGGCTGCAGAAGAGCGATTATCATGGTAACATCCATTATGTGGACCATCTGCCTCATAAACCTCACAATTTGAAAGGTTGTGGAACTATCCAAACCAGTTGAAATTTCATCCATGAAGAATGCTTTTGCAGGGCCTGCCAACATCTCACCTGCATTCATGTTATGTAAGTTCTTGTTTATGAGAACTGCAAAATGGATGATTCTGCAAAGGAATCTAATCTAATATTACATAGATAATTTCCCTCTCAAAACTCCATGGTATAATCATCTAGACCATAGTCTAGAAACCACAGGCACAGCATAGGACACAAATACAGTACAATATGCACATTTTAGAAATCGTCAGACACAACAAGAATGTACCATAACTTTGAAGTGTATGTGTTTCTTATGTTATGGTATAACAAGATGCTTCTGAGTGAAATTTCGTATCCACATACCTGTAGTTAAACGCTTCTTTTGTCCACCAGAAATGCCCCTTTTCATCTCATCTCCCACCAAAATATCAGCACATATTTCCAATCCAAGAATCTGTTGCATTGCATGAAAAAGTCAGATGACAGAACTTGAAGTTTGGTGGCCTATACCTGTGACTAGCAAGGAAAATGATTCAAAACAAGTGTGACCAAACCTTTAGAATGTAATCAGTAACAAGACTTGTTTCTTGACCTTCCATTGCTGTGGCTTTCATGAAAGCATCTATCTCAGGATCTGGTTTAATGCCGGCTGCTATTTCCCGTCTCGACAACTCTTTCAGCATATCATACCTTGTTCCTACTCCCAGGCAACGTCCAGAAAAGTCCAGTGTCTCTCTCACTGTCATCTCTCCATAGTGAAGATCATGCTGACTGATATATGCACACGTTCTTTCCGGAACAAACTCTGACAATTCATGACCACAGTAAGTCACTCTTCCTGATACCTGCAAGAAATTCTCTCATAAATTTTTTAAAATTTTCAAGGCATTAACAAATGTGTAATAAACTGTAACATGATATACATTCTTGGGGTACTAATGAATTTTCTTTTTTCATTGGGATGACAAAAAGAGCATTTTTTTTTCATTATTTTATGTATTTCTATCAATTCCCATAAAAAAAATTAAATTTTTTAGACACCAAAGAAATAAATTATTCATAAAAGTAAGGGAAGAAGAGGATATATAACCCTTAAATCCTTGTCCATTTTTCCAGCAAGTGCCTTCAGAAATGTAGTTTTTCCTGATCCTGGAGGTCCCAAAAGCAGAGTCATTCTGCAGAGACAGAAAGAAAGTTAAATTTAGTTACTAAAAGAATCAATTAGGTACTACAGTTTGTGATGGACTTTTTGAACAAATTGGTTCACATATGGTATTGTTCAAATTTTTATACATAAATTGGTACATATGAGGAATATTAGAACTTGTATACGTAAATGGAAACATGACGTTAATGAAGAATAACCATTTTAATAATTACATATATGGAAATTACTTAGAGTCACTAAAATAGTTTTAATCCATATATGTAAAATAACATGAATTAAATTAGAAAAATAATAAAGTAAATTGAAACTGATAAATTTTGGTCAGGTCTGGTGTTATGTAACCCTCTAAGTTTAGGTAGATGGAATCATAAATTTAAGCACTAAATCGTTTTCAAAGTTATTAATTATAATTTTTTTTAAAACATAATGATATTTTAGTTAAAAATAGGAAAATTTTGTACTTTATATATCAAATTATTATGTATTAAAATTGAAATTTAATTTTAATTACGTGACATAAATTTTAAAAACTAAATATATTTTAATTCTTTTAAGTTGAGTGATAATTAATTTCATTAGGGAAAAAAATCACTTCACTTCTAATTGATCTTGGTGGTCAATTTTTCAACTTTAGCACTGTCCAAACTTTTATACAAAAGCAGCAAAATGACTAGATGCATTGAATTCATTCATTTACACAAACGTATATATTAAATATTTTATTTTAAACTGTCACATTTAATCATTTTTAAAAATAAATATTAATTAGTTTGGTAGGTAAATAATTTGTATTACAATAATAATAATTAAACAAAAAACTTAATATAATAAAATAACTAAAAATATAATTTAATTCTTCGTGTTAATTTTTTTATCTATTAACTTGTACAGACTTAAATATAGTTAATAACTTAATATAATTTATTTAAAAATATATAAATAAATTAAAATTAAAAGTTTTGTGTGATGGGTTCTTTTGAATATATTGGAACTAGAGCTGTCAAAATAGGTCACAATCTGCGGGTCAATTTGGTCCACCACGGGTTTGGGCCAGGTTGGGTTTTAAAAAATTGTATTTTTTTTATGCGGGTCAGATTTCAACCCGGTTTATTTAAACCCGGCTCATGCGGGTTGAACCCGTGGTGGGCCGGGTTAGCCCACCAATCCACCTACCTAATTTTATTTTATTAAAAATTTAATTTTAATTTTATAAAAAAGATATTTATTATTATTTTTTTGCTTGAAAATATTATTTAAGTTTTCTATTTTCAAAATTAATTAAACACCCATGTTGGGAGTGAAATTTGGGAGTGAAATTGGTTTAGATTTAAATTATAGAAATTTTGTAATTTTTTTATTTTAAAAAAATGTAATTAAATGAGTCAGTAAACCAACCCGTTTACGCACCAACCCGTGGTGGGTCGGATCGGGTTCAAATTTTTCTGACTCGATAATAAATGAGTCAGGTTGGGTTGACTCACTAAGTAATCAACTCGTGGTGGGCCAGACTAGGTCGGACCGGGTTACCCGTTTTGACAGTTCTAATTGGAACCCAATAAAATCTTAGAAAAATGAAAATAAATAGCAAAAATCAAAATCTTATTATTTAGGTATTGAAATCCTACATATTCCTAAAATAAAATGAATAGAATTATTATTATTTACACCATCAATTAATTAAAAATCAGTTTTAATATAGTTTTTATAGTAATTATTATTAAATATAGTGGTTTGTAGTGATTTCAGCATGTATTCCTTTTTGTTGTGTCAAATTACCATTAAATGAAAGAAATGTATGCATTCCTAAGCAAGATAATTTAGTCCATCAGGTATTACTTTTATTAAAAGTGTGATTAAATTAGAAGGATACACATTCAATGATATATTTGAAAATAAATATTTTCGTGCAAAATTTTCAAAAATTTTGGTGTATGTGTGCAAATTTAACTCGTGGAAGATTTTACCATTTTCGGTGGTTCTTAATCTGCACAAATTACTTATTTGCCAATAACTTAATCTTATTTAAATAACCTATTGAGTGACAAGTATTCTTTTAAAAATTAGTTCACCTTTCCTTGGGATAGGATAATTTACACATTTTAAAACAATTAATTATTTTAATTAATAACATTAAATCTATTAATAATATCTATTTTGGTATTTATCCTCCATATTGGTACTACTGATTTTTTTCACTAACTTACTATTTAGAATTGTTAATATTTATTTAAATTTACTACTTTCTTTCATTAGTAAAAAAAATCATTTAATGACTTAAATTAATCACTAACTTACTATTAATTGTTAATATTTATTTGAATTTACTATTTTCTTTCATTCCTAAAAAAAATATTTAATGACTTAAATTAATGACAGTCACAAGTCATTCTTCTAAAAAAGACATGATGATAAATTTGTAAATATAATAAAATTTTTTATGAAATTTTTAGGAGAATTATCATTAAAAATAAAATGAAAAAAAAAACAAACAAAACAATAATTATCAGACTAAGACAATAGTTAAAAAAGTTAAAAACACACAGAAGAAGGTTAAGCGAATCACCAGTGGCTTGAACATTGCCATGGAGTAACAACCACACTATAGTTAATCAATGATCAACAACGTCTCAAACCAAACTTCCAAAATTGTCTAGTTATTAAAATTTGTGTCAAATACACACAAACCAAATTCCCCATAGCATACACTATATACCCATAAATCATTGGCATGGAGAATACAATTATATGATGAGAAAATTAAATTCTGCTTTTGCTTGACACAGCACAAAGAAAAGAATAAAAAAACACAAGCAACATATTACTAAAACATGGTTATTCAAACATATTAAGGATATAAGATATGATTAGCGTGCTTAACAATGGACACAAGTGGTTCTATTCTAGCAAGGCACAATGGTTCTGAACGTATGTATTCTCCGGCACTCAACGGGTTTGATACTTTTAGTACCAATATTAATCTGAATCAGATGATGATGATGAATCTTTGGGTTTGGAAGTTTTTTTCTCTATTTTCTTTCCCTTCTTCCCATGTCTTTCTTCCTTGTGGTGGTGGCTCTGGTGAGGCTCAGTGGAGAAATCTGAGATATCCAGGTGCACACCAGGGTCATTGGCCTGATAACTTCCACCAAACATGAGTGAATTGTTGATGGCTTGGAAGTTGCTGTTAACAAAGGTGCTCAGTGCCTCTGGCTCATCACCATGAGAATGAGTGCCTGATTTATCATCCAACTCACTTCTCATAGTGGCACCATTGTTGTTACCTGCAAGGGTGACCATGCTCAAACCATGTTCCTCATCCTTCTCCAAATGGTGGTGGGTTGAGCCTGATTTGTGAAAATCAGTGGCCCTGTGAGTGATGGCAGAGACCATGTCCCTAATGTCTTTATTCAATTGCCTGTGCTTCTCTCCCTCAGATGGAGAGGGATTTGGCTGCACAGTTGAAGGCATTCTTTTTAAGGTAAATGAAAGAAATTGTTCAGTGAAGTGTGGTATATTTTCTGTCTGATTTGTGTTCAACATGAATGTGGGTAAGCTTATATAAGGGAGCTGAGGGACTCTATTGTGGGGAATAAAGTGAATAGAATTGCTTGAATGGCAATAAAAGGATATTTATCTAATCAGCAGACAAAAGATGAAGAAGGATTACTTGACATTGGGTTAGCCTATTATGCTTACACTTTGTGCTTTTATTGCCATCAATGATCATTGTAAAGGGAAATAACAACATTTTCAGGTTGATTTAGAAGCTAAAATGGACAAGTCATTGTCAGGTAAAAGTCACAAAGACCTATAGCCTTTAGCATCCAACTTGATTTTTTTCTTTCTATATCCTCCTACAGAATTTGGAAGTAAATATGGGTCACAACTTCCCGTATTTAAAAACTTGACCTTAGATAATCTGAAGTATGGTATAATTTTTTTGTGCAGAAGAAATGCACGTTAATGACTCTGGACTCGAAACAAAGCATTCAAAAACCCAATATCTTGATTTTTCCAAACGTTACTGAAACAGGGATTTTATTTGGTTTCATCATCCTAATGAAGACTTCTTAATCCTCCTTTTCTCCTCTCCGAGATACAAACAAGGCTGTAAATTAGCATATATTGCAAAAACAAAAACAGAAAATGGAGCAGTTACATTGTACAAGGTAGAGAGTCACATGGAAAACAATTGGGGAATTAGGACCCCACCTTAATGACACAGCATAAAGGAATCGGGCTAAAAGAAGAACGACCTCATATTTTTGGGGGAAGCCATGTCTGCTAAGGTAAATTTGAAAAGTTATTAGTAAGGCTTGCTGTAAAGGCCAAGCAAGGGTTTTTCCCTCTCCTGCACTCTTTTCCTTGCAGCCTCTCTTGCCTTGAGAGCTGCTTTTTCTTCTTCAGAGATAACTTTGGATTTTTCATTAGGTCTTTTTCTCTTTCCGACTGCAAGAGATGAAGGAGCAGCTTTCACATTTCTTTTAGGATTCAAAGAAGTTGTAACTACTGGCCCAGATGAAGATCCATTTTGAAATTTATTTGACTTGTTTTCATCTGATTTCGACTTTGATTTTGACAAGGACTTAGATGTAAAGTGAGGGGAGACATATGCTTCTTCCTTTGTCACCCACTTGCCTGTTGAAATATTTTGAAGTAAATAGCCATCAATTATCATCATGATAAATTACATGTATGGTAAGACAGCAGTTCTAGTGTCATACCAATGGCATCAGAGTAGTAAAATCCCGACTTTGGGTCATAGCAAAATCCATTTGTTTTATGATAATAATAGCCTGAACTGCTGTCAAGCTCCCATTCTACACAATCGTGAAGTCAAAATCAGCTGAGATACAAAACCAATACAGTAACAATGCAATACACGACACTGACTTCTGTTGAAGTATATAGAGCTGGATTTGTATCATGAAGCTACATGTATACATTTTTGGTATCATGACCTTAATTTTATTCGTATTATGTAAAAATGTTAAAGTTAAATGTTTAAAAACAAATGTGGCCCTCAATTGTTACTACAGGAGATGCAGTTGAAAATGCAACAGCAGTTGATCCATTTCCATATCTTTTTCCACACTGAACAGGAACAAAATTTTATATTTATGTTGTCAATACAAAAAACTACCAACACCATGAACAGTTTCAGAAAAAAAAAAATCAAAATTCTTTTAAGGAGAAAAAAAATTGAGAGTAAAAATAGACTTATTCTGCTCTTCCAGTGAACCTAGTACGATACACCATAATAACATTGATTTCAACATTTTCTTGTCCTTTTACATCCATTGTATTATTTACCAAAATGAAGAAAAAAGGACCCACAGGGGGAGGAGACTAATCATAAGTCTTAGATTTTATATTCAAGTTCTTTTGTGAGGAAAAGAATCCCACTTTATTAATAGAAGAAATTAAGTAGAACACATTATAGAGATGTTTTATAGCATAGATTAAATTTCTCCCAGAGAACTAAAATTTGACAGAAAAATAAATAGACTATTTAGCCCAAAATTCATAAATACACCAGGTTACCAATCCTTAAAGGGTTAGGACTTATTTTAATAACATATTATGAACACCAACGCCTAAATCTACTACATGAAATTAATATTAGTTAGGACAATTTCCAATGCTCAATAGACTTACATTTTTCCTCTTACAAAGTAAAGTCGGTTATCACTACAGCTTGCTGAACAATTACTTACAAAGAAGGGTTTGCTTGACATATCCACTTGTACAAGCCAACTACCACCACTTTACGCAAGAAAAGAAAAATCTGGTCTTTTATGTACAATTATTACTGATCATCTTGGGAAAGAACTGTGGCACAATAACTTCTTTGTAATGCTTTGAAAAACAACAATTATAATTAATTTCAGGAAATGGAGCTCTCCTAATTGAGTTGTCTCCAAAATTCTTTTTCTATGTAGAGGACAACAATTTATTCCCCCATATATGCTTTAAACAAAGAGAATGTCAAAAAAATGCACCCGAATAGGCAGATTAATAACTAATCACAACTCTATCAATACAAATAAACAGATTTTATACTTACAACCTTGGGAATCCAATTCAAGTGATTCTCTGGCTTCCTCAAATTTCGCTTTATCCTTTTGATAGCTACGCTGTGCTTTCTGCATTAGAATACAAAAAACAGATATAACAAAATTTATGCATCTCATCTTTGAGTGTAAATATGTAACAGAACATACAATGCTCTTGAAACTAAAATATATCCAATTTCAAAAAAAACTGAAGCATAGGTGTGGATTTCCTGCAACTTCAATTTCCAGATAATTCTCAATCTTCAGATACAGTAAACGTTTCCCTTGAAAAATTATTTTGGGAATCCTAGACCCCTCTGATCAAGTATTCTGTTTGGATTTAAGTCAAGAGAAATGCTAACAACATACTTATTGTTCCTCTTTTGAATACATTTTGACCTTTGACAGTATTTGCATACCTAGCATTCCTCTAAAACCAATAATTATGCATTATGTTATGGGAAAATTTCCACTCATTTATTCTACCATTGTAAAGAAAAAGGGGTCATTGTTACTAGGGAGAAATTTTAAAAAAATGTGAGAACCGCTTATGTTTTCTGACTTTGCAGCAGTCCATTTCCATTAATTCCGGCTTGCATTTGTGGCTTGAATAAAGAACGTGAAACATTATGGATGAATGAACTTTTCATGACTATGTGAACTTTTTTTATGAATTTTCACTAGCAGATGGCTCTATTAATGGAAAGCCCAAACTATGCCATCTTTCAAAAGTGTTCAAATCAACTGCATGAATCAATCAAACCCTCACTGTTGAATACTATCTTGGGTTTTAAACATTGGTTTTCATATTAGGTATCATTTTCTAACCTTAAGAATGAAATTCAAAGAAGCTTCGCAAGTTTATGTAAACTCCCTAGTTTGATAACCTTGTTGGTCCTTATG
The DNA here is from genome assembly GCA_027742785.1 of Vigna reflexopilosa. Taxonomy (NCBI): domain Eukaryota; kingdom Viridiplantae; phylum Streptophyta; class Magnoliopsida; order Fabales; family Fabaceae; genus Vigna; species Vigna reflexopilosa. The sequence continues at coordinate 4,230,395 of CM050917.1, forward strand.
CATGCCTGATTTACTATGTTAATCAAATAGATTACTAATACACCTCAATAATTGTGCCAACAAGTCCCGCTCAAGCTTTATAAAATTGTTATCAAATAAACTTTTCCAAGCATGATGAATGCAGAATAAATATCAGTAATATAAATATAAATAAAGAGTAAAACCCTTACCGCTTCGATCTGTTCAATGGCACGGGCTGTTTCTTTCTGTTCTTTCTCCTTAGCAATATTTTCTTTTCTCATAGCAGCCAGCCTCTTGGCAACATTATCTTTGTGGCGTTGACCAAGCTCATGATTCCTAATGCTCGAAGGGTTGTTTGATATATAAATTTTGCAAAAGTCGCACCATTTGTTGCCCTGGCTGACCCAGTACTGAAAACCATAAAAAGCAGTAAGAAAAGCCCCCAACTTCTCAGTGCATCCAAACAATTAATCAGCCACAAATAACAACTCTGACCTTCACATATCAGAAAACCGAACATACCACTGCATCTCAATAACCCACCTCCAAATGCTTCTCTCATGATGGTATAATTCACACACAACCAACAGTTCTTCTAAAATATACTTACTACATGTTTGAAATACATACTTAGAAGAATTAATTCTTATTTTTTACAAAAGCACTCTCATGAAACAACAAATAATCAGTCTTTCTCCAAAATAAACCGACTTAAACATGAACTTGTAATAGTCTCCTACAGTCCTACCTTCTGATTGCCAACATATTATTACAAAATCCAAATATTTTTCACATTAATTTGGTTTTTAGGTATAAGAAGCATAAATTCATCACATACATCATCTGTGTGGTAATTTCGATTATGTAAGGGGCAGAAGGTCGAAGAAAAAAAGACTTTGATGTCATTTGCGTGCAAGAAAATAAATTATTAAAAAAAAAACTATGTGAAGAGTGCATCAGGATGATTATGAAAACTATACAATGAAAAATTGCGGTGATTAACGCGTTTACCTCAGTCATGGCAGCAAATTAGGGTTTCGAATCGACGCGGCAAGAATTAAACAATAATTGGAAGGTGAGAGGTTCCTGAGTTATGGTGTGAAGTGCACTCTAATCTCTTCAAATTTCAAAAACCTCCAAAAAGTAAAGCAGAGAGTTTGTAAACAAAATAATGTCAGCGCCTTAGATGAAAGAGAAACAGAGAAAGGAAAGAAAGATGAACAGGTTTTTTTTTGTTCAATTATAATGCATGGGAAGAATTTTGTTTTCCTGAATGTAACCCATAATTTCCAATTGCACCCCCATATTTTTTAAAATATTTCAATCTTTATAAAAGGTGATTTTTGGATTACTTATTTTAAAGGTTTAATCATTTATAACATTCCTATTTATAGGATTTTCTCAATTAGGTCTTCGTTTTTTAAAATTGGATCAATTAAGGATTTGTCGTTAAATTAGGTGAATGATGTTAAAATTGAGTGTGCGTGGCAGGGTGACTTGACTGACATGACAGTGTATGTCTATGCTGAGCTGAGTTGAATTTTTTTATTTTAAAAATAAATTTGACTGAAATTAAATGATATAAAATGTAACGTTTAAATAAAACATCATTTAACAATTGAAAAATGGGAAATTTGGAAAATTAGAAGAGATTTCAATAAAACCCTAAATTGGAAGACTGGAATCCAAAAGGAAAATGAAATGTGTGCCTGGGGAGAGCGACGAAGCTGAAGACAAACCTTTCTGCTTCCTACCCCTATTTTGCCTCAAAACACGAGGCACGGGCACCCCATTACCCTAATTACTCCCAGAAGCAGAAGCTATGGACTGAGTAACTATAGGTGCATTAAGGAGTTCAATCCAATCATCGTTTGTTAAGGTAGGGCCAAATTTGGTGGATAGTTTGGGTGCACTGGATGTAGCTTTAAGGCCATTAAAATTAGGATCACTGCGAAATTTTTCACCATAATCACTACCTTCCAAGGGTTTCTTCTTCAATTGATCCTTCGGAGACACACCAATCCCTGACTTAGCGGGAGCATCAATGTTCGGTTCCTCGGATCGAAAACCCTCGTTCTTGCCAAGCGATTCAGCCGCTTGTTGATCGAGCTGAACCGTCCATTACAAAATTAACAAATAAATATATTTCACGATAACATAAAGAGAACTAAAATAATCATAATCGCGCTATACATTAAAATTGACGAAGTAAATTACAACTCCTATGGCTAGGGATTCCGAAAAGGCAAAAAAAGAAAAGAAAATGTGAAGCATTGTTACAGTTAGACTTGCTTGATGGAGAATGCTCTCTGCAGCTTTAAGTTTGGAGGAAATCCAATTCGCCATGGTTTCAGAGAGCGAGATGAGAGGGAAAGAAAATGTCGTGTATCCACAATACGCACGTGTATACCGAAACACGGCGTTTCAAAGAGTTGACGCAGTTGTAGAAGAGATAATTCAAGAGGACGGTGATTTTCAGGGCGAGAGATCCGTGATGCTGGTAATGATGAAGAAGAAGTGGGCCATGAAAGCTGCAAAGAAGAAGATCGCGTGAGAAAGTTATAGTGACTCGCGGGTCATGGGACATGCTTTCTTATGGAGGTTGTTCTTCGAATAATTTCGAGTTCAACACCTCAGTCAATTAAAACGCACGTATTCATTTGTTAAATGATGTTTTATTTAAACGTTGCTTTTTGTATTATTTAATTTCAGTCAAATTTATTTTTAAAATCAAAAAAATCCAACTCAGCTCACCATACACTGCTATACATTGTCACGTCAATCAAGTCATCATGTCACGCACACTCAATTTTAACGTCATCCACCTAATTTAAAGTCAAGTCCTTAATTGATCCAATTTTTCATATTCAGGGACTTAATCGAGACATTTTAAAAAATGAGGACCTAATTGAAAAAACCCTATATAAATAGGGATGTTCTAAATGATTAAACCTATTTTAAAATATTTTGAAACAAGTTCTTTAGAATTTTTTGATTTCAGAACCGAGTCTTAAAAACAGGTTTAAATGCATTTTAGAATTTTTTCAAAACAAATGTTTTTGGAATATTTCAGATGTTCTTCGGAAAAAAGTTTTCTATAACAAACTCTTTAAAACATATAAGATGGATGCATTCTAGAATAGGATTTTCAAAACAAAATTTCTAAACTAAGATATGTAGAATAAGATTTCTAGTACAAGATTTCCAAAAACATATATGATATGAGCTTTTCAGATAATTTTTCCACCAAATCCATCATTCTATTCTCTCTCTTTCTCTTTCTTCTTTTCTTCATAAAGAACGTAGTGCTAACAAAATACAAATATGTAATAGCAATTGCAACAACAAAAATGAGAAGGATAGTTTAATCTTTTTGTACTTACGGTCTGGTATGTACGTATGGCTGAGGGGCAAGCAGTACCCAGGCCCAACACCCCGATCGTCAGCCTAGGTTGTCTTCATAGGTCGTCCTTCCGAGTTCTTTTCCCAGGTCGTCCATCCACCCAGGCCGTCCTCCGGGTCGTCCACCCAGGCCTAAGTTATGTCCAATACGACCTAACAATATATTCGGATTATCAGCGGTAATGACTCATTAAATTCCTAATACAAATTAAGGTGTTATTGGACCATCATTGGCCCACGAAAGATAAAAGTCCATCACAATTAGTATAAATAAATGTATCATGTATGACTTTAGGATCATTATGCACAACATATGCATCACTTGTTGTGCTAACCGTTCGGTTACATTACTGACTTGAGTGTCGGAGTACCTTTGACAGGTACCCACCCACACAGCTTGGATAAGAAAGAGGGAGAGCGAACAACGTAACTTGGATGATGGAGGACCACTAGGAAGCCTATCTGGACTTCAAGACAACTTGGAGTGCTTTGAGTAAAGGACTTCAACCCCATGGAATGCAGAAAGAAAATACCATTAAGCCCACTAAAAGCTCAACTGATGACCCATAAAACAGTTCACAAATTGAAATTGTACAATTTCTTACATGTGCTCCCCATGTAGATAGTTAAAGAGAGTTTCTCCAATACCTCCAAAAACGTTTGTTTTTTATTTTTTTTAAATGTTTTATTATTTTAAATGTATGAATAATTTGTTAGATAGTTTTAATAGTTTTATTTTGAAGTCTTATTATTAAAAATTTGTTAGATTTCTTTTTAATAATGTTGTAGATTATTATGAATCATGTTAGATATTAAGGGGCGAATATTATGTTATAGGTGATTATATTGTAAATGAAATAATATACTTATGATTGGATTCTCAAGTAAATTCTAACTTTATATTTAAATTTTTCTTATTTTATAAACAAAGTGGTGGAAGGAGATTTGATAAATAATTTTATAATGAATGAAATACTTACCTCTCGTGACGACTTAATTCATTGGGAAAGAGCGATTTCACATCATCTAGGGTTTGTTGTGATAACTATAAGATTGAATAAGCTACCAGTAATCTGGGAAGACGTTTGTCTTACCAGGATGTGAAAGAGGTGAAAAATATAGGAAATACAAAACCAATGTCTAGCCTAGTATATATGACACCTGAAAATGTAAGTATCATTTTAAATTAAGGGGCAAGTCATCTTTTAATGGCGATAGATGGGTATTGGATGTCATATGTGGATTTCACCTGATGCAGTGAAATTGTTCAATGCATTTAACATTGTTTTATTAATGGATTCGACATACAAGACCAACAAATATTGATTGCCCTTGCTTGAGATAGTTGGTGTGAGATCTATAGGGTTAACCTTCTCAACGACATTTGCATTCAAAGGAAAAATTCGTGCAAAGAAGGAGAGTAGCCATGATAGAGCAGTTTCATCCTATTTGTCACCCATACATTGTCGATGTTGTTGATGTCGTGACTAATGGTCATTGTGGGTATAGATGCATTACTATGTCATTGAGGCTGAGGGAAGAGTTATGGTCTCTTATCTGACATGATCTCTACAAAGAACTTGATCAATAGCATGATGAATACACAACACTAGTGGGAAGCTATGAGTGACTCAAAGAACTGAGGAGGTCTTTGCTAGTCAAGTCACAATCAGCTGTACATGTTCCTATATTTAACATCATATTTATTATTTGTTTCCTTTTTGTTTCATAATAATTTCTTTCATTCCTTACAAACTAATGCGAACAAGTAGATGATTATACAAGATATTGGTTATGCAATTGCTAATCAATATAATGTCATCTTAGTCAGTCTGTCATATGGTCAAAATTATATTATCTTCCACTATATAGCAGATCGTCTTCTAATATAGGACTACATCAATTAATTTGTATAGGACTCATTTATGGATGTCATTTCGTCCCGGTAATGTTATTATGTTTTATTTTCAATTATAAAATTACTTATATATACTAATATTAATTATACAGGTTCAACTATAAGAAAGTTGTCTTTTGCCTATGATTGATATCATATCCTCAACCCATTATTATTCTGAGATGCCAACATGATCATCTTTTTATACAAGTATGATGCATTCCAATTTAAGAGAAATTAATATACTTTATCCAAATAAAGAGATTAAAATATAAGATATTTTAATTAATTCATTCAAACAAACTATTTAAAAAATAAAAAGAATTTAATTGTAAATAATTTAATTGTTATGTATTTCAATTACTTTAAATGGTTGAAATCCCTCGTCCAAAGATTATATATTTATTAATGTTTTCTTTAAATATTATTCATCTTAGGTTTAATACCTATTTTGATCCCTCTTTTCGGGGGGTTTGTTCAGAGTGGTCCTCCCTTTCTTTTTAAAGTTCACTAAAGTCCCACTTTTTGCAAAAACTGTGCAAGTTAGTCCTTTTTGCTAACGGCGTTAATTCTGCTAAGGGCAGAGCTGCCCAACTAGCAAATATTTGACGAATGGGCTGACGTGTTGGCGACTAGGCTGACGTGTTTGCGAATGGGTGCAGAGATGGAATTTAAGAGTGATTTGATGATGTCGCTACTGCAACCCTAATTCCATCAACCTCCTTGTGTTGTCACTGTCACCGGAACCGTCGCGCAACCATCCAAGGCCACCATCAACTCCTCATTCATCCTCAACCACGCTCAAGAACACAACCACCAGATTCATCATGAGTTCAATACTTCTCCTTCGAAACCTGTAAGGAAACACAACCAGCCCCAAAACCCCAATTGAAAAGAGCCCCAAATTGAAGAACCCTAATCACATAGAAACCATCCCCACTGTGAGCATCTCATCGCGCATCAACACCGTGCCTCCTCAGACCTGCAAAGCAAGAGAACCAAATCAGAACAGCCGTTGATAAATCGCAACGCAGCCTTGCGCAACCTACTGAATTGGGCATTGTGAGGGTGATGGGACGGAACGGCAGGGTGGATTCGAGGTCTCTTGAAATTCTGGAAATTAGGGTTGGCGGGGGCATAAGAAAGAGGGGTTTGGTGGGGATGGGGGTGGTGATAGGGTGAGGGAGGCGGAGCGGGGCGGAAGGGAAAGTGGGAAAGGGGAGAACGACACGACAAAGATTTTTGGAAGAAGAAGATTTGATCTGTCTTTTGCCAACACGTCAGCCCATTCGTCAAATATTTGTCAGCTGGGTAGCTCTGCCGTTAGCAGAATTAACGCCGTTAGCAAAAAGGACTAACGTGCACCGTTTTTGCAAAAAGTGAACTTTAGTGAATTTTTTAAAAAAGGAGGACCACTTTGAACAAACCTCTCGAAAAGAGGGACCAAAATAGGTATTAAACCTTCATCTTATTGTGAAATTTTCGACTTCACACTTTAATTTCTTGGTGGTATATGTTTTAGTCATGAGATTGAAATTTACTGAAGGTTAGAGTAATTAAAGTTATGAATTTTTAATTATACAACATAAATATGTATTTGTGTGTGTTTTTTTATATATTTAGAAAGTCATATTATAGTTGGAAAAGGTAAGTGTATTGAGAAAATACCTAATTTAAAGATTAAATAATTAAATTTAATATAAAATAACTATATCATAATAGGAGTTATGTTTAGAATTGATGTGTGCCCTCTTGTCTCAACCATTAATGTTGTTTTGGTGATAGATAACCATCACACGACATGGAAGCTGACATTTTTTGTCAATGAAAAATTGACTACATGACCCATTCAATACTTTATGATAGAATAGTAAAATATATTGATTTATATTAATATAATTCAACATATATAAGAATAAATGTATAATATAAAACTTACAGTCAACATAAATTATTACAAAATATGATTATCATTCGAATACATGCTTATAGGAAGATTAGTTGAATAATATTTTTATAATTGCTATTGGATATATTTGAATTGGAAATAAACATATTAATAACAATACTTAATTGTGATTACAACAAAAGAGAAAAAAATAGAGTACAAAATAGAAAACATCAAGTAAAGCCGAATGCTGTTTAATAACTTCACTGTTTACTTACGCACGTAAGTTGAGATGTTGAGTCCATCCATTGAAGATGAGCTTTACACTAAAAGCTCATTGACAACCTCCTTCATAGTAGGACGAGATCGTGGACTTTCAGTCATGCAAGCAAGTGCTATCTTCGCAACTGATGCCACCTCTTTAAGTAAATGTTTTGTTGGAGGAGGGAGACGCTGCTCCAACTTATCCATCAATGCCATATGATCACCAGTGGATGAAGATGATAATAAGGAATATATAAAATCACCAGGATGCTTTCCCAGAAGTATTTCCAATGCCAACACTCCAAAACTATACACGTCACATTTTTCATTCACTTCCATTGTGTATGCAAGTTCTGTAACAAACTAAACCTTATATCATATGCATTAAAGGAAAGAAGTGACAAAGATAAAATATAGATAATTGTGACCAACAAATACAAACTAAAAAAATAGTATAAGGAAAGAAAATTGACCTGGAGCGGCATATCCGAAGGTTCCTACAAATGATGTCCAATTGGATGAATTGGGATTAAGAAACTTGGCTGTTCCGAAATCTGAGACATGTGCCACATATTCCAAATCCAAAAGGACATTTTTACTTGATATATCACGATGAATAATTGGTGGTGAGCAATCATAATGCATGTAGAATAAAGCTTTTGCAACATCTTTAATAACATTCACTCTCTTATTCCAATCAAATGCAATTGCTTCTTCATCATCCTTCAAAATATTCTGGACATTGCCCTTCTCCAAGAATTCACACACCATAAATGACCATTGGGAATGTGAACAAAACCCATATAACTTTACAATGTTACGATGGCGAATTTCTGTCAGAGCTTGGATCTCACTTTTGAAAGCTTTCACATTGAGGTTTTCTTCATTTGGAACTGAATGCAGTTTCTTTACAGCCACAACTTCACCTGAGGGTAACATTGCTTTGTAAACTTGTCCTTGCCCTCCAACTCCAATGAGATGCTTATCGTCAAAATTTTCAGTGGCTTCAACAATATTCTCGAATACCATTTTGCCATCAAAACTCCATATTGCAAATGTGTTTGGAGTTTGTAAATTGGTAGCTTCCTCTTCCATTTGCACTGAAGTTTTGCATAAATAATACAACACTCCAAAAACAAACAATGCCAGCATTACAGTGCCCAAAGTAAGGGGTAGAACCATTGTTATGACTTTCTTTCTCATATGATTCTGTGATTTCCCACTTAGTGTTGGGCAAGGCTTTAAGCCACTAACATTGCCACACAAGCCTTTATTATTTCTTACTGCGTCAATTGTAGCATTGCGAAACACTGGAATGTTTGGAAGTGGACCCTCAAACTCATTGTAGGATATATCAATAGATGTCAAGCTCATCATATCATCAAAGCTAGAAAGATCACCTGAGAGACTATTGTGAGAGAGATTCAATGTTTCTAATTTTTGTAATCCTCCAAGCACATGTGTTAATCTTCCTCTCAACAAATTTTCACTGAGATCAAGAGTTGTAAGAGATATTAATTTGCCAAGCTCTAAGGGAATATTTCCCTCAAATTTGTTCTGACTCAAATTCATTTCCATTAAACTGAGCAAATTTCCAAGTTGGTATGGAATTAACCCAGACAAATTATTAGATCCAAGCCTCAAAATTTGAAGATTCTTCATTGATTCAACTTTTGTGGGAATATTTCCTGAAAGATTATTGTTGTTGAGTGATAGTCGAAACAACAAAACCAATTTACATAAATCTTGTGGAATGCTTCCTGTAATATGATTTGAGGATAACTGAAGTTCTTGTAATTTGGTTGCCTCACTTAGTTCTGGTGGGATACACCTGATAAATTATTGTTAGAGATCTTGAGGCTTGTGAGGCTACGAAACTTCCCCCAATTTGGTGAAAGATGACCATAAAAATTGTTTTCACTCAATTCGATGTAAACCAAGTTTGGAAGTACACCAAAAGCATCTGTTATGTTTCCAGTTAGTTGATTTTCCTCAAGTCTCACTCGTATAAGGCTAGAGCAATTCTTCAAACTCTCTGGAATATGGCCAGTGAAATGGTTATTCCTAGCGGAAAATTTTGCCAACATTCCACCAACACAAATGTTGTGAGGTAAATGGCCGACAAAATTATTATCAGCTAGCTGCAAATTTTCCAAACCTATAATCCTGTTCATTTCTATTGGAATCTTGCCACTGAGATAATTTTCAAATAAATTCAATTCGTGAAGCTTTGACAAATTTCCAATAGTGGAAGGAATGGATCCAGAAAGTTTGTTTTGATAAAGTAAAACAGATTCCAAATTTACCAGGTTACCTATGGAAGTAGGGATTGGTCCAGAGAGATTATTGCCCAGCAACTGGATTGTTAGAAGGGAATGCAAATTTCCTATTTCATCCGGGATATAGCTAGATAATTGGTTCTCATAAAGGTAAAGAAAACTTAGATTGCTCAAGTTTCCAATTGTGGAAGGGATTTTACCAGAGAGAAAATTCTCAGACAAATCAAGTTCACCGAGTTTTCTCAAAAATCCAATTTCATGAGGAATAACACCTGACAATTGGTTTCCTTTAAGGAAAAGTTTATTTAGATTGGTCAAAGCTCCAATTTCACGAGGAATATGACCAGAAAGTTGATTGTCATGTAAGATGAGAATTGATAGATTGGTCAAAGCTCCAATTGAAATAGGTATGGATCCAGTAAGATTACAACTGCTCATGTCAAGCTCTATTAGTTTCCCTAACATCCCAATTTCTTGGGGCATGGTGCCAGAAAGGCCACTTTCCCAAAGATATAGAATCTCCAGGTTCCTCATATTCACAATTTCTTTGGGAATGGAACCATGGAATTTATTATTTGCAAGTGATAAATGGTTTAGGTCCATGTGCCAAATTCTCTGAGGAATGCTGCCAGAAAGGTTGTTGGCTCCTACATCTAGATGCAATAAATTGTTCAACTTTTCTATTGAGATTGGGATTGTCCCTGTGAGATTGCAATAAGGAACATGAAGCATTCTCAGCTCCCTCAATCTCCCTATTTCTCGGGGAAGGGACTCACTGAAAGTATTACGACTCATGTTCAACTTTTGAAGGCTGATCAACTGTGTTATTTCAGAAGGGATAATCCTAGAGAGTTCATTAGCAGACAAATCAAGAACAACTAGATTGGACAGAACTCCAATTTGAGGAGGAATACTTCCATTCAAGGAGTTGTTACTTACATTTAGAGTGTGAATGTTTGTAAGCATTGAGAAGTTGAGATTTTCAAGCGTACCTCTTAATCCAATATTTTGAAGATTTATTTGGGAGACATGATTGGAGAGATCACATGCAATTCCGAGCCAATTGCAAGAAGTGTTGGCAGTCCATGAAGAAAGAGAAGCTTGACTCTGCTTGTCAAGGCTGGCTTTCCATTTCAGCAGAGCATTTGCTTCTGAAGCAATTCCAGAAGAATTGAAAGCATGAGAATGAGGAAATGCACAAAACAACATTAGAAGAATCAACCAAAAAGGTTGGAACTTCATGGACAGAAGTGTTGGAAATATGAACATCATACTGAATTGTTCATACAATATTGAATTGCAACGTAAGAGAAAGCTTGCATGTTGTTCATGCAATGTGCCGCTACTTATAAACAAAGAGTCAATGGTATATGACCCAGTCAACATTATTATATGTATGTGTTTCATAATTTTTCGTCCTTAATACGGTATGTAAGTCACTATTTATTTGAAAGTCAAAATAAATCATTTTCAAATCGGAAGACATAAAAAACAACTTTCGAATTTAGGGATTATAAAAATATTTTTAAATTTGTAGGACTAAAATATTTTAATTTGCAGAAATTAAAATGTAAATTTTATATTTTGAGTGGTTAAAAAACCCCTTTTAAATTTAACGGACTAAAATAAAGTTTAATACAAATTTTAGAGAATAAAAATATTTTAGCCGGAAAAATCTTGAAAATGTATTTCCAGATTATTATCTCTATATTGACGTGTTCCATAATTTATCGTCTTTAATACGGATAGTTTCTTCCACTTAAAGATATTAATTTATTTTCATATCACTGTTTAATAACACAAATTTGAAAGTAAAAATAAATTACTTTAAAATCGGAAGACATAAAAAATTACTTTCAAATTTAGATATTATAAAAATATTTTTAAATTTGGAAGACTAAAATATTTTAATTTACAAAAATTAAAATGTAAATTTTGTATTTTGAGTGTTTAAAAACCCACTTTTAAATTTAACGGACTAAAATAAAGTTTAATGTAAATTTTAGAGAATAAAAATATTTTAGCCGGAAAAATCTTAAAAATGTATTTTCACATTATTATTTTACCGACATGATCTAGATGTTGTTAGCCACACTAATCATGTTAACAACTATGAAGGATCAAATTTAAAGATTAAAAGTATTTATAAATAATATTATTATCTATCTTTTATTAAATATATTTTTATCCGAAATTTTAAAAGTAAATAAATTTAATCATTTTAATTTAACTATGTTAATATTTATTTCATACATCAAATATGTTTCGTATTAGAATTTAAATTGTGTACAGTTGAGAAATGTATTTGACAAATAAAAAATATAACTTAATTGAAATTGATTTAAAATAATTATATCTATTTTTTTAAATGTTGAAAAAAGAAATAGAAAAAAATATCAATATTTCGAATAATAATTTTAAAGTGATTAAAAACATATTTAAAGTTTGAGTTGATTTCTGTACTCTTGTTTCCACAATTCATGATTAGTATTAGGTAAATTTGCATTATTTTTGAATGAAATATTGACTTTCCAAGTCATTTCAAATGACCCGTAACATAAGGTTCAAAACTTCATGTATATACGTACAATTTTTTTTCTACAATAATTCATTTACATGTGTTTTAGACACTACTTTCATTGCTTTTAACTATTTGTCAAGAAAATCAAATAAATCATAAACTCAAGATTTTATTTAATGAAAAAAAATAGCTATAGATAAATGAAAAATTATGTATAAAATAAAAATAATTATATCCAATAAATTATTAAATTTATATTTTATTATTTTTGAGTCCTCGCATTTGTCTCCCGTAGTGCTTATAATTGATTTGTGGGTCTTCTTTCCACAATTATTATCAGTACAGGTGTGGTGACATTCTAAAGTAAGCTTGCATTTTAGTCAATGAAAGATTGACTCATTTAGTTTTTTTTTTTTTTTATTAACAAGTGTGTTCTGATGTGAGGTCGAGTCATCTAAACCCTTCATAATTTTTCTTTTATGTCGATTGTCTAGTCCGTCTTTTTTTGTCCAAGTCCGCATGCGAAGGTACCTGTAAAAGGTCCTCTGATGCCAAAGTCAGTTAATTCGTCCGTTCGACAGAGAGTTGTATTAAATGCACAATAAATGAACCTACTTACCTCTTACTTTTGACTTACTATATATAGTGTTGGTTGTGGGCCTATAATTAGAGATTCCTTAATTAAGGCCCAATTGCAGCCCAATGACTTTTAATCCCGTTTTGTAGTAATTAATCCTATCTTACCTTAATCTCTTCTGTGATCTCTCTGATTTGGTCGTCCAGCTCACTGCATGTCTCTGGATCATCCATCTAACCCGTCCGGCCCCCCAGTACATCAGGCCCCCAAGCCCTAGACAAATATTTGTCGTTGGGTTTAAGAAAGAGGCGGGGTTGTTTGGAGCATTTTGAATTGGAGATTTAGGCAGGAAAACACGTGTCAGCTTTTGATAGGTCGGCGGTCTCGGGTAGTGGGACAGTCCCTCAATCTAGGCCCTTCATCGTGCTGCCATTCAACGGCGATGATTCGTCATTTTTACTTCTCGGGTAGTGGGACAGTCCCCCAAGTCCGTCTTCTCTTTTACTTCGACCGTCCAATTATAACTCTTTTCATTCAGGTAAATAAATGGCTACAGTTTCATTATCCTCTTCCACAGGGCCTGCGGGTGGAGGCGGCGGAGGCTCCTCCGGTAGTACCGGGACGTCATCACCCAACTCCGGGTCGACATCCCGGGTGGAGAAGTCCAACCGAGGCGAGGGGGTCTCTTGATTCTTCCAAGCCCAGCGATGACCGGCAATAAATGGGGCCACACTTTTTCATTTGGAAGGTGGGGTTGAGGTGGACACGATGAGGGCAGTACCGGCCGACAGATGGCCAACCATAGGTGGATACACCTGGGCTTCTCACGACGTGGGCTCCTATGAATCCGAACTTAAGAGTCGGGACGACCTGCTGGAGTGGGCCAACCAGTCATTCTTGGTTTGAGACGAGGAAGATGCTCGGCTAATCCGTCTGTGTGTCAGCCATCCCAATGAACGAGTTTTCCACAGGAAGGGGACGAGCGTCGAAGATTTTTTCTTTGTGTATACATATTTGTTTAACCGAATGTTCGTGCGGGTGCCTTTTACACGTTTTCAGGCGGTCGTGCTCCGTAGGATGAACATCGCCCCTTCCCAGCTACATCCGAACGGGTGGGCTTGCATCCAGGCGTTCGTAGTCATGTGCTCGGCTTTGACCATCACCCCGACCGTCTCGCTCTTTTTCCATTATTACCACGTTCGTCCGCTGGCCAAGTGGGGATGGGTTTCACTGACGTCCGTCCAGGATTGTTGTTTGTTCAAACCTCACAGGCGGCCTTGTTGATCCTTCCTTTGGTGTGAGCGACCGGGTGGATTTCCGTATGAGCTCTGCCTAGCGGGCGGTGGTGGAGCCTTTGTCTGAGAAGGAGCTTACTAATGTCGCTCTGGAGTTCACCACCCGCGGCGCTATGTTAATGTGGTATATCCGGCAATTTGCCTACCGGTGCGGGGCCGAAGAGGTTCAGAATGAATTAACCGTTGGAAAGAAGGCCGCCGAGGAAGCTAGGGCGCAACTGGAGGTACTTACCCTGGAGCATTCTAAGTGCGAAGAAGCTCAAGCTGCCTTGTCGAAGAAATTTGAGGTGCTTGCATTGAGGTGGCCACTCTTACTCAACAATTGAAGGATTTGCAGGTGAAGTATGACGAGGGGGTCGGCGAGACCGATCGGTTGAAGCGAACCCTTCGACAGGTGGAGAAAAAGGCAAAGGAACAAGAGGATGAGTTGGTCGAACTACGCCTGGAGAGTACCCGGCTGGGTGGGGAGGTGCTGAAGGCCAACGAGACCATTGAGTTTCTGCATCGAGATATCTAGATTGAGCATGAGAAAGGTTTCAACAAGGCTCTCCGCTTTTATCTATCTTTTATTAAATATATTTTTAATTTTTAAAATATATTTTTATTCGAAATTTTAAAAATAAATAAATTATTTTAATTTAATTATGTTAATATTTATTTCATACATCAAATATGTTTCGTATTAGAATTTAAATTGTGTACAGTTAAAAAATGTATTTGACAAATAAAAAATATAACGTAATTGAAATTGATTTAAAATAATTATATATATTTTTTAAAATTTTTGAAAAAAGAAATAGAAAAAAATATCAATATTTCGAACAAATAATTTTAAAGTGATTAAAAACATATTTAAAGTTTGAGTTGATTTCTGTACTCTTGTTTCCACAATTCATGATTAGTATTAGGTAAATTCGCATTATTTTTTAATGAAATATAGACTTTCCAAGTCATTTCAAATTACCCGTAACATACGGTTCAAAACTTTATGTATATACGTACAATTGTTTTTCTACAATAATTCATTTACATGTGCTTTACACTATACTTTTATTGCTTCTAACTATTTGCCAAGAAAATCAAATAAATCATAAACTTAAGATTTTTTTAAGGAAAGAAAATAACTATAGATATATGAAAAATTATGTATAAAATAAAAAAAAATCCAATAAATTATAAAATTGATATTTTATTATTTTTGAGTCCTCGCATTTGTCTCCAGTAGTTTTTATAATTGATTTGTGGAGTCTTCTTTCCATAATTATTATTAGTGTAGGTGTGGTGACACTGACACATATTCTAAAGTAAGCTTTCATATTTTTCAATGAAAATTGACTCGTTTAGTTTTTTTCTATTAATAAGTGTTAGTTGTTAGTTTTATTTGTTAATAAAAAAGTTAAACTTATAATCTTTTTCTTCTTTTTTTTACAAACTCTGTAAATCAATTTTATATTTCAATCGAGTCATTCTACCGTACGGAAATATATTCAAAACTTTATGACAAATGCATTGTATTTATCAACTTCACATACGTATATATAAATTTTGATATGTACATTTAAAATATATTACCAATTAAAATATTCAAATTTAATAACTATTATTCAACAATGCTTTAAGTAAATTATTTGAATGATGTTTTCTATTTAAACCTAATACATACTGACTACCTAAATAAATAAAATTTGTATATTTTAGTCATAATTTTACTTTTTTTATTTATTTACTATTAATGAAAACAGATGTGTTACGCATATGTGTTTACTTTTTTTATAATAGTAAAAAATAATAATTTTTATTATTATTATTATAGCAATAAAAGTAAATTTGAATAATTTTTACAATTATATTGTAGGTAATGTATATTTTTTTAGATAATGTTTTCATTGTAATAGTTAATGAAATTTTAAAGAATTAGTTAAATTTTAGAAAAAACGGTCAACTTGAAAAAAAAAACGCTTAAATTTAAAAGAAAAAGTTACTTAAAGGATAAAATTTGTAAAATAATTATTTTAATTTAATAAATACTTAAAAGGATAAAATTAGAAAAAAAAAATGTATACACAAAAGAGAGATACCTCTCTTTATATAATAGTATAGATATAGATATTAGTGAATACACATATGTTCTAAGCGCATGTGTGTTTACCTCTTTTTTTTTTCTATAACAAAATCTAATAAAATTATGAATATTATAATAATAATATAAGTAAATTAAATTATTTTATAATTCCATTGTAGGTAATGTTTATTTTTCTTAGATAATGTTTTTATTGTAATAGTTATTAAAGTTTAAAAAATAGTTAAATTTTAGAGAGAAAAAAATAAAATTGAAAAAAAATGGTTAAATTAAAATAATAATCACTTAAAGGATATGATTGATAAAGTTATTATTTTAATTTAAAAAAATACTTAAAACTTAAAATTGAAAACAAAATGTATACGTAATCCTCTATTATATGTATGTGTGTATTAAATATATAATGAGAAACATAATTTTTCATACAAGAATTAAGCTCTTAAAGATATTGGTTAGTATTGGGTTTAGTAAGGAAGAGGTGTTAGAAACGGTGATTCACGTAAATAATTTTACTCTTTAATTCATTATCAGTTTTTATTATTTGTATTTGATTTGAACCTATTTAAAGTTTCCTAACAGCTAGCACATGCCTAAGCAATAAACCAATTTGAGTGATTCAATATGCCTGCAAAATCAGTCATTCGTTCCTTATGCTCCTCTTTCTTTACATAAATAATGCTTAAGAATGTAATCCATTAGCTAATGACATAAAAGTGAAAAACATTTGACCCATTCTGTTTTTCGTGCTAGCTCTTCATAGCATTGTGGCTCTGTTTGAGTTGAAAGAGAATGAGTATAATTAAGATGTTTTTCAAATAAATTCTTGTATAACAATGTAACCAACCTTTTGTTATGTTTTTGAGAAGTTGCTTCATAAAGAGATATTTGAAGCTGATGATGGTAATCTTCAAGAAATGTTCACGAATTCTTGTAGAATGTCTCGGGTTCGATTGTTTTCAGCATTATCTCTTGAAGAGTCGTTCTCATTATTATATATGTTACCATTATTATCTTTTTGTGAAATATAAATAAGATTTTAAAATATAAGAGATAAAAAATGAAAAAAAAACTAATTTTTTTTATTGAAAATAAATCATAAATATTTATATTATAAAATAAAAACAGAATTTTTAACAATTTTGAGAAATATTTGTTAACTAATTAACTAAATAATACAATTCTTTTCAAGAAATATGATAGGAATATATTTTTATTTTTATTTAAGCACATGTTGTTTGAGTCACAAAATTTCAACTATCTCCTCTTTGATTCAAAGAGAGCATATATTAAGTTTTTCCTTCTTTGAAGTTTCTTCACTTTTGGAAATTTTGATCACAATTTCTTTCTTAGGTTTTACGTTCTTACAATCTTTCTTGGTTTTTCTTCCACTTAAATCGACAAGGTTCTAGTTTCTCTGTTTTTTCAGGAACAACATCTAACCTCTGAGTTGTTAGTGTCTTTCACCTTCTCATTGCCTTTTTGCTATGTATTTTCAGCTTTTGCTTCGGGAACCGTTGTCTTAGGCTTCTCTTCTTCCTTTAATTTTTTTGGTTCAGTTTGACTTTCACCAACATTAACACCCACTAACTCTACATTCTTGCCATTTAAAGATGAAGTTTTTTTAGGTCCTCCAACATCGGTAAGTATTAACTGTTGTTTGTTTGTTGTTCTCCAAAATTTGTCTTTTGAAAAAAGGAACCTTGTTTGTTTTTAATATTGCGCGGGTAATTTTAATTTATTTCTATTTTAGGTTTCCCTTTAAACATACTTACGTAAGTAGCAATTTTACTTTATACTTTATATTTTTGTTCAACCAAATGTGAGTACTTTAAATGTTGTTTTACTATAACTATTCATTACTTTTGTTACATGTTTGTAATATGTGTTCCTTTGTGCACTCAGGAAACCACAACATCTACTGTTACACAACTCCAAGAGGGCGTGGAATATTCAACCCAAACACATCAAGTATCCCAACTATCTGAAGTTGCTTCAATTGGATTTATGTCCTTGTTATCTACTGTTCATAACAATTTTGATAATACACAATGTTGTTGTATATGGTTATTAGATTGTATGCTTGTACGTTATCTGTTACTGGAATGATGTCCATAATTTACACAGGTGAATCCTTCAAAATAGAGGATATGACATGCACTGCAGTAGTAATTGATTACAGTCAGAGTGTAATCGATTACATAACTGCACCTGACAGTTTTTGTTGCAGACCACGTTTCATATCCTTCTTTCTGTTACAGACCACGATGCGCTAACACTTTCTGTTGTCACCCACTAACCCATTCGAATTAAATACAAGTGTAACCTACTTCCCTCTATGAAAACCCTAATCACCCACAACCACTTAAGCTCCCACCCCCTTTCTAAACCCTAATATCCCAAAATGGCAGCTCGCGCTCACAAGAAACCCAAGGCTTCGTCTTCGACAAGGGGGCCTCGAAATCGACCACCGTCATCCCCTCCACTCTCGCCACCAGTTACAACTAATGAACTCTTCTCCAACGACGACCAATATGAAAGGTTCTCTACACATTTCTTTGAGCGCCCAATCCTTGAAGGGAAGTATCTTGCTGACTCATTTTTTGAACCTGGGAAATTCGAATTCTATGAGATTTTGACAAATGTTGGTCTAAATGATTTTGTCGCTAATAGACGCCATTATTATCCTGAATTAGTGTGAGTTTTCTACAGCAATATGCGGATTTCCGATTCGGAAGTTATTCGAACCGAGGTTAAAAAGGTGAAAATCACAATCAAACCTTCTCTTTTTCATAAATTAACTTCCATCCCTTGTATTGGTGTTCGTTTTGAAGGAAATCTTGTTGACGAGTGGAAGGAGGAATACAATTCTATTAATGCTAGGCAATTGATTTGTAAACCAGGTGCAAACATACAAGGTAGGAATATTGGTCGGGAGTATGAAGTTTCAAACTAGAATACTTCATTATGTACTTTGTCGGATCTTAGTTCCTCGTTTAACGAATGTTGCACAGGAAACAATGGAGGACATTATGTTGTTGTGGGCACTGATCAATTCTGTTCAGATTATCTGGGGGCATCTCATTCGAAACAGGATGAAAAGGGCTACAAGGGACAACGCCCAACTACCATATCCCCATCTAATTACCACATTCATGGAACACTTTGGTGTTCCTACAGAAACTGATCCTTTTACCCAAGTAAAGACTAAACAGAGGATTGGTTCCGAAGTTTTAACATCATTTGGTTATGAACAAAATGCTGAAGGAATATGGGTTCACAAAGATGATGTTGGCAATGCAGAACAAGAAGAAGGCAATGAAGAACCACATGTTGGTAATGAAGAACATGAAGGAAGACAACCCTCTCAAAATTCGAAAAATCCTCTTCTGCAACATTGAGTTAATACAAGATCTCCGGTCGTTCGTGGGCGATAGATTTGATAGAATTGAAAATCGTGTTGGAGTCGTAGAGCAAAAACTTATTAACTTTCGCAATCAATTTGATTGACAACCACCTACTTAGATTACATTTCATTGCATACTGTTGTGTACCCTTTAATTTCAAAACTTGGTGTTTCATGAACTGTTGTTAAATTTTTATCTTAATGTGATTGCCTTTTATTAATGTTATCATTTTTCATTACTCAATACCCTTCATTATTCCTTCTAAGTTTGTTTAATATTGAAATATTCCAACTTGAGGTACCAGTCAGTGCAAAACATTAAAAACACAGTGTTGCAGACCATTGGGGAGTGCTTCAGCCATGACTTGGTAGCACTCCTCAACTTTTGGTACAAAAGAGGATTTTTCCACTCGTAAGCGATTACCAATCCCCTGTAATCGATTACACGTGCATCAGAACTGGGTCAATGGTGAAGGGCCTCCCCTCTCAACCCAGGAACACTTATACTTGGTCTTCCATCAACATAGGACTGACCTAACTTGAAAATTCTTGTTGTGGACACCTTCAACCATGGCCAACAGGGTTAACCAGTTCACAAAACAAAACAAAAAAACAGTGTTGCAGACCCCTAGGGAGTGCTTCAGCCATGACTGGGTAGCACTCCTCAACTTTTGGTACAAAAGGGGATTTTTCCACTGGTAAAAGATTACCAGCCCCCTGTAATCGATTACACGTGCATCAGAACTGGGTCAATGGTGAAGGGCCTCCCCTCTCAACCCAGGAACACCTATACTTGGTCTTCCATCAACATAGGATTGACCTAACTTGAAGATTCTTGTTGTGGACACCTTCAACCATGGCCAACAGGGTTAACCAGTTCACAAAACAAAAAAAAACATAGTGTTGCAGACCCTTGGGGAGTGCTTCAGCCATGACTGGGTAGCACTCCTCAACTTTTGGTACAAAAGGGGATTTTTCCACTGGTAAGCGATTACCAGCCCCCTGTAATTGATTACACGTGCATCAGAACCGGGTCAATGGTGGAGGGCCTCCCCTCTCAACCCAAGAACACCTATACTTGGTCTTCCATCAACATAGGACTGATCTAACTTGAAAATTCTTGTTGTGGACACCTTCAACCATGGCCAACAGGGTTAACCAGTTCACAAAACAAAACAAAAAAATAGTGTTGCAGACCCCTAGGGAGTGCTTCAGCCATGACTGGGTAGCACTCCTCAACTTTTGGTACAAAAGGGGATTTTTCCACTGGTAAGCGATTACCAGCCCCCTGTAATCGATTACACGTGCATCAGAACTGGGTCAATGGTGAAGGGCCTCCCCTCTCAACCCAGGAACACCTATACTTGGTCTTCCATCAACATAGGATTGACCTAACTTGAAGATTCTTGTTGTGGACACCTTCAACCATGGCCAACAGGGTTAACCAGTTCACAAAACAAAAAAAAAACATAGTGTTGCAGACCCTTGGGGAGTGCTTCAGCCATGACTGGGTAGCACTCCTCAACTTTTGGTACAAAAGGGGATTTTTCCACTGGTAAGCGATTACCAGCCCCCTGTAATTGATTACACGTGCATCAGAACCGGGTCAATGGTGGAGGGCCTCCCCTCTCAACCCAAGAACACCTATACTTGGTCTACCATTAACATAGGACTGACCTAACTTGAAAATTCTTGTTGTGGACACCTTCAACCATGGCCAATAGGGTCAACCAGTTCACAAAACAAAAAAAAAACACTATCAAGGGCTCTTGGGGAGCGATTAAGCCAGGCCTGGGTAACACTCCTGAGGTTTTGGTACAAAATGAGTTTTTCTTATTGGTAAGCGATTACAACTGCTATGTAATCGATTACAACAACATCAGGTTTGTGCAAATGGTTCATGAACTCACCTGTCCACCTACAAACACCCTCATCGGGTCTTTCCTACACATTGGGGTGACAGAACTGGACATTTGTTAACAATCACTAAAGATGAAAATTAAATAATACTACCAAACAACACATGGAATGAATATTACAATCACAATTCGAATAACCACTTTCTTTATTAACAATCAAAATATTTGTTCCAAATACAACTATCCATAGTTCAACATGTAGTAAATACTGCACTATTCTCAAATTACATAAATCAATCAAGTTTTGGACTATATCCAGTGTAGGGAGTTCTACAAGCTTTGCTTTTGTAACACTTTCAGTGTACTCCTTCCTTCATAACGGTTTCATGGTTGTACATTCCTCCCTCACATGCAAAGTAATTGTAATTGTCTTCTTCTTTACATGGCGTACTATAACCACCATCATCTTTATTCTTTTCTTCAAGCAGCTCAGCCTACAATGCAGATAACTCTTCTTCAAGTTCTTCAATTACAATATCTTGTTCCTCTAAAGCAGCATCAATATCATTTTTCTGCTTTCGATTGCTTGTTCACTTTCTTGGTTTCTTCAAATCCTCTCCACTTGGATTAACTTATGCTTTCTCAATTGCCTGACTCATTTCTATCCTTGATGCACCATAATCATCAAGCATATGCAAATTCATGACAATTATCATTGTATAAAACAATTCATTCAAACTAATTTATTAATAAAACAATGAAGTACATACCACACCCGTCTCCATTGCACATTTGATGAACTTGTCACCTACATTTACATTCATCTAATGCAAAATTCTTGGGTATTTATGTACACAAACATTCGAATGAATGAAACGATCACAAAACCAAACCTGAAATACATCATAGACGTCATAATTAGTCATCTCAATTCACAACCAACAAACAATCTATGTAACAAATTTACCTGCAACACGTATACACAACCATCCACATAGACAATGGCTGCACCTTTTCCTCTATTCCATGTTGTACAAGCTTTGGAGAAACTACTAAGTAGATAATGGTATACTATATGACCCCAACAAAAAGTTCCCAAATCACTTATTTTATCAACTATTTCAAACAAAATTGGGAAGATTGTTTTGGAACGATTAGGTAACAATATCTCAGTATTTCCAACCAAAATGTAAAGCCTACAAACATCTATTGAAGGTAACTTCTTGTGCTTTCTCAAAATAAAATCGTATATCAATTCCTATTCATATTTTCCTTTTCCTTTACCAAAGTACTTCCGACAATGACTTTTACTAAGTTTTTTTCATTCAATTTAATCTGGTCACCAACTAAACCCAACCCTAAGCTTAAGGTAACATCTACTTCCTTGAATTCCACAAATTTTTCTCCAAATAAGAAACCACATCTCTCATCAACCCATCTAATCAGTAAATCACTCAAAATATTCCTACAAATCTTAAGGTTATCATGTAGTTCTAAAAACCATGCAAATTGCGTCTTCGAAATAATGGACTTGTGCTCTTCACTCAAAATTTCATTCAAACCAGCAAAAAACTTGGTTTTTAATGAATGACGAACAAACAACTACAAACAAAAAAAATAATTTAAAGAACCAATGTCACCGGATGAACAAAACTAAATGCCAGCAAAATGACCACCAAAGGCAAAAACCAAAAACCAAGCCCCAATAAACGATAACGAAAAAGGGAAAAAATTCATACCTTGTTCGAAGAATCAATGTCATCGGATGAACAAAAGCAAATACCAGCAAAATGACCACCAAAGACAAAAACCAAAAACCCATCCCCAAAAAACGATAACGGAAAAAGGAAAAAAACATACCTTGTTCGAAGAACCAATGTCACCGGATGAACCCATTGCAAAATAACGATAACAAACCCAAAAAACGATAACAAAATCACCAAATGGACACCCAACGAGAGAGAAAGACACAAAATCGATACCACTACGAGACCTTCAACAAATGGAGAGAAAGAACTTGGTGAGAGAAAATGAAAACCTAAAATGGAAAGAGAAAACTTGATGAGAAAAACTGAAAACCTAAAATAAAGAGAAGAGAGAGTGTTTCGAAAGAATGCTCAAAGGAAGGAAAGTAAATTTTATAATATAAAAATGTCCAAGTCTAGACCTTCTCAATTTTTTTTTAAAAAAAAAAAAAAACTTAAAATCAGCCAATGTTGATACGTGACATTGTAAAAATGTTGTCAAATCTGTTTGTTAAAATATAGCGATCCTAATTTTAATGCTTATTCTTACTTATAACAATACATTCATTCTTAAATTACTATAATATAAGGATTTCAAACGTAATTCCCGTATCCTGACAGAATAAATCTTTATTTTACTGTGCACGAAGTACACTTTGATATTACTCAATCTAATCCAGTTAGATGAGATGAATTGTCAATTCATTGAAACAATATATATAAACCAATCTATATACTATAAACAAAAAAATTTGAGCTCAAAGAAAGATTCAGTCACTTAAAATGAATTGAATCCCAGCATTTAAAAGTTCTAGAACCTCCTATGCCTCTTGCTATGTCTGATCTAAGAATTATGGAGAAGAAAATGAAATGACTACAATATATATACTGATTAGGATGAAGTTAAAAAAATAAATTAAAAGACTAGGTTAAAGAATGAAAAAGTAGAATTTAACCATACCAAATTTATGACTATGTCGAATATTAAATTAGAGATTAAAAGGGAAAATAAATATTATTATTTTAATAATTATTTTTAAAAAACTAAAATTAATAATTATACAGAAACTTATTTTGTTTCAATTATTTTAAAAATTAATTACATTTCTAATTTTTATTTTTTAATTTTTAAAAAAGTTACTTCAGATTTTCGTTAAAATTTATATATTAAATTAGTGAACGGTGCACATTCTGAACGTTGGTTGGCGGCAGCGCACAGGTGCTTTCCAAATTCCGACAGCTGATTCTTAACTCACCAAAACCAAATGACTCTTATTTCATAGTAATCGAAAATCAAACGACACAGTTTAATGGATATCCCACCTCAATTTTCCTCCACCCTAAACCCTAACCCTCACCCTCACCCAAGTCCCAACGTTTTCTTGGACCCAACCTCCGATTCAATCCCAAATCTCATCCAGAATCCCAGCTCCACCACCTTGAGCCACTACCTTTCTTTCTCCGTCCCCAAGAAGCGCCGTCGCGGCCGCTCTCAGCGCAATCCGGCTTCGTTTCGCCTTCCTCTCACCCTGCCCACCGACTCTCCGTCTTCCTCTTCCTCCCGAGCCCCCGCCTCCGACGAAATTATCGTAATAAACAAAGAACCCAAAACCGAAGCGCTAATCGCCCTCAGTGCCGGTTTTCCGGCGGACTCCCTGACGGAGGAGGAGATCGACGCTGCCGTGCTGCCGGTCATCGGCGGCATCGAGCAGGTAAACTATACTCTCATTCGGAACCACATCATTGCAAAATGGCGCGAAAACGTGTCCAATTGGGTGAGTAAGAAAACCTTCCTGGATTACATTCCGCAACATTACCACGCGCTTTTGGATTCCGCATATAATTATCTTGTCTCGCATGGTTACATCAATTTCGGAGTGGCCTCTCCCATCAAGGAGAAGATTCCGTCGGAGACGAGCAAGCCGTCGGTGATTATCGTCGGCGCCGGGCTTGCCGGGTTGGCTGCGGCTCGGCAGCTTATGCGGTTTGGGTTCAAGGTGACGGTGTTGGAAGGGCGGAAGCGCGCCGGTGGTCGTGTTTATACGAAGAAGATGGAGGGAGGGAATAGGCTGTGTGCTGCTGCAGATTTGGGTGGTAGTGTGCTGACGGGTACGTTGGGGAATCCCCTTGGGATTGTGGGGAGACAGTTGGGTGAGTTGCTTCATAAGGTGAGGGATAAGTGTCCCCTTTATTGCGTGGACGGGAGGCCGGTTGATCCGGATACGGATGTGAAGGTGGAGTCTGCGTTTAATCGTATGCTCGACAAAGCGAGTAGGTTGAGGCAGTTGATGGGGGAGGTCTCGGTGGATGTGTCCCTTGGAGCGGCACTCGAGACGTTTCAGCAAGTGTTTAAGGACTCGGTGAGTGATGAGGAGTTGAGTTTGTTCAATTGGCATCTTGCTAATTTGGAGTATGCGAATGCGGGGTTGTTGTCAAATCTGTCCCTTGCATTTTGGGACCAGGATGATCCTTATGATATGGGGGGAGATCATTGTTTTTTGCCTGGGGGAAATGGGAAGCTGGTTCAGGCTTTGGCAGAGAATGTGCCAATTTTGTATGAGAAAACTGTGCATACGATTAGGTATAGTGGTGATGGAGTGCAGGTGATTGCAGGGAATCAGGTGTTTGAGGGTGATATGGCTTTGTGCACTGTTCCATTAGGTGTATTGAAGAAAGGGTCTATCAAGTTTATACCAGAGTTGCCTCAGAGGAAGCTTGATGGGATAAAAAGGTTGGGGTTTGGTCTGCTGAATAAGGTTGCCATGCTTTTTCCTCATGTGTTTTGGGAGATGGATCTTGATACATTTGGACATCTTTCTGATGATCCAAGTCGTCGTGGGGAATTTTTTTTGTTCTACAGTTATGCAACAGTTGCTGGTGGTCCCCTGTTGATTGCTTTAGTGGCAGGGGAAGCTGCACATAAGTTTGAGAGCATGCCCCCCACAGATGCAGTCACACGGGTTCTTCAAATTCTCAAGGGTAAGTTACTACCTACGTTATACTTGGGCTAATACAATTTACAAGATAAGAATATCCATACAAAATCAGCGAAGAAAAATAAATTCGAGGACAATAAATTGCATATCCATTATCATTTAGTTCGTATGATTTCCTCAGTTTCCTAACATGTCTTGTGGTATGAGTTTTATTTATAATATATGTAAATGAAGTTGTATCTTTTTCTCATTATAATTCAGCTGAAATACTTAATTTTCATTGGGCAAGTTTACATTTTTAGTCAAATCATATTAGTCCCCAATTACTAATATTTGATTACTTTTATTGTAGTAAATATGTATGAAGAAAAATGCTCTATCTGTCTGCAGGTATATATGAACCAAAAGGAATCAATGTTCCTGAGCCAATCCAAACTGTCTGTACTAGATGGGGTAGTGATCCCTTCTGCTTTGGTTCTTACTCCAATGTTGCAGTTGGAGCTTCTGGTGATGACTACGATATTTTAGCAGAAAGTGTAGGAGATGGTAGGCTTTTCTTTGCCGGGGAAGCAACCACTAGACGCTATCCTGCTACTATGCACGGGGCTTTCCTAAGTGGTCTAAGAGAAGCTGCAAATATGGCCCACCATGCTAATATTCGAACACTTAAGGTGAAAGTTGACAAGGCCCCTTCAAATGCTCATTCTTGTGCTTCCGTTCTTGCAGATTTATTTAGAGAACCTGATATAGAATTTGGGAGCTTTTCTATCATTTTTGCTCATAAGAATACGGACCCCAAGTCACCAGCAATCTTGAGGGTAACATTTAGTGAGGCTAGAAAGAAATGTAATGAAGTTGCAAAACAAGACCAACAACACTCTAACAAATTACTTTTTCAGCAGCTTCAGTCACATTTTAATCAACAACAACAGCTTCATGTTTACACTTTACTGACAAGACAACAGGTTCTTGACCTAAGAGAGGTAAGAGGTGGTGATGAAATGAGATTGAATTACCTCTGTGAAAAGCTAGGAGTGAAACTAGTCGGAAGAAAAGGATTGGGGGTGAATGCTGATTCTGTCATCGATTTCATTAAAAGTGAGAGGAGCAATCGTAAGCCTGTTTCAACCTCTTTGGCTCTTAAACCAGGTGAGTGATATGCATTATGAAATGCTGTTTTCATGGTTTCTCTATAAATATCTTTTGAAAACAGGAAGTAAAGTGAAAGCAATAAAATTTATGTAGTTATTTGTTAAATTGTAAAGAGAAAAATAGAGAATATCTTCACGAACCAAACAAGCTGTTACCTTTTCTTTTCTTTTTCTCTATTCTTTCTCCTCTCTGCATGATGAGTCTGGATCAATTTAAATAATATTTTTCTTGATTTATAAACAGGGGTGTCATCAAAGCTGAAGGCAGGCATTATGAAGCGCAAGTTAATCAGGTTTGAACTCAATTTCTCTATTATATATATAATCTCAACTATCATTATTCTACTTGGTGTGAAACTTTAGCTTTACTGTATTTGTCAACTCAGACGGGCAAAAGTGGTGAGGAAAAGCAATGGATCCATAGATGTGGGGAGTGCCAACAAATTATCGGAAGAGGTTAAGATGACAGATCTAGTGCCTCCTGATTTAACTGTTTCAGGTAATTATTGTATGCTGAATTTTTTTATATCGAGTATCCTGTCCTCAAAATTCACATTCTCTAATTTGTTTTAAGTTTTTGCCCTCTTTTATACCTAAGTTCCAATGGTTGCCTTCGTGGGGAAATACTATTTATATTTTTTCAAAAGATAAAGCAATATGTTCCTGATGTTTAGAACTTGAACTTTCAGTTTGGCATCTCCCTTCGGACCCATCTCGAACATCAGCAACCACCATCTCTAGTTAAACCTATTTTTTCCATTATCTTTGCCTATTGTTTTCATCTCTCATTGATTCTGCTTTTTTTTTTCCATCTGCTCTTTTTTCCTTCACAATCTCTTCTATATTTGTTTTATTCTCTATATTAAATTTAGCTGTTGTCACCACAATTTGTTTTCCTCTTTTATTATTCAGTTTTTTTCAATATCTTTTTTCCTCTCTTTTTGTTTTTACTTGATCGGCCTTCATTTGTTCTCACTTCTTAGATATTTTTAGTTGCGTGGTTTTATTTATCGTGTAGTTAGGAGAATTTATGCTTATGCTTGTGTTATGAAGACTTTGATGAATTGTATTTCATAAATATTTTTCTAGAAGTCAATTGAAATATATTGATAGCGGAAATGTTTTCCAGTCTTGAACTGTCATCGAATCATAGAAAATTATGGAGTTGTGATAATTACTTTAAATCATATGTAAAGTGACTTCTAATAATAATGTTGAGTATCATATGTAATCGTTTTGAATGTGAATCCATCAATTGTTATCTTCAAAATATAGTTTATTGGAATATGTGCAACAGATTTTAAATTGCGAAACAAATGCACTCTAATTTGTGGAGTAAATTTTTTACACCAACAATGCATAAAAATCAAACTTTATTTCTGATTTTGGTATGTTGATCCTTGTTATTTGTTTTAATAATTCATTGTGTTTAACTGGCTTTTTGGTACTTTATATGTATGCTATAGTTCATCTGCCAGGCTTATGCTATTTGTCCGCAATGTCGTCTGCCATTTTATGTGGTAGAATTTTGGTTTCTCGCAATGGACAGGCATATGCAATTGATAACTATGCCATGCATTAGTATTTGTAGTTGCGGAGTTTGTCAGTATGAATTACTAACTGCCTAAATATTCCTAGGGACCAATCAAAGTGACTTGAGCAATCCATAAATGTGGATGGTCGTCTTTCACCAGGAGGTGAGACAGATTCTGATAGTTTTTTAATAATTCTTTTATCATATGCAGAGCATACTTTTATCCTGTTCCTTTCAATGAAAATTTCAAATATATTATTTTACTTTTCTAATAGATTCACTTTTTCGTATTAAATTGTAGAAAGACTAAGATGCCCAATGCTCTTAATGGCTTGTCAGGTGTCTTTCGTAGATTCTTGGTGTCTGGCTTACCGTTTCTTAATGAATTATAATTTGAAAGAAAATGTGAGAGCGAGTCTTGCACATAGGTGCAGATAAGTAAGGTTGCTTCCTTGTAACCTTGAAGTCATAGGTTCGAGTGCTGGAAAAGACGTCTCCATTTGCAGGGGCAAGGATTCGTACAATCATTCTTGCCATACTTCACTAGGTGGGAGCCTCATTCACGGTACTAATTTTGTATAGATAGAATTGAAAGTAGTAGTAAATATATTAATGTAACTGAATAGATCATTTATTGCAACTAAATCCAAGATCCTGATGACAAATGACGGAGAACGTCAGCTACAAAGGTATCATTCTTGTGGTAGTTGTCTTTGGTTGGGTATCAGCTGTGTACCAAAGGTTCTTACATCAACTTATGGTAGATGTCTTTGGTTATGGTATCGATTTGAGGTGTTATGGCTGGATCATCCGCACAACCTTGTAAATACTTCCAGTGCTGATAGTTCTATGATGCAGCAACCTGACATATGGTATCTCTCTTTCAAGACCATGCCTTGGTCTTGGCCTATGACCTGACATAGTTGGATTTGTTTGCCAACCGTGGATGAGTTTTTGAATGGAGGCGCAGCATTGTGATCGGTCTCTTCAGGTTCAGTGCCACCTTTTAAGGCAGCCATTTTATAAGAGATTTATTAGGACATGAAACCGCAAGCTGTAACATTCTATTCGATCTGAAAGCCGTGTTGTTCCTTTTAAATTTAGTATGTTTCCCCCACCATAAATTTTAAGGGTATTGTGCACATTTGGTGCCACTTGGGTTTCTTCATGTATGCTCTGACTGTTTGGTGAGAAATTAGCAGGAGTCCAAGGTTGTTTGGAGTGGAAGAAGGGGGCACGTTCTTGTTTTATTTTTTTATTTTTATTTTATCTTATTTCTTACTTCTTTTTTTTATCAAACAGGGCAGAAAGGGTGGTAACTGGGTTTGAAATTAATATAGTCGAAGTACCGATGACTGGGAGTAAAATTACTTGTTAAATAGGGGCACCTTTGTGTAAAGACTAACCGACGGCAAACTTTTGAGGTAAGATAAGTTATTTTGTGATCCATCCCGTGCTTGAGTATTGTTTAACATAAACTTTAAATACAAATATTAATACAATTACACATGACCAATTGAGTTATTTTAAGTAATATTACTTTTTATTTCCAATAACAATTATTGGTAATTATTATGTAATAAGCACATATTTTATTTTGATTTAGAAAGTAGACCTAGTTAATTTTTTAATCTTCTCATGTATAATTAAATTTTGCTAATGTATGATTTTAATTTAATCTATTTTAAAGAATGGGAGTAGAGGATTTATAACTATAAGATTTTTATTTAAATCTTTAGTTATTGAACAATTAATGCCTTTTAAATTTTTGTTCTTATAAAAAGTTTATGTAACATCCCAATAAATCTATAACGAGCTATAATTTATTTAAGGAGTTATCATAAATAATAATAAAGAACAGTGGAGAAAGGACAAATAAAAAGAAAAGAACAAGAGGTAAAACATATAAAGCTGAAACTGCACAAAAATATAGGAGTCTGATACAATTTACAGAATTAGACCGAACGGTCTTGGTACAGTTCATGACCGAACGGTTCTACAAAATACTTAACCGAACGGTTTTTATACACTAAGCGAAAAGTAAAAGTCTAGTCTAAGGACCACACGATCCTGCACAGCTCTCCGACATAACGTCCAAAGGGGGCTCGGTCTGCAGAGCATCTTCCAAGGTATCTTCATAATCACCCTATGCTCACACCCAAAAGGATGATCATTGCAGTACCGAACGGATAAGACCGAACGACAAACAAAGACAAGACAGGAAAACAAGGGTAAGCTTATGTAAATTTAATTAATCATTTTCAGTATATTTTAAAACCTACACATGAATCACATACATCAATATATCAACCGTAAATCATAAGTCAAATATATCCATATAAAAATCGAACGGTAACATCATCATAACTAATCTCTCTAGACACTGTCCGGGCTGTATGAACCATGTAGCTCGTCGCTCTCTGCACCCGGGTGGACCTGGTTGGGATACACTCAATAGACCGCCACCCGAGGTTAGTCCAGTGGAACCACCTTGGTATAGAAATACCCTGAGGCTAAAGGACTTCCTGCCATTCCCACGCATGAGTTACCCTTCTCTACCTGAGAAGGTGTACTCACTGAATATCAGGATAGAGCAGAACCTGAGTCTGACCATAGTCATACTTTACCAAATAAGTTTCCAATTCATGAGATATTCCTCCATGGAATACTCTTAAAATCATAATGAATTCAATAAACGACCGAATGGTCTGATAAAGAAGAACACCGAACTCTATTTGAAAGCCAAAGAATATAAGTAATAACTGAGAAATAACGAACGGTCACTAACTAGTTGAACTTTTTAAGAAATACCGAACACTTTATAATTTGAGCCGAATGCTTTAGAATAACAAAAGTTCTCTTTAAGAAAGTGAGTGCCAGTACAAGACCGAACACTTCGTGAGGAAATTAAGTGTCAGTATAAGACCGAGCACTCTTTAAAATAAATAATATTAATGTAAAAATCGAGTACTTTCAACAATCATTATCAATATGTAAGACCGAACGCTCAGTGTATGACCAAACGTTCTTCCAATAAGTAATAGGGACTTGAAACCAAATGTTTCATAAGTTAAGTGTTAGTCTAAGACCGAATACTAAATTAGTCGAATGCTAGTATATGACCGAGCACTTCTCAAGGTCGAGCGCTCTTCAAGACCGAGCACTTAACTATAACTATCATGTGTAAAACCGAACGCTATTCAAAAGAAAGAATTAATATAAAACCGAGTACTTAGTCTATGACTGAGTACCTTCTCAAGCCGAGCACTCGATCTATGATCGAGTACTTTGAGTTATTGAACACTTAGTATGAGACCGAACGTTCAAAAATAGGGGATTCGTTTTGAATGACTAACTAAACAAGGTTTTTAGGTTTCAATGCAATAGCACAAAACCGATCGGTCTTAAACTGACTCCTACAAATGGAATACAATCTAGACCGATCGTTTTTATGGGAAACCGAACGGTCCTAATGACCTTTCGATTACAGATTCAGTATTCTCACTAAGTTACATAACCCTATAGACTAATTTCATACCAAAGATCAAACATGCAATTCTTAACAGCAAGATCATACATTCAACAAACATATACTCATAAAATCATGCATACAAAAATAATCATAATTAAATTTATAAGCTTCCCTTACCTCTATTTCTAGCTAGCTTCTAGGGAACTACTTTTATAGCTCCAACAAAGATTCTGATCGGTGCAATTGGAAGGTCTTGACGCCGGAAAGATTTTATCTAAAAGGGGTGAGGTGGTCGGAGAAAGAGAAAGGGTTAGAAATCTAGAGAGAAGTTGGAGGTTCTAGAGAGAAGGAGGAGAAAAATGGATTTCTGGAGGTAGATGACGAAGTGGACATGCAAAAAGTGGTGCCAAGTTTTGAAAATTCAACTTTAAATATGGCCACCAAACTGGTCGTTCAATCCACTCCTTGCGCGCCACATGTCTTCCACTATCTGAAAATACTCATTTTCTCTGCTGCCGCACGGTTTCCTGAGGGCGGAGAATTGAATGCACTGCACACCTTGTCTCCCACTAGCCTAGGGAATCCAGAGGGCGTGACACGTATACTCTACCTAAGGTGGAAAATTAATGGGGTGTGACAGTTTAGGTTTAAATACTAATATGATTATTATTTTTGTTAAATTTATTTAATTTAGTCATAATATTTTTTTTAATTTATTTTCAATTTTTATCTATTTTTTTAATTTAGTCATTTTTTATTAATATTATTTAAATAATTAACAGAAGTATTTTTAAAAAAAAAAAAAAACTGTACCAAATCATTGTTATGTTAGTGTCAATGTTTAATTTTTTTAATTTATTTTTTATATTTATTTAATTTAGTTATAAATTTTAATTTTAAAAAAATGTCCATGTCAAATTAGTATGGTATCATATCTTCAATTTAAGAATAGGATTCATTTAAAATTAAAATGAAAATATTAAAAGTGGAGATTAACACTTGATTTTAAATATTAAGAAGTTAAAAATCATTTTTTAAAATTTCAAACAAAAATTTGTTCTTTCCAAATTAAGATTAAATTTAATTTTTGTATAATTGTTATATTTATATTTTTATTAAAATTCACATTTTTATATAATTATTAAGTAACATTAATGATTTAAAATTTGAAGAGATTAAAAATTATAGGTTCCTCACTTTTTAACCTTTAAATTTTTTTAAAATCCTGTGATTTTTATCCTTTTAACATTTTAAATTAACAGTATTACTCTCAATTTTTAAAATTTTCATTCTAATTTTAAATAATTTCTAACACTAAATTAAAAGTATTTAATGAAATTGTAAATTTGAATAAAATTATTACTAACAGATATATAAAAATTTAATTAGTCTTAATTTATATAGAACTAAAATTGTTTTATTTTAAAAAAAATAAGACTAAACTGAAAAAAATAATAAATATACAAACTAAATTAAATATAAAACATTCATCATGTGTTATTAATCCTCAATTTTAAACATTTTTTAAAATTAAAAAAATTAGAAACAACTAAGAAAAAAAAAACACAAACGTGACAAACATTTCTTTGTTAATTATTTAAATAACTCTTAGTAAAAAGGATTAAATTGATTAAAATTGAGACCAAACTAAAAACCAAATATTAAATTGAATTGATGATTTTGTAATATAGTGTTAGAATGCAATATTTAAACAAAGATCTTTATTTCTTTTGAATAAAATAGGGGATAAAAAAATATTGATTTCAAATTTCACAGATTTTAAAATAGATCACTACAGGAATCAAAAATAAAATTTCCCAACTTTGTAGGAACCAAAATAATAATTTTAAATTACGAAGGCATGAAAAATAAAGAACATATTTTTAATTATATATATATATATATATATATTAGGATTAAAAATATGTTTAGGTTTTATTTAAATTATTTCGTTGAGGTAATTTAACAAAATTGAGATGTATTCTTCTACTTAGACCGAAATGTGATCTTATGATTGAATGGTAACCTATTTCATGCTGCATGCTTCGAAGTTTATTCATTATCTAGTGTGAGTACTGGTTTGAATGTTCACTGTGTAATTGAAATGTTAATTCTTCTACTTAGATTCCGCAATGATCTTCGTATTGGTGGGTTTCGAGAAGCTTTTAGGGTTAGGCAGTTTTGAAAATCGATGTAATGTTGACAATCGGAAACTGAAAAATATGGAATTAATGCTTTCACTTACTAATTATGCAACCAGTCTCATTGTTCAAAGTACATCTGATTAGATACTGCACACATTAAAGCTAAATCATTATTTTGAAAAACAAGCTATATAAAAGATAAATCCTTATCTGAATATTTTCATTTATTTCTCAGCCTTTTCTCATCACCTGGTAGAGAATTCTCCCCATTGTTGCTTGTTCCTTCAAGCCA
The DNA here is from genome assembly GCA_027742785.1 of Vigna reflexopilosa. Taxonomy (NCBI): domain Eukaryota; kingdom Viridiplantae; phylum Streptophyta; class Magnoliopsida; order Fabales; family Fabaceae; genus Vigna; species Vigna reflexopilosa. The sequence continues at coordinate 4,265,095 of CM050917.1, forward strand.
CTCCTCCAGCTTAGCTTGTTTACATGCTTTAAAGTCATCATATTTTTCTGATACTGACAATAACTTTTCCCCAATATCACCTGGTTCAGATCGAGATTCATCTTCAATCTGGCTTGATGGGGGCTTCTTGTCTGCTTGTGAAAATGCATTAGTGTTTGCAGATGCATCTGGTAATGACACGCCACGGTGCAGCTGTGGCTTCTCGGCGCTGGAATTTACCATTCCTATAGAATCAAGTTGTGACCCCTTGGGACTGTATGAGTTCTGTTTTGAAAAGTTAGTTCTCTGAGCCTGAAATTTTGATGTCGGCCGATGGGTTAACCATCGGTTTGGTTTCTTTGAAGTTATCGTTATAAGGGATTTTTTAATGTCTACAATCATCTCGTCAGCTATGGGGAATCCACAGTCTTTCATTGATCTCACCATTGTGACTGAGTCCTCCAAATCTTCTGTGTGCAGAGTTGTTTCACGACTCTTGTCACTAACGTTCTTCTTCAGTTTCATGATATTGGGCACTGCATTTTGTGTGTGCTGTTGAATAAAGAAAAGACCAGCGGACGGTTCATTTGCCACGTATTTAATCATCTCTGCCATGCAGTTGCTTATCTCCACAAAGCCATCAACAGTGGAGAATCCATGCATCTTCCCAAACACAAAATGTTGTTCATCACTGACATTGTCCAGGAAAGAAACAAATCAGAACAACTGTATCAGGGTAAATAATGTATGTAAATAAATTATTGTTTTGTTGTGCCAACCATGATTGTGAATTATTACGCAGGACATCATGACAGAAACGAAAATAATGTCTCTCCTTTGTAGTTTTTTTTATTTGATAAATATTGTTCCACAACACAAACACAATTGACTTTCTTTGGAAATAAACAAATGCTGGAAAACAGATGCTCAACCGTCACAATCTGTTTAATCTTAGGTATCCTGTTGAACAAGCTCAAAGTCTACTCTTGTCTTTTTTTATCCTGTTCAGAAAATTGATGTGACTATCTGCACTTCTATATTTTATTCATAACTCTGATGCCAAAACCATATTCAAGGTTACCTTTGATTCCACTTACGAGTACCTTAGATATGCCTTTGTCCATCCAGTAATTTAAAAAACAACAGGGTGAATATGAAGTTTTACAAAAAAAAAGACAAATAAATAAGATGTACGGGAAGCACTTCCTTTGTTTTAATCATAACAACATAAGAAAAAAAAAATATTGCAGATTAGAAGTATCTGAATTGTATAAAAGATAGTAAGTGCAATCTTTAGAACTATCATTATTATTAATTGTTTCAAAATCTGCAAATTGATCAAAGATTTCATCCTTCCATACTTGTTAGTAGCTGATGTAACTCCTTCAGAAAGATATCAAAAACCACGACTAAACCTCCACAATTTCACATTCGCTAAAGTTTCAGAGCAATAATTAAGAAACGGTATATGTACCTTACTGAAGCAATTGGATCCAGAGCAAGATGTAAAGCCACTGATATGAATGTAATTTCAGTGTTTGCACAGTAGTTTTAAAGATGATTCTCCTCCACACTGGAGCTGAGGCGCATCAGAGAAACTCTCCATTTTGTATCATTGGATCAAAACTACTGAAACATCACCCATTAGTCTTACAGAGGAGAATGATAATATCCAAAAAGCGCTATTTTCCTCAACAAGTGAGACATCAGATCTTTGTTATCGATTTCAAATATGCTTCTGGAATAACAGATTTCAGTCGCATAAGAAAAGAATTAACACAATCCCCAGCTAAAAACACAAGAGGTGATGCAGTGGCAATAAGAACAAAATTTTCACCATTTCCTACATCTATCTTATACAGCTCGTGAAAGACTTCCTTAATATGACTGACCAAGTTGTCATAGAAGTACCTGCTAGGAGGAATGACATTGATAGCAAGAATTCCAAACTCACAAAGAACCAATTTAGCAGCAAGAAGAACATCCTTTCTAACAAATTCTACTGGCGGAGAACTTACACCATTCTTTATATCGCTTGAATCTAAATCAACCATAACAACATCAAATTTACCATTGTCCTCATCTTCGACAAGCTTCTTCAAAGATTCAAAAGCATCCCCAACAACTACATGAATAAATTTACTTTCATCCAATCCAAAATATTCCCGTGCCACCCTCAAAACCTCCCTATCACTATCTACAGCCATGACCTCAAATCCCAATTGAGTTCTCAAAAAAGTTGTCAAAGCCCCACCTCCAACCCCAAGGCACAAAGCCTTTGGTTTAAACCCATTTTGAATCCGCTGCGCTACATATTTACTATTCAACACAAGACCAGCCACCATAGGCCCCAGGTAAGGGTGCACCAAAACCTTAAGATAAGGCACAAATCCCACATTACCACCAATGCAAACACCATCCAAACAATCGCCACCTTTGACTGGAACAATACAAATTTCAGTCTGAATCAAATTAGGCATCCTCTTGAACCTCAACCTCCTCCTAAACTCCCTCCCATGATGCAAAACCCCACCCCCATTTTCAATTTCAACATCCTCAACCAACATTTCACCAACATGTATCCCAGCACAGTGATGAACCACCACACTAGAAACCAAGTTATCCACATAACTCAAAATGGGTATCTCAGGAATCCCCCTTTTGAACAAAGATTTGGGAGAAAGGGCCAAAAGAAGAGGCTTTGACCAAACCTCAAAACCCTGTAGGTGCAATGAACACTCCAAGGGACGGTGATAAACATGTGGGGTAAAAGGTAAAGTACCTTCCATGAAATTGTTTCCAATGAGAATCAAACGTGATATTTCAGGGGAACTTAAGAGGAGTTGGAGATGACCCAATTCAGTGGAGAAGATCCAATCAATTTCTCGACCTTCAGGGACCAACATGGCACCAACTTGAGGCACATCATTAGGTTGGAGTGGTGAGTCGAGCACAGCAACTCGAAGAGGAGTATTGGAAAATGATGGATGGGGTATTGTGAAGGAAATGAAGCGGGAAGGGGTTAAGGTTTCAAAGGTTGATGCGTCGAGGGCCATAAAAGGTCTTCTGGCCCAACTTCGCTGTAATGATTTATTTGTGATTGTTTTATTGTTAAACTTTTGACTCAACTTGCGATTTTTTATTTCTTCATGTCTGCAAAACAATCACACCTATAAATAAAGGTTAGAAATATTGTTTGGTGGCCACAAGTAGATATGACACTGTCAAGAGCATCAAGCAAATATGACTAATGTAAATAATGCAGGGATTGAGACATTAACAAAAAGATAAAACTTATAAAAACTACTACAGATGTTGTTGATTGTTGGTATTTTAATCAGAATTGGAATTTCATTTCGGTAACATGCCTGATAAAGAATTCCAAATGTCATGGCATATTTTTGAGGTAAAATACTCAAATTTTGATTTGAAAACAACACCAAAGCTTTGTCGTTAAAAAAAATGGGTGAGATAAGAAGGAAGCATGTTCTGAGTTTGTTGGACCATACACAGGGAAAGTAATCACAAGGAAGCTATGTTATTCTTCCATCCAATTTTGTTCAGTTCACCTCCCGAATTCCTTTTAGAAAGCAATACAAATAGTTGACCATTTTGCATCTTGCAGAGATCCTATTGAGGTAAACAATGTAATATATTTTCCTTTAGTTAATAGGGGGTGTAATTACATAATACACAACAAAGAGGTATTTTCGTCAAAATAATTCTGTCAATCTCTTTTTAGAAGTCTGGGAATGAACATATAAACTAATTTGGTGTGAGAATAACAATTCCCTTACAAAGTGAAAATTAAGGTTTGTGGACTGAAGTGTCGTGGCCCAATTTATGAGCAAGTATGCTAAAGAGGAGTTTCACATGCATGCAAAAAAGGTTGACATGTCAATTGAGAGAACATCACAAACAACTAGGGGTAGTCATGCATTGGGGTTGACCTTATGACTTCAACAGTTAAATCTAAACTGAAAAGGAAAATTTATAATTGGATTGAACTACAAGTTTAGTTTAGATTTTAAAAGTGTAATTCAATGATTGACTCCAAGATCAGCTATGAGCATATGAAGCCCAAAATATCCAATCCAAACTTATGCATGTCAGCATATGTCAAACAATCATAACTAAATTCAGAGAAAATTCCAGAGTTTTTTATTTATTTTATTTTATATTAATAAGCTCAATCATCTAAATTCCTATAATTTGACTGGTTTGGTTTGGCTTTTTCTCAAAAATTAATGAAGGTTGAGAAACTGATTGGATTTTCTTCATCTCCTCTTCAGTTCCCCTGAAATATCAAGTCTGATTCTCATAGGAAACAACCTCAAGGTACTTTAACTCTTCCTCAAATGTTAGTGACCATTCCTCTGAATGTCCATTCCATCAATATGAAATCACCTCCAACAGTAAACTCATTCACCCCAAACACTCAAACTCTAATGCCATGAACTATCATGTCTGATTCTCATAGGAAACAACCTCAAGGTACTTAACTCTTCCTCAAATGTTAGTGACCATTCCTCTGAATGTCCATTGCATCAATATGACATCACCTCCAACAGTAAACTCATTCATCCCAAACACTCAATCTCTAATGCCATGTTAGGAACAGGCGGATGGAAACAAAAATGATGACTAAAAAAGGTGAGAATAATAATGGAAGTTAAAGACGTTTGGTTGAAGAAAAACAAAGAGATGAGGAGTGAAACAAAGACAAGAGTAGAAAAGAAATGAAAAATAAAGTGGGAAAGTGCTAGTTGGAGCCCTGGCTTTTTATTTCTCTCTCCTTATTTCTTTTCTATCAAACAAACTAAATTAAATTTGTCCTCTATGTTGCAAGGTTTATCAATTGTCATGTGGCATAGTTTGGATGAATGAAGTCATAATCCAATCATAACACTTGGATTGCTATGCTCTTAGGAAAAAAAGAGTTGCATTCTAATTATTAACTATAACTTTTGGCCTAGTAGTAAGCTGTTAGGTTCCTTTACTCAGGAAACCAAAACAGATCACTCTCTTCTCACACAACTCTCAACACAACAGAATATGACAGTATATGTATGTATTTTATTAACACTGTAATGTATGAAAGAAGAAAATACATGTGAGTATCCCCACCCAAGGAAGCCTCCCTTCCTCCACTGGAACAACCATCCAGTCTCTACCCAAAAGGCACAAAATATCTGATACCCCTCTCCCCCTATTCGGTTTATTATTTATACCCTCTCTCTCCTAACAAACTATAACATACTACTCTCCTTACACATGTGAGACACGTGTCTAACTTACTCTCTTTTATTCCTAACATTACTCCACCCCTCAAAATCAACCTTGTCCTCAAGGTTGAAGTTAGGGAACTATTATTTGCCGTAATGCTCCTCTTCCTAGGTGACGCCCTCCAATTCAAGTCTGGAGGCTTGGGTGGTGGCAAATCCTCCTCCAATATCTTCCATTCTTCTTGAATTCTAGTAACTTCCAGCATTTCATAAATGGACTTAGCAAGGGAAGATTCTACCAACCTCACTGCCTCAAGTCTCTTTATTATATCCCTTACTTCATCCTTTTCGGTGTCTAACTGTTCTCGTGCAGATTCCCATGTCTCCACTTCAGCAATATAATCATTTCCATTACTCACTATGTCAATGATACGAGCAGACTCTCGTAGTCCACTCATCATCCCTCCTCCAACATTATCTGGGTGCTCTTGGTAGGCTACCCAATCAGTCACCACATAGGCAGCTTGTTCTGGAACTGAATCCTGCCCAACAAATTTTTGGAGAACCTTCAAGGCATGTTTAACATGATCAGAAGAGCTCAAGATTTGACCATCTATGGCTGCCTTTCCAACCACTAATGCAATAAGGACACGAGCCCCAATTATTTTCCTGACATTCCTGAACATAAGGCAGTGACTTCTACTGTTTCTCTCCTCAGCTGTTGCTCCAAAGTACTCGTGACCATTTGTTGTAGAAACTTTGATTTTATAACTTTGACCCGACTCCTTAATGTAGGTTGCTAGTCCGAAATCTGCCCATTTAATAGGAGATGAGGAGGATCTTATTGCTAAGGGAATGTTCTCAGGCTTCAAATCTCTATGAACAACCCCGTTTTCATGACAATACCAAACCGCATGCATAAGGTGCTTGAAGATAATCCTGGCTTCAGATTCTGAAAACCATTCATGCTTCTCTAATAGCTGAAAAAACTCTTCTCCAGTACACGTTCCATCACCAAGTGAACAAAGCCTTCCTCTTCATAAACTGCTTTGAGATGCACAACATTGGGGTGACCAGATGGCCTAGCCATTATCTCCATCTCAAGTTTTACACTCCTCAAATCATCCGAAGTATCCAACCTATCTTTAGCAATTGATTTGCAGGCCAAAACCTCTCTTATTAACTTGTCCGAACATGCCCTTATGACACCAAACGGTCCCCAACCCAATTCCTCGCCGAGAACATACCAGTCTTTTAGATTAGAAACTTGACTTGTGTCTAATATGGTCTCAGTCAAGGCTGCTACTTTGTAACAATTGTATGGAGTACAAGGTTCACTGTTGTTGTCGCTCTTGGCAACAGCCATACCACTTTCCTCCTCCCTCCTCAACAAACCGAGAAATATAGTGTTACAACGTGGTTCCTTGATACCATATGACATATTTGTTACCACGTGGTTCAAGTGAATTGTAATTCCTTCTCCCAGAGACTAAACAACGAAACTGGAACCCCCTTTAATCACACAATGATCTCCCCCAAAAACCCCATACACATAATCTTGATTCCAGTAGGGAAGAGAACCATCATTAAGTGAAGCAGTACAACCACCCATATTCCTCCTCTCTCGAGGGTTCAAAATCTCCTCGTCACTCTTTCTTTTCACAGAACTGTCCCTTTTGGAATCGAATGTTCTATCTGCAGAAGCTTTTCGTTCTGTCACTATGTCATAAAGAGGGCAATCACTGTTCAATAATGTCAGCTCAAGACCCAACTGAGCACAAATCAACGAGGACGGATCTAGTCTTCGCTTCGTGGCCCCATCAGCCTCAACACCAGTCGTAACGCTAGTTCCAAGATCGACAGGGGTAGCATGTGAGGAATGATATGGTTTTCCCGATGCTTGCGGCACCAGGATTTCAAACTCTCGGATGTCCTCGTCGACGCTCCCCTTCTGTCGCACCGCTGCCAGCTCCTCAATAACGGTGTCCCGATTTCGTCTGCCAAACCTCCGCGTTAGATCATCGGTGAACCTCTTCCACGTCGGATGCGTGGTTTTCTTCCGCCAGAAGCTCGCTAAACCTCCCTCCATGCATCTATAGACGAACTTCATCTTCTCCTTCTCCATCGCGCTCTGACATTCGAAGAGTTTCTCTGCCTGTGCAATCCAGCCCATGGGATTCGAACCTTCAAATGTAGGTAGTTCAACGCACTTCCTCCGACTGCGTCAAACTTCACCTTTGTCTTCTTCCGATTCCTCCCTCGTGTTTTCCGGCGGTCGTGGCCCGAGTCTAGCATTGACGAAATTACGTCTTCCTTCGAAGCTCCGATCTCGGTTCCTGGAGCGTCGTCGGAACTCGCGAGTTATCGCTCGCACCTCTGTCGTCACTTCTTCCATTGTCGACTCTATCACCACCAGTCTTTCCTCCATTCTTCCTACTCGCGCGTTTAATTTTTCCTCCATTCTTCTTCGCTACCTTTTCTCCTCGCTAGCTCTTCTCTCCCCCGATATTGATCTGGCAGGTCGGACCAAAGCTGTTAGGTTCCTTTACTCAGGAAACCAAAACAGATCACTCTCTTCTCACACAACTCTCAACCTAGCAGAATATGACAGTATATGTATGTATTTTATTAACACTGTAATGCATGAAAGAAGAAAATACATGTGAGTATCCCCACCCAAGGAAGCCTCCCTTCCTCCACTGGAACAATCATCCAGTCTCTACCCAAAAGGCACAAAATATCTGATACCCCTCTCCCCCTATTCGGTTTATTATTTATACCCTCTCTCTCTTCTAACAAACTATAACATACTACTCTCCTTACACGTGTCTCACACGTGTCTAACTTACTCTCTTTTATTCCTAACATAAGCACTCAATTTAACAATTGGCATCAAAGTCAAGGTCACAAGTATGATTCCCAAGGGGAAACCTCAAGTTCCCATGCCAAAGTTTCATTGGCACTATAGGTGCTATCTGATCTCCCTCATTTACAGTTCACCCTCCCTACAATCAACAATCATTCCACAACCCTCTTCTCTTCCTCTTAAATTTCATAATGTCTTGAAATGGACGGGGTGGGGGGAGGAATGCCTTTTACATGTGAGCAAGTTATTTTGTATAGATTGATGAAATCATGCAATCAATATGTTGGTATTTTTTCAATGTATTGGCGTAGTCATGGTTTATGATGAGCATCGTTGAAGTTGAGAAGGATGGCTGAGATGTGATTGAAAGAAGGGGACATGGACATATGAGGACAGAACAAAGAAATGAGGGAAAACAGTCTGAACCATAAATTTAAAACCTAATAGATCTATCAATGGGAACCAATTTCCCCATGGAGATATACTTGGGAGGGTTTCTCAACTTAGAATTTGTCTAGAAAGAAAGATAACTGTGTTTGTATGGTAAGACAGACAGTATTTATCAAATATATAAATCACGAAAAATTTTATCAAATTAAATTAATTTATAAATCTTATTTTTTCTGTCAAGACCAATCCATTGCAAAAAAGGCATATCTCCACAAAAATATAACTCCAATTTTCTATTAAGCCTACCTTGCGAGTTACAAGGACACAAACAATAAATACCCTTGAATATCCAAACAATTATAGCATACCTTGCAAATGTCTGGTATAATAGTTTTGAGGCCTTCTCACTAATAACAGACTGTTAGCGTTGATCTTACTTGCTCCTACAGAAAAATGAAGCATTGAAAGGCCATTAGACTCCCAAGATGGAATTGATAAATAGAAATTAAAATCGTAAAGTCAAAATACACTTTACCCTTAGTAATATGGGCCTTTCACACCTAAATCCCTAATGTTTAGTTGACACTAAACACTGAAAACTAACATTTTCAGTTAAAACAAATGGTCATTTCCACTGAGGCACTTCCTTTATTTATACACCTCTGTCTAACACAATATTTAATGGCTATGGATTCAGCAAGAGCAGTTGGTTTTCTAAACTTACCCAGCTTGTCCTTTCAGGAAACTAAGATATAGGAGCTAATTTCATGGGAGCAAGGATTAGTTTTGTTTATATCGGATGATAATAGAAAGAGTGTGTGCAGGAGTGATAATAAAGAAAATATATATTATAAAAAAATAGTAAAAGGTTACATAATTTTTTTTAAAAATTATTTCATTATTATAAAAGAAAATATTATTTATTTTGTTAAATAAATAATGAATAAAGTATTTTTACATGATAAAATATAAATCAATTTCTAAAAAATAACAATAAAATAGTATATATAACAACAATCAATAATCAATAATAATAATAAAATAAAAGATAAAAAATAACATAATAAATAATGATAATATAATTCAATAGGATATAATATATAATATTTTCATATAGCATCACCATAAATAACGGAGATAATAACGGAGATAATAGAATAGATATTTTCTCTCACTATCCACCTAATATTATATATATGCACATAGTTTTTTTATTTTACAGTTCTCCTCTGCTATGTGTCAGGTTTGTTAATGTAAACCAGAGCATAGTTTCTGATCTTGTGTTTATAGAAAACGCACTTGACATGCAGCAAAGGAGAATCCCCCATAAAATGTTTTTTAAGGTCTCATGATATTTTGCAATTTCATGGGAGCAAGGATTATAGTTTTGTTTATATTCATTATTTATTTTCTTTTATTATCGCACCTATTTTGGAACTGACAGCCATGTTAACCTCAAAACAATCACATAACCAGCATGTCAACAAGCATCTCAAGTAAATCTAAGTAACAAAAGCCTTCCGTCACCAAACCACACCATGTGTTCACAAATAATAGTACCGCAGTATAACAATCCAATCAACTACCTAATCACCATAAAGCCATCATCAATTCAAACTATTGAAATTATTGTCAAACAGATTCTGTATCATCTCATTGTCTCGCACATAAATACCCAATGAAATCATATCAGGTTTATTACAAGTTTCCAATTTATCAATTGGAAGAAAGTCTATTTCTTTAAAAGAAACCAGGAAAAACATATTCAAAACATAGAAACACAGCCTATCCAAGACACAAGGGCCAAAAAGCTCCCTTGAAGAGACATATATAATCACTAAATTATCCACAACTGTAATACACATGAACCTAGAATGCCACTCTCAAACCTAAAATTCAAAACTAAATAAAAAACTGAATGAGTAATTGTTAGGTGGTCTTGGATGACCATCAGGAACCAATATTTATACAACACAAAGTCAAATTTCACAATTTACAAGAAAGAATTATTAACAGTTGATTAAGAATCATATTAATATCAAAAGACCCATGCTGGTTCAGGTCCACCTAATAATATCTCCAAAAGAACCTATCAAAAAACAAACACTGAAAGCCAAGTTAGAAGCCTGAATGTTTTCCTTATCACAAAACCGAAAATCATGCGAAGCCGTATGCAGATTGATTTCAGATTGTTATTGGTATTGGCAACAAAATTAAGATTGATTTCAGTCCTATCCAGTCGAAGAAAACGAAACAACATCCGTATGCAGTTTATATCAGTATTGGATTACATGATAATAAAATCGACCCACGAAAGAAAAAAGGGACTTTGGTCATTCGACATTGAAAAATGTGCACATGATTGATTGATTATGAAGAAGAATGAACCTGAACCAACACAGGACCTGGTGAAGAAGCAAAAGAGAAAATTTATCACTCACCTTCGCGCGTCGGAGAGTTAACACCGTCGCCCATAGCAACCTCTCTTCGCAATTTTTTCCACCATCCAAATCGGGTCATAAACCTCTCCACTTTTTCACCGCGTATTGCTTTTGTTTAACTGGTATTTATACCGTGCTATTATAGAGCCAAGAGAAAGGGCGCCCGACCTATCAGACACCGCAAAGTAAAACAATAGTTCAGCGACCCGATCCGACCCGTTTTAAATGGGTAAAAACAATTTAGTTGGAACGGGTTATGTATAGGTTCCTAGGATAATTTTAATCTGTTTTAAAATATATTAAAAATCAGGTAAAATATGTTATCTTTTTAGTCCCTACGAGTATTTTTTGAATTTGATTTATTTTGATAAAAACATTATTGACTAAATTCATGGATAATATTTAATTTTTATAATTGAATATGAGATGAGATAAGTATATACACATGATTTGTTCCTGTTTTCATATTCATCCTCATACCGATCTATATATATATTTTTTATAAATTATTAAAATATTCATAATTTATTAAATAAATTAATATATATATATATATATATATATATATATATATATATTAGTCACGTTTTTTTAAATGTTTTATTTATTATATGTTTACAAAATTCACTCATGACAACTTTTGTAACACATTTTTTTAGTTATTTTCAAATGATAATTTTAGTTAATCAGATAGCTTTTAGATTACATTTAATTATTTCTATTCCTTTTTAGCATGTTTATTTACTTTTCATTTATACAAGACAATATAAAATTTTTTTATCTTCTCTATTCTATTTCATCTTTAATTTTTGTTTTATTTGAACAATCCTTTATTTTATTTAAACAATTTTCATTGTTTTTCAACAGTTTATGTAATTATATTGATAGAAAAAATTTTCTAAGTGTCCAATATATTTTCTATCTTATCATGTCATCAAAAATATATTTATTTTCTTTATACAATTTCGCTGAATGACGTGTTAAAAAATTTTTAGAACACACATTTAATATTTTTAATTTTTAATATTTTTATTACTTTTCTGTCATGTAATATATTGTTTTAGTAATTTTTTATATAATTATTTTATTTTCTTACAACTTATCAAAGTTCTCCATGCTGTCCCAATATTATGGATTTCAATTTTCCAAACGTACTAAATTAATTTTGGAAATATATTTTTTCGGAACACACTCACCCACTTTTTCAAAAGACATCCATCCATTCCATTCTCATAAATGTAATTTTAATACCATATTATATAAATATATTTTATTTACTATAATATAATAATTTAATAACATTATTATGAAGTTAAAAAAATAAAATATTTATGTCTAAATTCAAAATATTATTAGCTTAATATTTTTCTATATACTATTTAAATAGTGTATTATAATTTTTACTAATGTAAAGAAATATTTTATTATAATTTACAAAAATAAAATAAAGAGAAATTGGAAATATTTTTAAATTTGAATATTTATTTTCTTTTTATAATTTATTAAATATATTTTTAATTTTATTAACTTTATTTCATTAATATTTTCAAAATTAATGGTTCTTTTAGTTGTTGTGACCTTTGATTAATAAATAACAACATAATATTTTATATAATTCATTCAATTTTATATATTTATTATTTGATACTTTAATTTAAAATTTATACAATTATTAGTTTTTCTAAATATTTGATATTAAATATATTATTTTAATACTGATAATATCATATTTTTTTATTAAAATTTTTTTTTTTAATAAAATATAAGAAAGACTTGATTGAATTGGAGGATTTTTTTTTTCGGAATAATTTTTTGATAGTCGAAAAAAATAATTAAAAATATAAATTAAGATAATGTTATGAATTGGAAAAAAAAAATTCTTACACTTCCACCACTTGTAACTTAACTCACAAGATAAAAATAAAAAAATATTAAGAGTTGGAAAGAATCAACAATAAAAAATTACTTTAACAAACACATGTAATAATTATTAAAAATCAAGATGCATGTATTCAATTATCTTCATCATTAATTAACATTAAAATTGTTATGTAAATAGAATTTTTTTATAGTAATAATATAGGGTTAAATATGTTTTTAGTCCCTATACTTTTGGACGATTTTGGTTTTAGTCAATTTTCAAACTAAGATACAATTTAGTCATTCAACTTTAGAAAACTATGGTTTTAGTCATTTTTACCAACTTTTTTTAACTTTATTTGTTGTTTCAAGCACGTTTCATTATAGCATTTGGATTGTTTACACTGTTTGACACATTTTTGCTTCAATGTTAACTGAGAAACGCGTTTGAAACAGCAAATAAAGTTAAAAAAATTCGGTAAAAAGGACTAAAACCAGAGTTTTCTAAAGTTAAAGGACTAAATTGTACCTTAGTTTGAAAATGGACTAAAACTAAAATCGTCCAAAAATATAGGGACTAAAAACATATTTAACCCTAATAATATATATAGATATCTAGGAGTAGAAATATATATATATATATATATATATATATATATATATATATTTCTATCACAAACTTTATACTTTTTATTTTTGTTAATCAACGTGATCTATCATAAAAGTTTTGTCATCTATGAAAGTTTCGTCTCAAACTTGTGTTAAGGACTAAACTAGGATACCAAATAATTTTATCATTCAACATATTAACAAATTGTCCAACAACTTGATTAATATTTGTTGTCTTTTGAGTTTATCATATTACTTACGTTAACTCACGTGGTTGCTTTAAATAACACAACAAGAATGTTTTTTAGATATTAATGATGACGCGTAACTACAACTTTCAACAAAAATAAAATAAATTTTTCTATTCAAATGAAAGTATTACAAATAGGAATATTAATTAAAATGTATAAGTAATTTCTATATACAAGAAAGGTTAAATAATAATGCACTCTTTTTTAATCAACTTGTTGAACAAAATATAAGAAAATTTGCAAGATCTCAACTCGATGAAGAGCTATTCGACCTACTTACTGTAAGACCCTAGAAATTTGAGTAAAATGTAAGTCTTGATCATTAGAAGACTAAGAAACTCAAAATGTAGCAAGTTGTAACAAAGTACAAGTTATAGTACAAAATACAATGCTGTCAAACTTTGACATGGTTTAGTATTTTAATTATAACTTTTTGTACAGATCATATTTTGAGTTGATTCTTGTTGCATTGAAAACTAGACTCGAAGAGCTTCGATTCGAGTACTCATATGCATATTTTTTACTTCGGGAAGGGGTTTAACCGAACTGGGAAAAAAACGTGACAATTTTACTGTCCAGGAACTAGAGTGCAGCGTGAATGGTAAGTGCAATTTTACAAGTTGTGACTTTTGGAGTAGGTAGGCTGCATTATTTTGGTGGGAATATTTTTGGGGACCATTTCAGACATTACTTCCATGTTTTGGGGCTGGAAAAAGGGATTAGGATGGTCCATGGGTTGTTTATTATTGCTAAACATCATGGAGGTGGGTCCTTGGTTGTCTATGCTCATTTCTTTTAGCTTAAAATCTGGTCTGGAGGTTTTGGGCAGAAGGGAGAGGCTCTTGGAGAGGAGAGCACGAAAATTCTAAGTGTCCAAAGGATGGGAGCTGACTTGGTCTAGCAAGGGGAAGAAGAGTTGCTCTCTTGGAAAAAGAAGTTGAAGTGTCCAAAAGAGATCTTCAAGAGGTAAGGGAAGCTAGGTTTAAATTCTTGCTTGTAGAATGTCAGCTTGCTTGTATTAATTTTATGTAAAGCTATTGAATTTGATGCATGTGTAAACTGTGTAACAAACTATGCTACTGTTTGAACTGGATTGATGAATGCATGTGCTGGAATGTGTGTTTTCTGGTCTGTGAATTGTGTGATTGGGTATGTAATGAATTAGGAATTGGTATGACTATGTGTATGATATGGATTTGAGTGTTTAGAAGTTCTAACTCCAGTTATGCAGTTAGCTAGGTAAACAACAGATTTAATTATAGTGTTCAAGTAAAAATTTAGGGAAGTAGAGTAGTGATTTCGTGAATTAGGAGTCAGGGGTTGATTTAGACCATTAGGACAACTTAGTTAAGTCAATTGTGACTTATTAGAAGCACCAAAATGGCCTGAAACAGTTTCCAAATGGTAAAATTGAGTTTGAGTCCATAAGGGAATGAATTTGAAGTATTAGATCCCAATTCCATGCATAATTACTAGAGATGGAGGTTAAGAGTGTGTGTGAACCTTTAGACAAGTTTAATTCAACCTATACTTCAAATTTGGAGTGTTAGAAATTCACCAAATGGCCTAGAGTAAGTTTTGGGTGTGTGAGTTCCTCAAATCTGCAGAATTTCGCGCTGCAGATTATGTAGAGTCGCCTAGCGCACTCTGTGCGCTCTGCGAGGGGTTGCTGACAGGAAAAATTCGCACAGCGCACCACAGGGTGTGCGCTGAGCGAATTTTCTGCGACATATTGAGTGTTTTTGATGTTTTTAATGTTTTGGGAGTTCCGGACGTCCGTTTGGATGTTCTTTAGGTCGTTCTGGGGTTTTTTGACCCTTCCGGAACTGTTGGTGATGGTTTCCAAGTCATTTTCCTTGTCTAAGTATGAGTTCACTGGATTTTAGGTTGTTTGTGGTCTTTTGAAGTGTAATTAGTGTATATATATGTTTGTATGCAAAGTAAAATTGAAGAGTTACATGTACATGGTTTTATATGGATTCAATGTGATAATGTCATGGAAATTGGTGGTTCATGTCTGGAGATAAGTTTCAAAGTGAAAAGTATGGTTATTGGACGTAATTCCATGATCCTCAAGGGAGGTTACATGGTGGTGCCCTGTAGTTGTTGTGATTGACCGTATGAATGGCCGGAGTTCCAGATGGGGTTTATCCTGACATTCTAATGACCATCTATGCTCAATTAGAGAGTGATGAGTCATGTGGTGAGAATAGCAGGAGGTCCTAGTAATAGGTGCTACGTGGAGGCCTATTATTCAATAAAGGGCTTACATTTGGGTGTGGTCGGGTGAAACCCCTCGGCAATGGCTTTGCAAAGCAGTAGGGCCACAACAAGTGCACAAACCCCTAGTACTCGACATTTCATACTAGTCCGGATGGTCAAATCACGTGTCGGTCATTGGTATCAACAAAATGTGTTCGGTCTTAGTCTGTATTGTGTTATGGTATTTGCATGCTATGTGTGTGTTTGTATAACATGATAGTTAGTTCCATTTAATGTATAATCTGATAGAATGTTTACTTGCTTGCTTGTATGCATGCTGTTGTGTATACCTTAGTTGAATTTGGATTTATCTTACATGCTTTTCAACCTAGCTTACCCTTGCATTGTGTGTGTTGTATGTGTTTGCCTTCCCCTTTGCGATGATCATCCAATCCTTTGGATGTGAGCAGTAGGCGATGATGTACCTTTGGAGCAAGCTTTGGGAGTTGAGGAAGACCCAGCCCCTAGTTTTTAGGATTTCTATTAGCTTCTAGTTTATATGATTTTATTTTGAAAGACTCTTAGCACTTATTTATTATGATCCGTATTTTGGACATACTCTTTAGGTCCTCTTGAATCTTCATTCAGTCTTGTACTTTGGAGAACTTTGGAAACTTGTACTAAAGTTTTATTTTGTTTTAATTTCCTCTATATATTTTGGATGACTGTATACATATTTAAATATTATTATCTCTATCTCTCAACTGCTTTCACATATTATAATAGCTGAATCCTAATATATTATATGTATATGATATTTTGGGATGTCACATTTATGGTATCAGAGCAGTTTTTATCCTTAGAGAACTTGTAGGTTGTGTGCATATGATGCTTGTGCTTGTGTGCTCTTGAATGTACGGAAGCACTCATTCTAATTTCTTTGAATAAGACTAATCGTTTTATTCTCTTACCATGAACAGACCATGGTTTCTAGGATAACCTACGGGTTGTGGGTTTGTCGTGACTTTCCTGTGGAAAGTTGAGTCTAAATGGTATGGTTTACCATTTATTCCAAGTCTAGATGGTAAAATTTTTGTATCTAACTAGAAGTTTTGAGAACAGAAAATGTGTCGATAGAAGGAATGAGGGTGCACACTCATGACTTGTACTAGAGATAATTTTCCTTTCTTAATTCTGAAGGTTTGGGTAAAGGAAGGGTAGTGATTCCAGTGTTACCGTTTATAGTATTTTCTGTCTTGTGTTTGCCTTTGTGGTAATGTACTATGCTCTATAGTGGTAGAGGAATACATATTCAATGACAATTTGACCTGTATACCTTCTTTAGTAATTGGTTTAAGCCTTTGCGACAAATTGTTGCCTCGAAGATAGGGAGTTAGAAGATTAAAGTGTAGGTTTCAAGGGATGTGTAGGGATATCAGAAATTATAAGTAATGTTTTTGGATGGAGAAGTTCTCAAGGGCAAAGTCAGGAGCTCAGATATTGTACGTTCCATAAGAAGAGTTGAGTTCAAGAGACTAGAATACGAGAAGCTTTAGGTAAGTATTGTGTAGCAGGTTTGAGAAATCAGCTTGGTTCAAAGTATCATTAGTGTGGAAGGCCAGAAGAAAGGAATATGTTGATGAGCCATGGGGTAGCTTTGGGTGCGGTTGGCAAAATGGTTCGGTGTACCAAGGATGTATGAGATTGGAAGAAGGGAAGTGGTGCACGGTTTAAAGCTTAAGTTAAGAAAGAATTAAATAAACCAAGGGAAATCGTTATTTGCAAAGGAAGTAGAAGAAGAAGAGTTTGAGAGGCAGTTGTGTGAGACGTAGAGCATATTTAAGGGTGTGCAATAAAAGGTAAATTTCTTAAGATAGAGAGAACATAAAGTCTGTGAGGAAAAATTAAAGTGTTGTAGGGCTGCGAATTGAATAATAATTAAATGGAGTAGTGAAACATTTATCGGAAGTGGATATTTTATAATCAAGTTTAGAAGGATGTTTCAAGATCAGTAGTTCGTATGGAAGAAAGGTTTAATCATTGGTTGAGATGGAAAATTTCAAGTGTTAAAGGAAAAAGTACATCAAAATGTCAGTTTGATAGGAAAGTGTAAGGTTAAAAGAATTAGAAGCTTGGTAAATGAGGAACAGAGAAGAAAGGTCTTATATATATATAAAAAAAAAAGAGAGAGAAAGCAAGTAAAGTTTATCGTACATAAATAAAAAAAAAACAAATAATAAATACATAAAAAATTAAGATGCTCAGTGTCGACCACAAGCGGCCGTTAGTGGTACAGTCCAAAAATAAAAACAAAAAAAAAGAAAAAAATAATAAGATGTTCAAGTGTCGGCCACAAGCGGCCGTTAGTAGTACAGTCCAAAGAAAAAAATAATAGTAATAAAGTGTCGGCCACGACTGACCGTTAAGAGTACAGACCAAAGATAAAAAAAAACAAAAAAAAAAATAAGGAGTTTGGTGTCGGCCACAAGTAGCCGTTAAGTTTACAGTCCAAAAAAAAAATAATAAAAAATAAATAAATAATGATGATGATAAAAATAAGGTCCCCTTAAGGAGACGACAACCTGAGAGAGAGCTCCGTGGATGGAGCATTGATGCGGAACGGTATGATATAAGGGACTTTCTTTTCTTCTTCAGGAATAGGGGGATGGGGAAGAGATCCAGGAGCCGTGGAGTCTGTGGAATTGTCCATAAAGGATCTCCAGTTATACAAAAGAATAATAGTAGTCAAAACAAAATAAATAAACAAAAAAAAAAAAACAAAAAAACAAAATGTACATAAGTGCTTACCATACATAAACGACGGTAGGAAGGAAAAAGAAGGTTCAGATATGCTGGAGACTTCTTGCTGCAAGCGTCGATGCTTTAATCGGTTTCCATGGTTCTGGAACCAACAGTAAACGCTGTATTCCCCTATTTCTCCGTACTCCCGGAGTCGTTCTGCGATCTCCCGAACTTGTTCTCGATTGGGATTAATGATCCCATGGTTAAAGATGTTCAGCAAGATCTGAACTTGCTCCGGGGTGGACCGCCATCGTTTATAACCCACATCCATATTTCTTCTAACAAAATAAAAAAATAAACAAACAAAACAAAGAAACAAAAAGAGAGTAAAAATAAAAAAAAAAGATTTAGTTTTTCATTTCGTTTTTTCTTTTTAGTTCAATTTCCATTGTCCAATCTTTGATGTCTCCATGTCCATAAATAGGTATGTTTCACGGTCCTCGCAAAGGATCCTAAATAGATCTAAGTTCAAAGAGTCAATTTTTTGTTTTAGTTTGTTTTAATTGGGGTACATGGCGTTGTTCTACCCGAATGTCTCTGCCATACCTTCAAACGAAGGGAGATTAACAACGGTTTTCCAACCTATATACCCCATATTTTTAAGACAGTGTGTTCATATGTAAATATACATAACAAAAGAAAAATAGAGAACATAAAGAAGCAGAAAAATATAAAAGGAAAGCACGAACAAAAAGAAGAAGGGTTGAGAGAAAGAGAGAAACTTACGAACGCGAGTATAGAGGGAAACCGCTCTAGAAGAAGGATCACAGAGAGGCTCTCGGAGGAGGATCTCACTCTCGCTCAGATCTCACTCGCTCACATCTCGCTCTCTCAGAAGCTCTCACACTCTCGCTCAAGAATCGCAACGTCGCTCAACGCAGTTCGACCCTCCTTATATAGCAAAAAAAATTTTACTGTAGCTACAGTTCCGGTCATGTGTACCGGAGGCTTCAATAGTGTCGGTAAAAAAAAATTTAAAATTCAAAATACAAAAAAAAAAAAAAAACAATCAATTTTAATTTTTTTTTATTTTTATTTTTGTCATTGGTGTCTCGGCCCTCTGCTAGGCAATGGTCCTGCCCAATTTTAAATTTCTACCATTGGTGTTTATGTCCTCTGCAAGGCAATGATCGAACCCAATATTCAAATTTTATTTTTTTTCTCTTGTTCATTTCAGTCATAAAAAAAAAAATTGTCATTAGTGAAGTTGTAAATGGATTTCATTAGTATAATTGAATGCTATAACTAGGGAGTTTCTCAAAATGGTTGAGAAAGCGCCGTTTGGACAATCCTTGTTTGAGAGGTATCACAAGTTGACTTGATACTGATCAAGTTAGTGATCTCAAGTCGAAGAGGTTACAGATCTAAGTATGGTTACAGGATAGTGAGTCAAGGAACGCATATGGTTCAGATCAGTGAGATAACAAAGTGAAGTTGGATTGCTCAAATTAGCTTTGGACATTGCAAAGGAGAAGAGTTTTACTTTGGTAATGAGATAGTATAATAGGAAACTATGCTGCTCAGCAGTGAAAATCAGTAGAGCGATGTGAAGTCTTCAGAATGGAAGTGGTTAACGGTAATCAAAAGCATGGCAGTGGTTAATTAAAAATCAGAAGTTGTGATGATCAAGCTAATAGTTGGTGGGTCTTAAAATACGCAAGAGTAAGTAATAGAGTATTAGTCAAGAGTTGGTTTGAAGTAAGGCTAGTGAAGGTTGTAAAAGAGATTTTCAAGAACTATCAAGGGTTTCTGATGGAAGCACCATAAGTACTTTATCCAAATGCCATACTAAGCAACCTAGAGAGATGAACATCAGTCTAGCTAAGATTCTCTAAAGTCAAGAGGATATGAGCGAGTCATATCCACCTCTCTTATATCTGGTCAATCTAATTTTCGAGGACAAAAATTTTTGTTGTTGGAGAGAATGTAAGACCCTAGAAATTTGAGTAAAATGTAAGTCTTGGATCATTAGAAGACTAAGAAACTCAAAATGTAGCAAGTTGTAACAAAGTACAAGTTATAGTACAAAATACAATGCTGTCAAACTTTGACATGGTTTAGTATTTTAATTATAACTTTTTGTACAGATCATATTTTGAGTTGATTCTTGTTGCATTGAAAACTAGACTCGAAGAGCTTCGATTCGAGTACTCATATGCATATTTTTTACTTCGGGAAGGGGTTTAACCGAACTGGGAAAAAAACGTGACAATTTTACTGTCCAGGAACTAGAGTGCAGCGTGAATGGTAAGTGCAATTTTACAAGTTGTGACTTTTGGAGTAGGTAGGCTGCATTATTTTGGTGGGAATATTTTTGGGGACCATTTCAGACATTACTTCCATGTTTTGGGGCTGGAAAAAGGGATTAGGATGGTCCATGGGTTGTTTATTATTGCTAAACATCATGGAGGTGGGTCCTTGGTTGTCTATGCTCATTTCTTTTAGCTTAAAATCTGGTCTGGAGGTTTTGGGCAGAGGGGAGAGGCTCTTGGAGAGGAGAGCACGAAAATTCTAAGTGTCCAAAGGATGGGAGCTGACTTGGTCTAGCAAGGGGAAGAAGAGTTGCTCTCTTGGAAAAAGAAGTTGAAGTGTCCAAAAGAGATCTTCAAGAGGTAAGGGAAGCTAGGTTTAAATTCTTGCTTGTAGAATGTCAGCTTGCTTGTATTAATTTTATGTAAAGCTATTGAATTTGATGCATGTGTAAACTGTGTAACAAACTATGCTACTGTTTGAACTGGATTGATGAATGCATGTGCTGGAATGTGTGTTTTCTGGTCTGTGAATTGTGTGATTGGGTATGTAATGAATTAGGAATTGGTATGACTATGTGTATGATATGGATTTGAGTGTTTAGAAGTTCTAACTCCAGTTATGCAGTTAGCTAGGTAAACAACAGATTTAATTATAGTGTTCAAGTAAAAATTTAGGGAAGTAGAGTAGTGATTTCGTGAATTAGGAGTCAGGGGTTGATTTAGACCATTAGGACAACTTAGTTAAGTCAATTGTGACTTATTAGAAGCACCAAAATGGCCTGAAACAGTTTCCAAATGGTAAAATTGAGTTTGAGTCCATAAGGGAATGAATTTGAAGTATTAGATCCCAATTCCATGCATAATTACTAGAGATGGAGGTTAAGAGTGTGTGTGAACCTTTAGACAAGTTTAATTCAACCTATACTTCAAATTTGGAGTGTTAGAAATTCACCAAATGGCCTAGAGTAAGTTTTGGGTGTGTGAGTTCCTCAAATCTGCAGAATTTCGCGCTGCAGATTATGTAGAGTCGCCTAGCGCACTCTGTGCGCTCTGCGAGGGGTTGCTGACAGGAAAAATTCGCACAGCGCACCACAGGGTGTGCGCTGAGCGAATTTTCTGCGACATATTGAGTGTTTTTGATGTTTTTAATGTTTTGGGAGTTCCGGACGTCCGTTTGGATGTTCTTTAGGTCGTTCTGGGGTTTTTTGACCCTTCCGGAACTGTTGGTGATGGTTTCCAAGTCATTTTCCTTGTCTAAGTATGAGTTCACTGGATTTTAGGTTGTTTGTGGTCTTTTGAAGTGTAATTAGTGTATATATATGTTTGTATGCAAAGTAAAATTGAAGAGTTACATGTACATGGTTTTATATGGATTCAATGTGATAATGTCATGGAAATTGGTGGTTCATGTCTGGAGATAAGTTTCAAAGTGAAAAGTATGGTTATTGGACGTAATTCCATGATCCTCAAGGGAGGTTACATGGTGGTGCCCTGTAGTTGTTGTGATTGACCGTATGAATGGCCGGAGTTCCAGATGGGGTTTATCCTGACATTCTAATGACCATCCATGCTCAATTAGAGAGTGATGAGTCATGTGGTGAGAATAGCAGGAGGTCCTAGTAATAGGTGCTACGTGGAGGCCTATTATTCAATAAAGGGCTTACATTTGGGTGTGGTCCGGTGAAACCCCTCGGCAATGGCTTTGCAAAGCAGTAGGGCCACAACAAGTGCACAAACCTCTGGTACTCGACATTTCATACTAGTCCGGATGGTCAAATCACGTGTCGGTCATTGGTATCAACAAAATGTGTTCGGTCTTAGTCTGTATTGTGTTATGGTATTTGCATGCTATGTGTGTGTTTGTATAACATGATAGTTAGTTCCATTTAATGTATAATCTGATAGAATGTTTACTTGCTTGCTTGTATGCATGCTGTTGTGTATACCTTAGTTGAATTTGGATTTATCTTGCATGCTTTTCAACCTAGCTTACCCTTGCATTGTGTGTGTTGTATGTGTTTGCCTTCCCCCTTGCGATGATCATCCAATCCTTTAGATGTGAGCAGTAGGCGATGATGTACCTTTGGAGCAAGCTTTGGGAGTTGAGGAAGACCCAGCCCCTAGTGTTTAGGATTTCTATTAGCTTCTAGTTTATATGATTTTATTTTGAAAGACTCTTAGCACTTATTTATTATGATCCGTATTTTGGACATACTCTTTAGGTCCTCTTGAATCTTCATTCAGTCTTGTACTTTGGAGAACTTTGGAAACTTGTACTAAAGTTTTATTTTGTTTTAATTTCCTCTATATATTTTGGATGACTGTATACATATTTAAATATTATTATCTCTATCTCTCAACTACTTTCACATATTATAATAGCTGAATCCTAATATATATATATATATATATATATATATATATATGATATTTCGGGATGTCACACTTACCTACTCCATTCACATAAAAAAATTAGTCAATTTATGAGTACTTACATGCAAAAGGAATCATAAAATAAAATGATGATGCTGATAAAAAATAAAATAAAAATGAGGGTGAGCAATATACATTTGTCTTATATGGCCAATAATGGCACCGCATTTAGTGTTCTTGTTAAAGTATCTACTAAAGTTTCGAATATTAAAAAAAAGGTGGTGATTTTAAATAGTTATTAAAAATATACGACAACTTAAAATAATCTTATTTTAATTATATTTATTTATTTATTTGTAATTTAAAATGTCAATGTACATTATTATATTATTAAAATGGATTGTAAAATGAGTGTGTTTTTTTTAAGGAACTTTAAAAAAAATTAATCCAACTATAATTTATGAATAGCTATTTTGGAGAGAATATTTCTTAATAATCCAAAATTATATTTTTGACTTATTCATAAACTATATTTAACTTATTAAAAAAGTTGCTCACACAGCTAACAACCTTTGATTTGGCTTTCTGCCTTTCACGTTACTTGTGATAATATTTTTTTCTAAGTTCGATGCCAGCATATACAGCATTATATGTAAACATACATTTTATTTTATTTTTTAAATTCAACTTGTTTAATATATTCAATTGTGTTTTGTTTACTTAAATCCTACTTGTTAAACATAGTCAATTGGGTTTGTTGAATTCGGCACGTTAAAATATTCTTAGTTGTGGGAGATTATAAGTTCAATGGCATCATATATGTATGACTCGAAACATAAATTACTAAACTCCACTTGTTTAACACTTTAAAATTGTGTTTGTTTTGTTAAATATTTAGATTCTGGGGGTTAAATATAGTCAATTATGTATCAGAATCAAATAATTGTTAGTTGTTAGGTTACAATATTTATTTTTCTTTGGATAACGATACTTAGACAACATCTTTTTAACAACATTTGAACATCATTTACGTGTTATTTTGTGATTGGTCTATGATAGTGTTTATGATTATTATTATTATTGATTATAAAATAATTTTGAATTATTTATACAATAACACATAAATGATGTTCAAATATTGTAAAAAAAATATTGTTTAAGTATCGTTATCCTTTTTCTTTACTTTTTTTTTTTGAAAGTAATTCGTTTGAGTGGCTGAAGCTTTAAAGGGGAAGAGGGTTGACTTTTTATTTTTATTTTTAAATATGTGTTTCTGGTTAATGTTTTCCCACCTGCTTTCACCTTTACATTGTATTAAAATAATACCATTTGCAAATCTCAAACATTATACGAGAGCATTGCATACCCAAATTATTTATTGAAGCAGACAATGAAAGATTATTATTTTAATTACAAAATTATGCAAAAATTAATTATAATAATTAAGAAATAAACTTTAAGCTTAACTCAATATAATAAAACTAATTTATATAAGATAAAGTTTATATTCACTTATATACTATAAATTGACCTTATCTTTATTTAATGTGAGACTTCCAACACTAACATAGTATGAAAATTAATTGTGTTAGTTTGGACGTTGAACTTACAAACTTTCTTATTATTTCTTCTAATTTTATCACTAAGATAACAAAATTTAGTAAGCGAGACAATAAAAGATTATTATTTTAATTATTATTATGCAAAAAATTAATTATAATTGTTAAGTAAATTTTAAATTTAATTCAATCTTATAAAATTAATTTGTAAGATAAAATTTATTTTCACTTATATACTATAAATTAACCATATTGATAATTAATGTAAGATTTTCAACACTAAAATCGTATAAACCTTAGCATCATGTTAATTTAGAGGTTGAACTCACAACTTTTTTTCATTGCTTCTTCTAACTTTATAATTAAGCTAACATAATTTAGTAAGAGAGTTGGACTTTTTTCCTCGATTTCTTCCAATGTTTTACAAAAAATTCGAAGAGTATGGACTCAATTAAAAAATTTTAAATTTTTTAAAACTCATATAATAATTTATTAGATGTTTAATGGAGGGTTTTCAAATTTATCAGAAACTAAAAACTGAATTAAACTTTTGAGAATAATATAATTTTTTTAATAAACCTTTCATTTTAATTCAGAAAATATCATGAAAAATGTTGGTTGCAAGCATGCCTAAAAGTCTATTCAAAACTTAGTGCGTTTTCCTTTAAACCAAAGCACAATGCCGTCTCTATGAAAGTAAAATATCATCAAAACTGATGAACTTGATTTGACATTTTCGGCATCCACGTTCGTATGCTTTTGATGATAACGTTAATTCCAACAACTCCATCAAAAAAACATACTCGTTCCAACCTCAGATTTTCGAAATTTTACAAGAACAAACGACATATTTTATTCGATCATATTCCCACGTGATATGAATAGTTTATTCTAGTTAGGTAAAAACTCAGTATCATTTCCATGTCTGTCAAAAACACCGCTTCTATAAAACGTTCCCACACCCCAACATGTTTTCCATTGTTCTCTGAATTCATCACCAACATTCACAGAGGGAAGGTTTCGTTATAGTTTTTGGAGCAATGGGATCAGAATCCTTAACCGTTTGCGTTACAGGGGCTTCTGGTTTCATCGGATCATGGCTTGTAATGAGACTCATCCAGCGTGGCTATACGGTTCGAGCCACTGTTCTTGACCCAGGTTCGTTTTCATCCATCATCTCACTCTCTGAATTCATCTTTTTCATCTTCCAACATCAATATCACAGGCCAAAATAGGTCTTTTTGTTTACCCTTTTGAATTTCTGGTTTCATTCTAGTCTCAAGTTTGTAAAGTTTTATGTGGGTATCTAAAAGGTAGTTCGAACCATGTCAAATTGTGAGTGATGTTTGTGTCATCTAAAGTTCTTGTTGCTGTTAGAAGTTGACAGAATAGTTACATTGTTCTCTAGAGACACTTTAGATTATTAAAGAAATGCTTTTAAAAGTTGTTGGGACCATATTGAAATAAGAATTATACAAAGAATAGATCTTATTGAAGCTAAAGACAGACTCTTAAAATATTTTAAAAGAGAAGAAAATAAAAAAAATGAAATAATTTTTCTGGAAATTGAAATTAATTATTTATAAAAACTTTGTTGCTTTTGACTTAGAAAATTATTTGAGTGGCTTAAAGATGTTTTCATTTGACGTACAATAATTTGTTTTTTCTTAACTTTTTCTTTCTGTACTTTTGTTTATTTTGTATTTACTTATTGTCATTGCATTATGCAAATTGACATAACATATGTTAATAAAATTATAGAAATCAAAAGAAAAATTTTAAATTATTACAGATATCACGTAAATTTTTTCAGGAAACAAAATTTATAAATATTTTAAAGACTATATTTTAAAAAGTTAATAAAACTAAACACAAAATTCATAAATATTTGAAAGAGAAAAGTTATATTTTAGTCTATTTTAATTCATAAAAGAACTTTATTCTTAAGTTTTGTTACAAGAGTCAATTGATTATATGGCTTAGATTTTGTTTTGAAAAGTCTTTCTAGACACAATTTTAAAGAAAAAGATAAAATAAGTCTGTCATTTTTAAACTGAAATAAATTTTCATAACTCTATTAATATGAATGTGCACCTTACAGATAACATGAAGGAGGTGAAGCACTTGCTGGACATACCAGGTGCAAAGAGCAGGCTGTCACTGTGGAAGGCTAACCTTTCAGAAGAGGGAAGCTTTGATGAAGCCATTAAAGGCTGCATTGGAGTTTTCCACTTGGCCACACCCATTGACTTTGAGTCCAAAGATCCTGAGGTTCACTAATCCATTCTCTAATGAGTTTTTATTGTGTTGGATTTAGCTCTCCTTTTAAAATATACTGATATACACTGATTTTGATAGATGTAACTTTACACTTCATTTCTGCATCACTAATGATAAATTTAGAATAACTTTTTATGATAATTATAATGTGGTTTTGGAAATGCAGAATGAAGTGATAAAGCCTGCAATAAGGGGAGTGATAGATATTATGAAAGCATGCTTGAAGGCAAAAACTGTGAGAAGGCTAGTATTCACATCCTCAGCCATAACCACACACATTACTCTTCACCAAAAGCCTTTGTATGATGAGACTTGTTGGAGTGATGTTGAGTTATGCAGAAGAGTAAAGATGACTGGTTGGGTTAGTACTTTTTCTCTTTCTTTATCCAATTTTCATATTAAACAAAGATATAAATCAATATATATATATGTACATAAAATATAATTAAACCATTAATCTCTTCAAATAGCAATATTTTTATCTTTATGTGCTATAAAAAGAATAATGTTTTGTTTAACTTGGTTTGAATGTAGATGTATTTCGTTTCTAAAACTCTGGCAGAGCAAGAAGCATGGAAATTTGCCAAAGAGAAAGGAATGGACTTCATCACTATCCTTCCAACTCTTGTTGTTGGTCCCTTTCTGCTCCCATCGATGCCATCTAGCATAATCACAGCATTTTCCCCTATCCTAAGTAAATTTACTCAAATTTATTGAATAATTAATTATATATTTTATCAGCTTTTTTCTTACTTATAAGATATAATAAATCTAAGATTATCTTGATGGTATTATTTTTGTGAGAATAATTGAATAATTTATCATTTGCAGGAAAAGAGGAGCATTATTCGATCATAAGACAAGCTCAATTCGTGCACGTAGAAGATATTTGTCTGGCTCACATATTTCTATTTGAAGAGCCAAAAGCAAAAGGAAGATACATATGCAATGCATGTGACGTTACTATTCATGACATTGCGAAATTAATTAACAAAAAATACCCAGAGTACAAGGTTCCCACTAAGTGAGTCTCTCACCAAATTTAAATATCATATTCTCATCTAATATCTCAAAGTTTAAATATTTTTTTTCTTCCTCCATCTTTCGAGATCCGTTTTAAAAAACAATGTTAATCAATAGATTTGAGATCGAAACACCAATATTTACATTATTTACATGTACATTATATACTTCATTTCACTAGTAAAAAATATATTGTTTATCGTGTCCATTAAGTATCAGTTTACCAGAAACCGTAATATAATACTATGCAATGATATTTTAAAAAATAAATCATAAGTATAGACCGCAGCATAATAATACTAATTGCATACATCTATTTTTAAGGTTTGAGAAGATTCCAGATGAATTGGAGCCGGTGAGATTATCTTCGAAGAAGATCAGAGACTTGGGATTCGAATTCAAATACAACTTGGATGATATGTATACTGAAGCAATTGATGCATGCAAAGAAAAAGGGCTTCTTCCTAAAACTGCTCTAACACCAGTGAATGGCATGGTGAATAAGAAACAAATAAATAAATAAATAGGTTTTCATATTTTTCGGATTCTTCTGTTGTGAATTGGTAGTCAGAATTGTAAGGTGAAGTTGTCTTCAGATAAGTTATGAGTAATCTTCTCATATCTTGGTAATTCCTCACGTGTAAGATTTTTTTCTTCTTCTTACCTTTATGTAATTAAGGCTATTATAAAATTATAACTGCTCATTGAATGTCATTATATAACGTCAAACATTTATAAAATAACTGTTCACAATATATATACATCCACAAAACGACTAGTCTATAACTATAGTATAGTATCTTGTGGTTTCTACATAAAAAGACATTAAAAATTTGTAACACACTATTTTCAAGTTTTAAACCATTTATTTTATTAAAGGAAAGTAATTTAGAATGATTTTACTAGCTATATTTTATTTAGTATTTTCGGGTTGATGGTAAAAAATAATAACATAATTCATACGTGATAAATTAGGTATATTGGTCTGAATTCATAAGTCATTTGAAATATTTGGATAGATTGAAACAGGTGTTTGTAAATTGAGAATAAAGGAATGAGTTTAAGAATAATAATGAATTGAGTGAGATGAGAGTTTGAGTATTCTTCTGGGGAAATCTTTTAAGAATTTCAGAGCTGTAGATGGAAGCATTGAGAACCATTTGAGATGAATTAGATAATTTCAGAGTTGAAAAATTGGTATCCCCTGAATTTTGACAAGAAGAATTTAAGGAATTTTAATAATAGGAAAGTTTGCACACTACGGTAGAAATGGTCATACTGCTGACGTTTGTTATAAAAGCATGGTTACCCACCCGAATCAAGCACTATTATTTCCAGTATAAAAATTATAATAGTTGTGGTGTTTGCCATCTGGCTAAGCAAAAGAGATTTCCATTTCCTAATAGTTCTTCTCATGTTGATCATTCTTTTAATTTAATTCATAATGAAAATTAAAGCTGTAACTTGTGTTCACTTAATCAATTTTATTGCCTCTTTATTAAGATTATAAGATCTGATAATGGATCTATATATTCAATATGATAAATTACTTTGATAATGAAAGAATTCATGGGAAAGAAAAAAAAATATAACAACTTAGTAAAGAGTGATAACGCAGCGAAAATTCAATCTCTCTTTTTGTGAGAATCTGCGAGGAGCACCAAACAAATAGAACAAAAATAGAATCTAAAGCACAAAGAGACATTAACAATTTTAATGTGGAAAATCCCTCAATGCAAGGGTAAAAACCACGAGTCGTCTAGATCAAAGAAAAATTCACTATGATTAATAATAGGGTACAAAAGAGTCTCCAATAATAATATCAAATGGTCTTTTCAATAAGTCAATTTAACAAAGCACAAATGCTTACAAATGAGAATAAAGAAGATGGAAATTCTCCAAAACATGGCTGCTGGTGCGAGACCGATTTCTCCCAAACTAGACCTCCGATTGACGATCGGAACGGCAGAATGAAGAACCATATGTCTAGAACCCACTGTCTAAAACTCAGCTCGATTCAACAGTGAACGACTTCATAGTGACAAAAACACCAGTGCAGGTTTAAGGTTATGCGAGAATGACTTTCTCTCTTCCTTTTTCTCTCACTTGGCTTTGCCCTCTCTTCAAATGACTTTCATGTGCCCTACTAATCTGACACATCTCCATTTAACCTAATGAGACATAATGGACCACACTATTTGGGCCTATTCTCCACATTGGAAAGGAGCCTAATAACCCAACAAATCTCCCCCTCACGACTATGTGGAGATATTCGTCAAACCGGCGATCTCACAACAAACTTCAAACTTTCCTCTTGGCAATGCCTTGGTCATCATATCAACACCATTATCATCTGTATGAACTTAAGCTAATTCCAACAACTTAGCATCCAAAACATCACGTACCCATTAATACCTCACATCAATATGTTTGGATTTAGAATGAAAAGTTGGATTCTTACCAAGATGAATAACACTTTGACTATCATAATACAACAAGTATTTACCTTGCACAAAACCAAGCTCCTGCAAGAATTTCTTCACCTATAACAATTCCTTACATGCTTAAGTAAGTGCAATGAATTATGCCTCAGTAGTAGACAACACCATACACTTTTGCAACTTTAATTGACAAGCCAATGCTCCCCTGCAAACTGAATCAAATAGCCTGAAGTGGACTTTCTGGAATCAATGTCTCCAGCCATATCTGAATCTGAGTAACCCACCAAAGTAGGCTTATCACCTCCAAAACAAAGTCTCAAACCACTAGTACCACGAAGATACCTCAAAATCCATTTCACAGCATTCCAATGCTCTCTACCTGGATTTGACAGAAATATGCTAAAAGTACCAACAACATGTGCAATATCAGGCCTTGTACATACTATTGCATACATCAAACTACCCACCACAGAAGCATAAGGAACTTTGCTCATATCAATCTTCTCAGCTTCATTTGAAGGACTTTGTTTAACACTCAACTTAAAATGAGTAGCAAGATGAGTACTTACAACTTTAGCATTCTTCATTTGGAATCTTTGCAACACCTTCTGAATGTAGTGCTCCTGTGATAGCCAAAGTTTCTTCTCTTTTCTATCACGATTGATACTTATACCAAGAATCTTCTTAGCAGCTCCCATGTCTTTCATGGCAAATGACTCGCCCAGTTGCTTCTTCAACCTATCAATTTTGGATACATCTTTCCCAATAATAAGCATGTCATTAACATATAACAACAATATAATGAAATCATTCTCAGAAAATTTCCTAACAAAAACACAATGGTCAGAAGTAGTCTTCTTGTAGCCTTGCTCACACATAACAGACTCAAACTTCTTATACCACTGCCTCGGAGCCTGCTTCAAACCATATAGGCTTTTTCGTAGCCTACACACATAGTCTTCCTTGCCTTCAACAAGAAAATCATCTGGTTGCTTCATGTAAATCTCTTCCTCCAAATCACCATGAAGGAAAGTTATCTTCACATCCATCTGCTCAATCTCAAAATCTAGAGTAGCAGCTAAACTTAACATAGTTTTGATGGATCTCATCCTCACCACAGGTGAGAAAATCTCATTGAAGTCAACACCCTTTCTTTGTCTGAAGCCTTTCACCACTAATCTGGCTTTATATTTGGTAGATGTAGAATTGCTCTCTTGCTTCACCTTGAAAATACACCTATTCTCTAAGGCTCTCTTACCCTTAGGCAACTTCACCAAGTCATAAGTGTGATTATCATGCAGAGATTTCATCTCATTCTGCATTGCATCCAACCACTTTTGCTTTTCTTCACTCTCAGTGGCTTCCTCATAACATTCAGGTTCTCCCTCATCAGTAAACATCACATACTCATTGGTAGAGTACTTCTTATAAGGTTGTTTTGGCCTGTCTAGGTTGAGCTTCAGGTAGCTCAGGTACATCACCATGACTCTCATCTTGTGACACATCATGTTCCTCTTCATCAACATTATCAATAGGAACATCCAAGCCATCTCCAACCTGCTGATTATCAATATTACCATGTTGTTCATCATCATGAACATCAATATCCAAATCATTAATAGACAACCGAATTGGATCAACATCAATCACATTATCATCTTCCTTAGGTGTAGACTTCTCCACATTATCAATATCTTCAATGGTTTGATCTTCCATGAATTGCACATCACGACTTCTAATAACTTTCTTTTCAACAGGGTCATACAACTTGTAGCCAAATTCATCCTGATCAAAACCAATGAAGATGCATTGCCTTGTCTTCACATCCAACTTGGATCTTTCATCCTTTGGAACATGAACAAATGCTTTACAACTGAAGACACACAAATGATCATAAGTAACATTCTTATTAAACCAAATCTTGTTTGACACCTCAGAGTTCAAAGCAAATGCAAGACTTAGATTAATAACATGCACCGCTTCAAGCAATGCCTCGCCCTAGAAATGCTTAGGCAATTTTGCTTCAGAAAGCATACACCTAACTCTTTCAATCAATGTCTTGTTCATCCTCTCTGCTAAACCATTCAACTGAGGAGTTTTTGGAGGAGTCTTCTCATATGCAATACCATATTGTCTACAATAAGCATCAAACGGTCCACAATATTCACCATCATGGGAAAGGCTGAAAAATATAACAACTTAGCAAAGAGTAATAATGCAGCGGAAATTCAATCCCCCTTCTTGCGAGAATCTGCGAGGAACACCAAACAAATAGAACAAAAATAGAATCCAAAGCACAAAGAGACACCAACAATTTTTAACGTGGAAAACCCCTCAATGCAAGGGTAAAAATCACGAGTCGTCCAGACCAAAGAAAAATCCACTATGATCAATAATATGGTACAAAAGAGTCTCTAATAATAATACCAAATGGTATTTTCAATAAGCCAATTTAACTAAGCACAAATGCTTACAAATGAGAACAAAGAAGATGAAAATTCTCCAAAACATGGCTGCTGGTGCGGGACCGATTTCTCTCAAACTAGACTTTCGATTGACGATCCGAACGGTCAAAATGAAGAACCATATGTCTGGAACCCACTGTCAAATCCAACGGTGAACGACTTCACAGTGACGAAAACACCAGTGCAGGTTTACGGTTATGCGGGAATGACTTTCTCTCACTTGTCATTGCCCTCTCTTCAAATGACTCTCATGTGCCCTACTAATCTGACCCATCTCCATTTAACCTAATGAGACATAATGAACCACACTATTTGGGCCTATTCTCTACATAAAAAGGGAGTCCAATAACCTAACAGGAATTATACACTAAACCAGTTGTGTTGAAATATCAGAACAAAATGAGATAGTTAAGAAAAAACACTAACATATTTTAAATGTTACTCATGCTTTGATTTTTCAAGCTAACTTCCAAAGGTTTTGGAATTACGTTGTCACTTATGTTATCTTCTTATGAAATCATACTCCTACTCATTTTTTAAATAATTCTTCTATTTTTGAAAGGCTAGATGATAAAATCATGTTCGTAAATAATTCTTCTATTTTTGAAAGGCTACATAGGTGATAAAATCATGTTCGTGTTTATGTTTGTGTTACATATTAATAACGTTTTTGTTGACACAATCAAATTAATACTATTAAACTATAACAATCGTATTATTGCTAAGATAGTAGCTAATAGTGTGGTTAAGATAACCCAAGTTGTCTCCTAATAAATATGAAATTGATTCTTAATAAATTAGTTGTTATAAAAAAATATACAAAAGGATTAGTCATACAAAATAGAGATAATAAAAAAATAAAGATAAATAAAAGATTAAATAAAAAAATAATAATGAATGAAAGAATTATATATAATTGAAAAGATGAAAACAATAAAAAATAAAAAAATAGGTTGATTTTACTGTTTTTTTTTAAATAAGATTCATCATTAGTTTTCTAAGGATTATTGTTATTAATTCCTTGTTTAAGATTTCAAATTAAGTAATGTAATTTCTCAATTAATTTATTTACATCCTTACTTTTAACCAAAGTAACTTCTCAATTAAAAAAACAAGAACATTTTACATTAATCATAGCAAATTTAACCAAAGTAACTTCTCAATTAAATATTACTATATAATCATGTCTATTCTTTTACCTTCTATATCAACTAAAAACTAATTAACCAAAGTAACTTCTTGATTACTTCCAATTAAAGTTTCACCTTTAATCCAACTAACTTATCAATTATTGACAAAAAAACTTATTCAATCGTATGAAAGTTTCTAATTTTAATAAAAAAAAATTCAATTAAAATTAAACATCCTTGGGCTCATATAATTGTTATGTTATGTAGATTTAATATCGAGCTAACTTGTTACAACGTAAAAGATTATTACTTTTACTTGATTAAGAGATAAAATACATAGATAAATATAAATCACAAATTAAAAAAACAAACAAATTTATTCATTTAACCTCAAAATCCACTTAAGAAATTATAGTAGAATCAATCATAGAAGTTTAACACCCCATGGATGGTAGAAATAACATAAAAATATAAGAGGAAAGGTGAAAGGATATGATTAGGTCCCCCAAAGGGTTTCTAAGTTCCTCTAATGTGTTTTCATAAGAATCTTTTTATAGAAATTAGACTAGGTTTTGTTTCAAACTTTTCTATTGTTGTAATATTCTTTCTGATAATGTAATCTCCTCCTATTATCTTCTAAATGATCTAATATTTTCCAGATATATTTGATTGTTGTGGAGATCTAAATATATTTAAGAAGATCTTGCAAGATTAAAAAAGATTTGACAAAAAATATCCTTTAATATTTAGGGATATAGTTTGTTGAATATAATGAAAAACTATATGTGAGATTAATCTCCCCTCCTCTATTTATAATAGAAGAAATATGATAAGTCAAAAATACAAATAAGAAACAATAAAAAACTAATTAAAGATAAAAGATAAAGATAAGATAAATATAATATATCTAACACCCCCTCAAGCTAGTACATACAAATCGTATGTACCAAGTTTGTTACTAATATAATCCATAAAGATTTAGTGAAAATATATGCTTTTGCACTCAAGTGACACCAAATTGACCAAATTGTTAATGATTTACGAAGACGACATATAAGACGAAATACCCACCTAGAAGACTCCCCCGATCAACAAACTTAGGAGGTTACTCCATATAAATCTCTTCTTACAAATAGTCGTTAAGGAATGCATCGTTAACATCTAGTGGATAAAGAGGTCATTGTTGAATAGCCACTACTGCTATAAATAAACTAACAAAATCCATCTTTGCCACGGGAGAAAAACATATATGGACGGGTCAAACGCAATGGTGATAAAAGAGAGGTCAGAAGAGACAACAACAAAAGAAGCCATTAATGAACAAGAGAGAAAAACCTTAAAAATTCAAGATTCTCCAATCAAGGCACCTGTAAAAGGAAAAAGAGCAACCTCGATGCTCTGAATCGTTGCCCAAGAGGAAACAAGATGTGCTACCACACACAACGAAAAAAAGAGAGCATATCCATAATTTCAAAAGGCCCTAAAAACACATAAGAGCTCCAGGAAAGACGTCGTTGATGGTGCCTAGTCGAGATGATCAAAACCATGTGATCTTCCTCTGAATAAAACTCAATTGCTTTGGAGTCAATATTCAATTCAAAGTGTAAGACCCTTGAAAATAGTTGTAATTAAGATGCTAGATTTTTTTAGAAATATAGAAAATTTTTATGTACAATGCTACGATAAATGCTATAGTAAAATACGTATAATACTACAGTGAAATATGTACAGTGCTATAGTAAGAATACCTCATGAATCATGTGTTGCTACAATACTGTTATAGTAAAAATGTAGTACAACTACAATATTGCTACAGTAAAATGTAGTATTGCTACAATACTGCTATAGTAACCCTAACTTCAACTATAAATAAAGGTGAGGAAATGAAGTTTTTCATCAAGAGAATGAAAGTGAGCAAGAGTTTCACAACAAATAAGGAGATTTTAGGGCTACAATCTGAGTTATAGATCAACCTGAAAATTTAATATACGGTTCATAAGACATAGTAATTAACTTTGATCGTCATGATTTTTAATTTAAGGATTGTTCTTAAAGGAAATAAATCTTGTAATTTTGAGTAGAATGATCGTAACTTTATTTCTATCTCTAAGTTATCTCGGAAGAATCTAAATCCCCCTTCGTTTACCGTTAGATTAAGTTGAAATTTTGATAGATGATTTCTGAGATATATTACTATACTTTGACCATTAGGATTTGTAATTGGATGTCTGTACTTAGAGAAATCAATTCCGCATTTTAGATAGAGCTGAAACCTACTTGAATATTGTTCTTGAGTCATCTAAGTAAAATCTCAATCTCTACCTAGTCAACCATTAAATTAGCCTGAAATTTGGATATGTAGTTCCTAAGATATATTGATTCACCTAGACTGTTTGGATTTTTTTTTAGATCTTCATAGAAATTATGTTGTGTTTATTAGTGATTTCAAAACAACCTAAATTTTGTTTTTGGAGCACCGATGTAAAATTAAACATTTGCTTTATTAACCGTTAGATCGAACTGAAAATTATACCATAGATTCTAGATATATTGTGAATGAATTTACCTGTTCAGATCTTCCATGAGACATGTGTGACGCCTGGGCACTGAGAGGGTGGGGAGTGGTCGCCGGTGCAAGAGGCACGTTGTGCGGCTCCTGGCAGGCTTCTAGTGGAAGGGGCACATGGATGAATCGAACATACACCGGAATGAGAGGGATCTGGAGACTGTATAGGTATGAGACTATACAGTTGAAGGGTAGCTTAAAGGAATTGATTTGGCTACTCATATCACCAAAATGCATTTGCTTTTCGGTAGCCTAACCCATAAGAACTCCATGGTTAAGCATGCTTAGCCTGGAGCAATTCTGGGATGGGTGACCTTCTGGGAAGTTTTCCCAGAAAGTGTGCGAGTGAAGACAAAGCACACTGAAAAGCCTCGTGGTGATGTGTGGGGGCAGTCAACAGTCCCTGTAAGTTGTCGGGGCGTTACAACATGCACTAGGAACAAAATTTTATGTAATGTCATAACAATATAGATTGTTGATCCATAACCTTCGATTAGTAGAGTGACTAATGAGGCTTATGAAAGCAGGCAGAGAGCGGTCTAACCATAAGACTTTGACATAAGCAAAGTACTCGTAAGTTTTATAGAAGCATGCAGAGAGCAGTCTGACCTTAAGGCAGGCAAAGAGCGCTTCGGAAGTAAGCATAGTATACTAGTAAGGTTTATGGGAATGAGAAGGATGCTTTTGAAAGAAGTCAGGAGATGGTATATTAATGGCCTCGGGATAATTTTGTGTATAAATTGTAGTAATGCATGATTGAATTATATATTATGAGTAAGTTTAATGATTATATGTTATGGCTAGCTTACTTTTATTTGTTTGTGCTATGATCGTATAACTTGTATTATACGTGAGCGGATAATGTTGTAAATGTAGTTGGAAAGACTTTGGGTTTTTTTTGTTAAAATAAAATTGTATCAAAAAAATATGTTGTGTAAACACTTGTAAGTTTAATTTTGAACTTATGTTAAGTGGTGAAAACTATGTTATTTAGCGTTTGTAAGTTTGGAATAGTACTTTTGTTGAATCAAAATAAAATTTGGATTATTGAGAACAGATATCAAATTCAAATTTTGTTTTATTATTCCTAACAACCTTAAAATATGTTGGTGTTACACAAAGCACCAAGTAACTTCACTTTGAATGAATGTCTCCCACATAACTGCATTAAAAATAAACTTATTACATCGTAACAATGCAAAACAGAAAAAATTAAAGAGGAAACTAGAAATGGGAAATGGCAAAGGGAAAAGACAAAAGGGGAGAGAGGAAAAGGTAAAGAGCAAAGAGGAAAAGGGCAAATAGACAGTTGAAATACCTTGCTCTCATCACCCCAGTTATAAGAGTTTTCCATTTCGCAATCCACAATAAAAAAAAAGGAAAAAGGGAGCTGGTGAAGGCTCAATCGAAAAAATAAACCACTCAAACGAAGGAGGGCAAGGTCTTGATACTAATGATGGTGGAAGAAACGGAAAAAAGTGTCGCCGGTGAAAAAGAGAAAAGAGAGAAACCGAAAAGATGGAGAAGGAGAAGCTTTCGAAAAATGAAAGAAGATAATTTTGAAACGAAAAAAGAAAAACTCATTTCAAAGTTATGTACATTTCCACGTTACTTTTTTACATTTAAAAAAAAATTGAAATAGACCAATACCTTTTTAACAATTGGCTAAAAAAAGTATTAACTTTTAATTGTTAATATATCAAAGTCTATTTTTGCATACAAATTTTTTTATATTTAATATATATATATAAATTCCTTTTTTCATATCTATTTTATTTTTGTATTACGTGTCACTCTATTCCTCATCAATAAAATATCATCAGTCATGAACTTGATTTGACATTTTTCGCATCTACTTCCATTATGTTTTTGTGATAACCTTACTTCCAACAACTCCATCAAATAATACTTCTGTAGTTTTGAAATTTTCCTAGCAACCAACGACCCTTTTGACCTTTCATTATGATATTTTATTCAATCATACATCCACGGGATCTGAATAGTTTATTCTAGTTAGGTGAAAGCCTAGTTAGGTGATAATTTTTGTCAAAAACACAGCTTCTATAAAACGTTTCTACTCCCCAACATGTTCCAATTCATCACCAACAAAGAGGGAAGGTTTCATTCTGTAGTTTTTGAGAAACCGGAACAATGGATTCAGAATCCTTAACCGTTTGCGTCACGGGGGCCTCTGGTTTCATCGGATCATGGCTTGTAATGAGACTCATCCAACGTGGCTATACGGTTCGAGCCACCGTTGTTGACCCAGGTTCCTTTTCATCCATCACTCTCTAAATTCATCTTTTTCATCTCCCAACATCAATATCACAGGCTAAAATGGCTCTTTTTGTTTACCCTTTTGAATTTCTGGTTTCATTCTAGTCTCAAGTTTGTAAAGTTTTATCTGGGTATCCAAAAGTTAGTTCAAACCATGTCAACTTGATCATATGTGACAAATTGTGAGTGATGTTTGTGTCAACTGAAGTTCTATGAAGTTCTATTGTTGCTGTTAGAAATTGACACAGAAAAGTTAATTTGATCTAGAGACACTTAGGATTAATATTAAAGAAAAGTTTTTTAAAGTTGTTGGGGAGTCCATATTGAAGTAAGAAATTATGCAGAGAACAAATTCTTACTGAAGGTTAAAAGTGAAAACAAGTGATGCCTACACGCATGCATTTAACACTGAGATTATATGGCTTTAGAATTTGTTTTGAAAAGCCTTTCTACACACAATTTTAAGAGAAAAAGACAAAATAATTTTCCATTTTTAACTGAAATAAGTTTTCATAAATTATTTATAAGGTAAAGACTCTTTCATGTACATATTTTAAAGTTTTTATTAGATTTGTAGTGAAGATTAGAGGGAAAACATTGATTGAGAAATGTATTTTTTATATAATGAATACATGTCTACTTATCATTAAAGGTATAGAAAGAAAAAAGAAATGAGTACGAAATGGAATTGTGACCATTACTAAGTATAAATTACTATTCAAAACTTGTTTTAGTAAAGAAATTAAAAATGTTGATAGTTT
The DNA here is from genome assembly GCA_027742785.1 of Vigna reflexopilosa. Classification (NCBI taxonomy): domain Eukaryota; kingdom Viridiplantae; phylum Streptophyta; class Magnoliopsida; order Fabales; family Fabaceae; genus Vigna; species Vigna reflexopilosa. The sequence continues at coordinate 4,304,847 of CM050917.1, forward strand.
TATATGTAATAATAAATCTATTAATATGAATGTGCACCCTGTAGATAACATGAAGAAGGTGAAGCCCTTGCTGGAAATACCAGGTGCAGAGAGCAAGCTGTCACTGTGGAAGGCTAACCTTGCAGAAGAGGGAAGCTTTGATGAAGCCATTAAAGGCTGCATTGGAGTTTTCCATGTGGCCACACCCATTGACTTTGAGTCCAAAGATCCTGAGGTACACTAATCCATTCTCTAATGAGTTTTTATTGTGTTGGATTTAGCTCTCCTTTTAAAATATACTGATATACACTGATTTTGATAGATGTAACTTTACACTTCATTTCTGCATCACTAATGATAAATTTAGAATAACTTGTTATGATCTAAAATGAATTTATGGAGGAAGAGTGAATGATAATTATAATGTGGTTTTGGAAATGCAGAATGAAGTGATAAAGCCTGCAATAAGGGGAGTGATAGATATCATGAAAGCATGCTTGAAGGCAAAAAGTGTCAGAAGGCTAGTTTACACATCCTCAGCCATAACCACACACATTACTGATCAGCCAAAGGCTTTGTATGATGAGAGCTGTTGGACTGATGTTGAGTTATGCAGAAGAGAAAAGATGCCCGGTTGGGTTAGTACTTTTTCTCTTTTCATTATCAATTTTCATATTAAGCAAAGATACAAATCAATATATATATATACATAAAATATAATTAAACCATTAATCTCTTTAATGCAATTAGCAATGATATTTTTCTTTGTGTGGTATAAAAAATAATGTTTTGTTTAACTTGGTTTGAATGTAGATGTATTTCGTTTCTAAAACTCTGGCAGAGCAAGAAGCATGGAAATTTGCCAAAGAGAAAGGAATGGACTTCATCACTATCCTTCCAACTCTTGTTGTTGGCCCCTTTCTGCCTCCATCGATGCCATCTAGCATAATCACAGCACTTTCCCCTATCCTAGGTAAATTTACTCAAATTTATTGAAGAATTAATTATATATTTTCATTTTTATCAGCTTTTTCCTTACTTATAAGATATGAAAATGAATAGATAATATATTGTTGAGATCTGATTGAAGAAGTTTTGACATATATGAAGGAAGAGAGGAGCATTATGGGATCATAAGACAGGGTAAACTGGTGCACATAGAAGATATTTGTCTTGCTCACATATTTGTATTCGAAGAGGCAAAAGCAGAAGGAAGATACATATGCAATGCACGTGACGTTACTATTCATGAGATTGCAAAATTAATTAACAAAAAGTACCCAGAGTACAAGGTTCCCACTGAGTAAGTCTCTCACCAAATTGGTTTAGATGCAGATCATGTGTTTGAATAAAGAATAACCAAACTGTATGTCTAATCCATGGGAGTTTTAGGTTTGAGAAGATTGGAGATGAATTGGAGGTGGTAAGATTATCTTCGAAGAAACTCACAGATTTGGGATTCGAATTCAAATACAGCGTGGAAGATATGTACACTGAAGCCATTGATGCATGCAGAGAAAAAGGGCTTCTTCCTAAAACTGCTCAAACATTATAAAAATGTTTTCATATTTTTCAAATGATTCTTCTGTTTAGAATTGGAATTCTTCAGATAAGTTATCATAGATCTTCTCAAAGGCCAAGTTGTCTTCAAATCTTGTTTTTCTTACCTATATGCAATTATCTGAGGCTATTATAAAATAATAAGTGCTCATTCAATGATTTATAAAATAATAACTGTGCATAATATATCAACATACCAAAACTACTAATCTCATATCTTGTGCTTTCTACGTCTAAAAAGACAATAAAAATTTGTAACAAACTATTTTTTAAGTTTTAAATTATTTATCCTATACTTTAAATATGTTTTTCGTCTTAATTTTTATTAAAATCTTTTAAATTGATCTCCCGATAGCCTCAAAGTTTTAGTTGTTAAAAAAATAATTTTATTTGATTATTTCTGTTAGTAATATGTCAAGAATGTTAAAGATATGTTACATGTGATTTATTTTTTTAATTTTCTAATTGTTTTAAATTTGAATTTTGAATTGTTTATTTCATTTTTATATATTCTAATTCAAATTTTAGTCTGAACTAAAACATTAATACTTTTGAGTTAAAAGAATTATTTATTTTTTAGTTTTAAAGTCTAAAAATAAAAATATATCAAAATTTAGAATAAATAATTTTAATATCATACTTTAAAAACTAAAAATATATTTAATCTAAATATATTCTATCTAATTCTGTATCGAGATAGAAATGAAGGCTCAAGTTCATTTATTATATTTCTACATAAATTATATTTTATCTTCACCAATAACGTCAATGTTCCTAAACATCTACTAAAATAAATTCATTTGTCCAAAATAAATTCATTTGTGTCATTATGTTTCTCTTAAGCAGCAATACCCAATTATGAGATAACAAAAAGGTGTTTAAAGTCCTTTCCATTTGAAAAATTAATCTCATCATCTAAATCATTATCAAATGACCAACTCCTTCTACATTCTTTTCATTATAAATTAGATTATATATTTATTAAAGATTAATATATGATTGTGTTATATATTTTGGATTTTTATGAATTAAGTCATGTGTTTAGGAACAATTATAATTCTTAGAAAATTTCTTTTAATTGGTATTAGAGTAAATCCATAATCTATTTATGTATGATTTTGAAAATTTTTAAAATTGGTGGTTTTTAAATTCATGATGAAATTCATTTTGAATTTTTTATTAACTTTTTCTCATTGGATTTGGTACATAAAGGTTCAAATTTTGCTAATTTAGCATTTTAAATGAAATAATTGAATCAAGAAGTGGTCAAAGTAACTTTTTTTGAGTAGATTGTTTTTAAATGCTTATGTTTATATTTATCTATGTGAGTATTGACTGATCCAAAGGAAGATTAATGCTTGGTGGGATTGTATACATACTTGTAATGGTAAATGTGTGATAATTGTGACATTTTACATGTCAATGATAAATCAATTAAATGATAGATTTGTTGTTGCACATGTTTTATTGTCAATGTTTAATCATTACAACAAGATACTCTTAACTAGAAGTGGACAAACTGCACTATAGTGAACTGCATTATAGAAGTTTATAGTTAACTATAAACCTGTTCAGGAAAACGACTCTCTGAACTATTTTTTAGTTCAGAGTAATTAAACTAAAGTAAAAACCTCAATACAAAATCACATCAATTATTTCCCTTGCTAGTGACTTTTCTATAACATTAGAGGCAAACTTCTAGTTAAAAATTAATTCAGAGAACCGTTTTCTTAAACTTTTATAATACAGTTTGTCCACCATACTCATAAATGAGGTTAAAAGTGCATTAAGCATGAAGAATAAGGATAGGTAACATAAGGAAGGAAATTAAAGTGAAAATGTTTATTCCTTGCCCGCAAAATAGTTTTGGCATTAGGAAATAAAGTTTATTCCAATCAAACAAACACTCATCAATGAACTCATTGCATAAGCAAATCAAAAGTTTGTTATATTATTATTACATCAAACAGATGAATTATCTTTCAATGACTGAGAACTCAGAAAAAGTAAGCATTGAAGAGAGGGGAAGATCAGAAATATGTTGGAAGCCTAAGATACAACACGTGGCAATTCGTTATAAGAAGCACTTCTCGCCAAAGCTAATGTCTTTGGTTCCCATCCCATCCATTACGGTGCACCCAAACTCACTCTTTTCTCTATATTTTATTTCACCTCTCTATTTCATCTCATGTCAACTGCATATTATATTTCATCATCTTCAAGTCATAATATATTTAATTATTATAGAAAACAAAGCATTATAACAATCATTAATATCCAAAACATAACACACTAACCTCATTTTTTTGTTATTTTAAAATATTAAAATATTACTCTTCGTAAAAGCTCTACAATAATTTCTAAATTTAAATTTAGTTTTAACAAAATTCTCTCATAAACTTCAAATTTTTCTATCAGTATTCCGCTTGTAATTATGAATAACTAAGCAATGAATTTATGAACATATCAACAAACTTTCATTCGAATGGTTTTCCACGTGTTCATTCCACACTTCCTTCCTTCACTTAATTTTGGATAAAGTACAAAACATTAATATTCTTATTTCTTTCATGATCGTTCGAGTTCTTTGTCAATTCAATGACTAGAGTGTTATCACCAATTAAAAATTTATAGTTTAATTATGCATAAAATATAGATAATTATCATTTAATAAAATAAATATTAAAAGTAAACTTCTACTTATTCTATGTCTTAGAAATTACTAGTGGCTTAGAAAGTTAATTTAGCACAACTAATCATATGTCTAGATGCATTTACATATTTTTGAGACACTTTCATGATATTGGATAAGTTCCATGTAGTACATATGAAATGATTTGATTAGCATATAAAGCTTTTGTACGAAAGAATTATGATTTAGAACTTGAAAATTTTAGTAATTTTCCTTCTCTCATTTACAAGTTAAGTTGAGGATACAATATATAGAGTTAGACATAAATTTATATTTGACTTATAAGTAATATGTGTGTCTCTAACTTATACAAGTTACGTTTGATCATTACAAGTCAAATATAAATATTGTTTACTTATTTTTTATGTCAGTTGTCTATACATTAAATTCAATGGTGTGGATGACCGTTTTTATCTTAGTATTTATTTTTTTAATAGTTTTTTCATACTTTGTACGTATTTTCAATACTAATTAAAAGGTATTACAAACTAAAACTCTAAAAGAGAAGATAGTAAGCTTGAAAATCACATAATAGAGATTTGCAAATGGATTTGTGTTATTATATGTAAATCATGCTCATTCATTGGAGATTATATGAGTTTTATTAAAAGATTATTGTTTTACGGTATAATTGGACAGAAATAAATACATTCTACGTCAATTGAGATTTAACACATCGTCAGCTCACTCTTTACTAAAATAACAAGGTCTACTTATTTATTTACTTTATTTATCTATCTTTTAATAATGAAGGATTATTTTTAACTTTAAACAATTTTAACATTCTTACATTATAAAATTATTTGTTTTTGTTCTTACATTGATGTGATATTTATATATAAGAACATGTATTCTCTATTGATTATTTAGCGACCACAATAAATAAGTTGTATTTTGTGACCAAAATAGTTGCAAAATGACATTTATCACAAATTAGTGATTGATAATTTCCTGTGTCAATACTTTTTTTAGCAATCAATATTTTTAATAGAAATATTTTTATAATCTAAAATGACCGGTGAAAATCACATGCTTTATTTAAGATAACTAATTTATTCATATAATATTAAATGTTACAAATTTAAATTTTGCATCTGTTTAAGAAAGTATATATATATATATATATATATGTTTGCCAATTTATGTAAAGTGGTTTTTTAGTTGATACACTTTAGTCAAGTGTACCAAATTTTAGATTATAAAAATATTTCTATTAAAAAAAAATACTTTACATATAAAGATATTTTAATAATTTTAATAAAAACAAAATAAAACGTAGTTATTGATTAATTGTTTTTTAAAATAAAAAATAAAAAGAAAGGTAGTTATTTTCCATGACTTAAGGAATATTTTTAATTATAATATTTTTAAATAGATATAATTTTTATAATTACTTTGTTTTTTAAATATGATTATTTTATTTTCAAAAGCAATAATTCTTTGTATCAGATGAAGTGATTTACAAAAATAAAAAAAAAATCAAGAAGTGATAGTTTTGAATTAACCTAACAAAATGAGAACTCTTGAATTATTAGTGAGTAAAATATTTGAAAAAGTTTTATCAAATCACTTTCAGAATTTATAACAAAAAGACGCTGCATGGAAAGTTTGTAACAAAAAAATAAAACTAACCAACACAACTTTAAAATATAATATCCTAAAGACAAGCGCTTGAAACAAAGTAGTTTATCTCTGCATTATTAATGTCGATAAACTTCATAGTTTATCTTCCCGTGTATGCATATCCTATTAGACTGCTCTTTTCACTATATTTTTACTCATTATTCATATTTATTTTATTTTATTATATTTTAGGTTGGATTTTCTCTAAATTTTCAGTAGTGCAATGACATTTGAAGAAATTGATAATTGATCTGGAGTGCTTTTTAAAGATGATGATTCAACAATATTCAAAAATGATGAAATTCTTTATAAAGGTAAATTGTTTAACAATGATAACGATGCTTACAATTTCTATTGTTTATTTACAAAGAGTTGTGGTTTTTCAGTTAGACGTGATTATAGTTACAAACGGAATAAGAATAACATTGAAGATATATATAGAAGAGAGTTTACTTGTCATTGAGTAGGTGTTGCTAAGCCAAAAAAAAATTATTGAAGTAGAAAAACAAAGGAAACGAAAAAGTTCAAGATGTAATTGTAGTGCAAAATTGTTGATATCTAAAAGAACATTTGAATTCGAGGAAAAATGGATGGTTACGTGTTTCGAAAACTCTCATAATCATGCGTTACTAGATGAGAAATTCAGCATATCGTGATATCCCTATTAATGATCAAGTTGGTTGCTCGGTAAGTCTCATTATGAGAGTGCTTGAAGCAGAGAAAGGGATAGAGGCAGGAGATCTACCATTTTTGGACAAAGATATTAGAAATTTTATTCAATCTCAAAGTAGCGTTGGTAAAGAGAACGACACTTCAGATGTTCTCACTAACCTCTCTAATTTCATCATCTGCAGATGTTGAATCGTCATCTCTTAAAAAACCTTCAGGCCAATTACCACTTCTGATGTCATTATGCTTGTGAAAATTAGATAAAATTAGATAAGACAAAAACTATAAAATGAAAACTCATTATAAAATCATTTTTTGTAAGAAATTGTTTAATAGCGAGTGTTTCTGATTTTTTCCCGACGAATTACCAATTCCTTCATATGTCATTATGCTTGTGAAAATTAAATAAAATTAGATAAGACAAAAATCAGAAACATTCGGTCTTAAACAATTTCTTACAATTATAATGAGTTTTCATTTCATAATTTTTGTCTTATCTAATTTTCATAAGTATAATGATATTTGAAGGAATTGGTAATTGACTTGGAAAAAAATCAAAAACACTCGTTGTTAAACAATTTCTTACAAAAAATGATTTTATAATGAGTTTTCATTTTATAATTTTTGTTTTTATCTAATTTTTACAAGCGTAATGACATTTGAAGGAATTGGTAATTGGTCTGGAAGTTTTTTTTAAAAAAATTGATGATTCAACATATGCAGATAATGAAATTAGAGAGGTTAGTAAAGATGATGAAATTGAAGAGATTTTGAATGAACATTTTTCTGAGGGCGAATATGCCAATGACTCAACTCTTTACAAAAATAAATTGTTTAACAACGAACGTTTTTTCAGTTGGAACTAGTGTACGGATGATAGAGAAAATGTTGAAGTGAGAGAGATGAAAGAGAAAAGGTTGAGAGGAACGAGGGAGGTGAACAAGGGTTTGTGGTTTTTTATTTTTATTTTTGAGAATGAAAATTATTAAAATACCCTTAACCTTAAAACTTAAAATCTATGAAATCTATGATATATTAGGGTATTTTTGTCTACTAGAACCCGATACACATTGCTAAAATGTACCAACTGAAAAACAGGCGTACGCAAGTTAGCAAACCCCATATATATATATATATATATATATATATATATATATATGGGGTTTGCTAATTTACGTAAGAAGTTTTTTTAGTTGGTACATTTTAGTGTACCAATTTTTAAGTTACAAAAAAGTCCCTATTAAAATAAAAACGAACTTTAAATCCAAGGGTATTTTAATAATTTTAAAATTTAATTTAAAATAAAAAAAATAAAAAAAAATAAAAGGTAGTTATTTATCATCCTGGTCCACGTAGTTATTACTTTTATTTTATTTTTTATTTTAAAAACTACCTTTTATTTTTTTATTTAAAATAAAAAACTACTAATAACTAGTAATACACGTGGCAACAATCATGGATGATATGGCAGCAATCATAGATGGTAAATAACTCCCTTTTATATTTTTATATTTTAAATTAAATTTTAAAATTATTAAAATATCCTTGGGTTTAAAGTATTTTTTTCTTTTAGTAGAGATCTTTTTGTCCATTAAAACTTGGTACACTTTGCTAAAATGTATCAACTAAAAAATTCCTTACATAGCAAACCTCTCTCTCTCTATATATATATATATATATATATATATATATATATATATATATATATATATATATATAAACTAAAATTGTTGAAAAGATGATAAACAGGAAATTGTTATATGCATATCTTATGGTGAACTAATTATAGTAAAAATTACAATACATTCCCATTGTAGATATTTTTATTATATTTAAATTTTAAAATTAGGAAGAAAATGAATTTCAATATGGATCATCTTTTTTCTTCAATGGAGATGGTTTCATTTTCTATTGAATGATTTTTTTTCATAATTTTGAAAATGTTAACAGAATTAAATTGAGTTTGATGAAAAAAAAAAGGTTATATTATTAATATATTGAATTTATTTAACTGTATTTATGGGGAAAAAAATTCTTCAAACAATAAGCCAGAGGATTTGTAAAATTTAAGGAAATTTAAAGCAGACTTGTTTCACTTTTCACATTCCAAGTATGGAACTTGGGGGATTTAAATAGCATAGTAATCACTAGGAATCAATTTTGGTGGTTTCTGAGAATCATATGTAAGATAATTGGTTGGAGAAAAATCCCCATTGATAAATTGGAACAGGTGACAAACATTACTACAAATTAGACCTTTGATAACAGTTAAAATAAGTTTATAAAGACGGTTTTAGACTCGTCATAAATTGTCATTATAATTTAGAAAAATCAACGACGATTTTAGAACTATCATTAAAGTAAAAAAAAAAAAAAAACATCGATGGTTACATTACAGCGTCATTAAAAATGGATAAAAACAAAAGAAAAAGAAAAAAAAAATTATAATACAACTACGATTAATATGTCAACATCATTATAAAAGCCAATAAACAGTGACGGTTTAGTATCATGACCGTGCCAATAAGTCGTTTTGTTTTTATAATGATGATTGATTTGTGTCAAAGCCACTTTTGTACAAATTTTCATATACAAATTCATTTAAAAGCTAAACAATAATTCAATGGTGCAGAATAATAATGTTCTAGACAAAGTTTAATAAAAAATATAACAATTTTATTTACTAATTGTCTACTGTTCTAAAGTGTTATATTAGTAACAAAATGTTTAATCTATGTTTTTTAGACACAAGTTAATTCATTTGATTCCAATAATTGTATGTCGTTAAAATTTGCAATAAATGAATTAAAGTTAGATAAGTCATGTAATAAATTATTTTATAATATTAGTGGGTTATAGCATATATCCGATTCCAACCTTTTTAAATATCAGCTCGCACAATTATTATCATCATATACTAAGTAGTCACGCTTGTAACTTCCATTTTGTTTATTGCATTATACTCATAATAAAGATTGTTAAATGATAATACAAAAATAAATAAATGAGACAATATAAAATACCTTGAGGTACATTCACATAAACTTTTGAGATGTTACATTTGGTCTATCTCTCAATATGTTATATCCATTTTAAACACTAAAATAAAAACATTTGATGTTAAAAATATGATATTGTATATTTAAGATCAATGTAGTAATAAGTATTGTTTTTTTTTTTAAATAGACTTACCAATCTACTATTGCTTAAATTAAGAGTGAGAGTTTTTATGCAAGCAACAAAACCATATAGCAGCATATTTAAATTGCCAAAACCATAAGTTGCAAAGACATATAACATGTTATGGAAACTAAAAGTACTAAAAGTAAAGAAACACTAGCCCATATATTCTTCAACTATAGAGTAACAAGCAAAGTGTGAGATATATGTAGTGAGTGAGTTGGAATTAACATTGTATAACATCCATACAACACTTCTATCTATCCTTTTAGATTACAACAACTGAAAAACAAAACAAACAAAAAAATAAAAATGATTTGGAGATGTGTGTGGGTAGTCATGGTTTGGAATATATAGAAGCAAAGAAACAACTGAAGCCAGAAGTTGAAGGTCATGTTTGTAGAATAGCTTTCAGCAACAACTGAAGTGAGGCAATAGGTGCAAAGGTGCATAGGTTGAAACTGAATGGATCTTTGTTTGTACATGAAAACTGTTGGGTCTATCAAGGAGGAGGTTCACCGGGGAGATACAAACACCAATGAGATATAAGCCCAACCATATAAAGGATTGACACCACTCTCTACCCAAAACTACCCAAAACCTTAAGGAGGAGGTTCACTGGGGAGATACAAACACCAATGAGATATAAGCCCAACATATAAAGGATTGACACCACTCTCTACCCAAAACCTTAAGGCAATGGGTTAACGGGTCTTTCATCTTTATATAGTGCTCCATTTTCTCATTTTTATCCAATGTGGGACTTGGACTCGCACTTGCATTCCCAACAAAAACATGAGTAAGACTACAAAGAGAACATATTTTTCCATTTTGTTTTAAATGTGTTTAATAATCTCCGTATTTGTATTTTTAATTTTTTTCTTTTGTTTGTAAATGAATTAAAGCATTCCAAGTACTTATGTTATTCAATTAATTCTTTATTACAGATAGAAAAAAGAAATTTTTACTGTACACTTTTTTTTTTATTCTCATATACTTATTTATATTTTCAAAATAAATACATGATTTAAAATATAAAGAAATATAATTGTAAAGAAGAACCATTATTTGGTGAGAGAAATATAAAAGAAAATGTACTGCGGTATAAAGAAAAAATATACTCACCTGACTCAATAAGTTAGAATCTTAACGCTGATAATGTATTTAAATATGATTCCAAAATATAAATAAAGAAGAGAGAATATAGAGTAAAATACGTGGTTTATCAATAAAATTAAATATGTACAAAATGCAAGACCAATGATACAACTCAAAGCTTAAAGATAACAAATATATGAGTAACATAGGACGTAGAAAGCTAAAGGACAATAAAAAGTAATTCATAGTAGTATTTAGTTTGTTGTAATTAATTAATTGCAATTGATGATTTTTTTTGGATTTGTAAAATATAGATATGAAAGAAACAGAAGACATATAATTGTTGAATGTAGAAACTAGTTAAGGAGAAAGTGTAACATTTAGGTAGGCTAATGTTCTTTATTTATTACGTTTTTATGCATCTTTTGCTTTATATCAAGATAGTTTATTAACTCAGATCGGACTAAGCCAGAAATATTACAGCTTGATAAAAAAAAAAAAAGAAACAGGTTACATCTTTGGGTGAATACTGCACCTATTTTCAGCTGTTTGTCCAATTAAATAGTTTCCAACTACCAGATTTTCATAGCTCAAAAGTGAAACTCAAGTATACCATAGTTCAAGGCAATAATGAGAAATAAGAAATATAATTCACATTTACGCATATGAATCTGCTGTATGAAACAAAAATAAGCATGTAAAGCAACAAATTTGGAAATCCTTTAGAATATTAGTCTTAGTCCACGATAGAAACTTACAGTACAATATCATTTAGAAATTGTGCGAGTTTGGGAGATGTACAACATTCCAAAAACTAGCTATTTTGGTCTCTCCCACTTCACTGCATTCTTTTCTCATTTATGTTATATTCCCTTTTGCAAGACTAATTAATTAAGTAATAAAAGAGATCACATTTCAGCAACCAAATTTTCCTTTTGAGCTCGAGATTCAGAAAGGCTTCCATTAGTCCACTTCTTCAGCATCTCTAATGCAGCCTTGGGCTGGTCCATTGGAACCAAGTGACCCGCATCATGGACCTGTTTTGGTCACAGAAGACTTTGAACTGAATAAACATTTTCACTGATCACGTGCAGAGTCAAAAAGGAATTTGATAAATAAATGGAGTGTGTATTTAACTTGTTAAGTTTGGTGTTAGCACTGCACAAGCACGAATTTAAATTTGAACATAGCAGAAAAGGGTTCGATTAGCCCGCCCAAAATGGTTATTCATTAGTGTAAATCAATCGCCCTTAATTTCAACATGTCCGAATTATTAACCTTGAAAACACTGGTTAACTTTTCAACCTTTATCACCTTTAATTTGTGTATAAAGTTAAAATTGAGCTAAATAGCACAGCTAGTATCGTATATCTTAAAAGTTTTGGGGTATCTCACACGCAAGACAATGTTAAAGAAGGTAATCTATACTTTCCTACTTATGTAGAGTATGGCCTATTCAAGATGGTATTGATAGTTTTTGTTTGATATATTATCTTTATCTTTTATCTTTAGTTAGTTTGTTATTATTTTGAGTTTAGCCTATATTTCTTCTATGATAAATAAATGATTCTATATATACATTCAACACAAGGAAATTAATCTACATATAGTTTTCACTATATTCAACATGGTATCAAGAGCTTAAGGTTCTTTTGAAGAAAATTTCTTTTTACCTTTGTCACTATAACGATGCCATCTACCGCTACCAGTAGCACCGTCGTCTACTATCGTCATCTACCGCCATTGTCTACCACTATCACTATTGGAGTTCCAATTTCGACCAACAATCACACAGTTTTTATTGTCTTAGCCAGGTGACCACCGTGTTGTCACCGACGCATTCATTGGAGCTCTTACGCACTCTTAGCACCTTTTGAAGTTGTGGATCTGTCGTTTTCCATCGTGCGTGTGACACGTCTCGTCTCCTCTTAGGTAGCGATATAGAGTGTTGAAGTCACTCTTTTTCCTCTTTCAAGTTCATCGTGCGTGGTCACACATTCCATCTCCTCTCAGGCAGAGCTATTAAGCGCATCAAGGTTGTTCTTTTTTCTTTTTCAGGTGCCTTGATAGGAAAATCTTGGATTTTTAAGGTTTCTCTCTCATGTTCATCCATGGCTTCTTCCGCTGCCGTCTTTTATGATTTCTCTTCAGTCATCATTGTGTTTGACCTGCCTATATATGCTTTTTCTCCCATGGTAAAGATGGTTTTTGTTAGTTTATTGATAGCCGTTGTGGTTCTTCAATAATGACATCTTTATCCACTGGATGTCAACAATGCATTCCTCAACGGCGATTTCAAGAAGAGATTTACATGGAGCAACCTCCTAGATTTGTTGCTCAGGAGAGTCTTTTGTGTTGGTATTTCGTTTTCTATGTCGTTTTCGCAAACCATTAACAATTTGGTGTCACTTGAGTACAGAAGCAGATATTTTCACTAAGTCTTTATGGATTATATTAGTAACAAGCTTGGTACGATTTATATGCACTAGCTTGGTACATACCTTTAGTTAATTTGTTATTATTTCTTAATTGTATTTTGAACTTAGTCTATATTTCTTCTATTATAAATAGAGGACTTTATATGTATATTCAACACAAAGGAGATTAATTCATATATACTTTTCACCATATTCAAAAGTTTTCATAGTGCAAGTGTTGATAAGTTTATGTGGGTAAGAGAGAAAAGAATACCTTAAGGAAACTCAGAGGTCCATAGCTCTTCAATAATCCGGCTTCTGACCCATCAACAACGAAAGGAAGTTCAAGTGAGCTTGTAAATTCATTCTTACCAGACCATTCCAGGGCGTGAACCCATCTTGAATTACCTACTCATTGCCAAGAAAAGGACCATTAATTCATTCATTGCAAGGTATAATAAATATGAATATTTAATTTCTCAATAGATCTTAAAATTCATTGCAAGGTGTCCATCACTCAATTCGAAGTCCATCATTTCTTCATCTTGACAAGAGTAAATACGTACCAAGCCAGTTGCAGATTAGATCATATTCCCCGGCATAAATAAGTAAATTGATTCCATCCTCAAGAAGGGCAGGAATACCAACTTCAAGATTCCTCATCCAGTCCACCAACATGGCCATATAAACTTCAGTGCTACAGGAAACAAAATGAATTTTCCCAACCCCCAGTGAGTCCCGAACAGATTTTTGGTTCAGGAACTTCTCCATGTTTGAAAAATCATAGCAAAGGCTCCCCTCACACTTTTTTCTGATATCATAGTACTGCAGCATAAGTATATTTAGTTGCCGGTAACAGTAATGAATATACTGACCCATTGCTTCAAGATCCAAATGACCATAAATATAAGGATGAGTTTCTTTCTGATATGTTAGTGGCATAAATGACTTTTTTTTAACATGTTTCATGAAATTCCTCAACTAAGAAACAATTAAGGTGTTTATAGAAAAGATCTTTTACTTGGAAAATGGTTAATTATCTGCCTGCCTACTTGTAGAGAAGGGAATAAATCAATTTAACTAAACGTGAAAAAGTCAGCTGTCAACCACACCAGAAAAGTTTGTCTACTCACATTTGCGTCTCCGGCATGCAACATGATGTCACTGAATATGAGATTGCAAGCTACGTATGCAGCCACGCAGGAAGTTTTTCCATCAGTGCCTGAAAGGATAAAAACAAATATTATAGAGTTAACAGGCAAACCAGAAGGCTCCAAACAAGTGAAAGCACTGGTTTTCAGTGAAAATCAGGCAGTGATCTTGACTTTTACTTCCTGTGAGAATAATTGCTCAGAACAATAACTACCTTACATGATCGCTAGAAATAACCAAACTTGTAATCTTACTATACACTTCCATACCTAGAGTTGTCCGTGGATTTCATAAGACTTCCAAATAATTCAGAAATAGCAAATTGTTAGTAAAGTTTACGATAATTATATATTAAAAAATAATAGTTTGTGGACAAGGAATACACACGAGTATATGTATATGGGTTTTGATGCATAATATAGAAAATGGTCAGAAAAATGGGACTTCTAACTGATATACCGCCCAATTTATATATTGAAGAACTATATTAGATATTTTTTTTAAAAATACTGTTTCTACTTTCTACCGATAATTATCGTAACTGCCCCCAACCCTCAGCTACACTATCGTTACCCCCGCTGAAAATTAGCCGTAATAAGGTTATTCATTCAATAGAAATGTTGTAAACTCCTCTCTTCCACGTCTTGTGGTCTTAATCGAGAAAATATGTTTCCCCACCAAAATCACTATAATTTACGCACTTTTAAAAGTTTAGATTGTCTACTAAACGATATCATTGATGTCATGAGCAAAAGGTCACCTCAGGTTGAATGTTAAATGGAACTTTTATAAAAAAAAAATGATATTTTGTCCATTATTTCAAATACGGTTTAATGCTGGAAATGATTTGTAGGAGCTTAAAAAATCAATCCAACAAATTCAAGCATTCGGTAGCTGGACTCTTCAACCCATCATAGCCCTCATTACACACATTCCAACGTGACAAGAAATGTAACATCTGTAAAAAGGTAAAAAGCCAAAATGTATATTACCACATAGTTTTATAGCCAATTCACAGGCTGGAACCAGTACTTTGTTAAGGCGGTTTCGTGTAGCCTTCTTAATGATTCCCATTTCGAATGCATAATCTGGGTAGGCTTTATACTGAATTGCAGGGTTAGTAAGTCCATCACCGATGGCAAATCCCTGTTCAAACAACAATAGTAAGATAAGAAATTATTCTTTCCTTCAATGAAATTCTGTCAGAGAAAGTTAGATTGGTTTATCACGTGATGTTACAAACCTTCAGGTTTATATGAATTCCTTCTTTAGCTTTGTTGCCCCGATGGACCCGTGTTGCAAAAGCAGGAATGTAGTGTCCAGCATATGATTCACCTGTAATAAAGAAGTCATTTTTTGCATATTGAGGATGCTCTGCAAAGAAGGCCTGAGGGAAAAAGAAATTAACTGTTAATACAGTTTTTTAATCTAACATCAGTTTTACTATGTCTCTACATATATATCACTCTTACTTCCCTGCACTGTGATAGACACACACACACACACGTGTGTGCAGATATAAACCTGCTCTAAATTTTAGGCATGACATCCAAAATTCTTTCATTACTTCGATAATCTTTTCTTAAATTTTCTCTCCAACTAAATTTGTTTCAAGTGTTAGCCATGATGTGTAAAATCAAATTTTAGCATTTGGGAAGCCCTCATACGGATTAGATGGCTTAGAATTCTTCAGAAGGTTTGAGGCTTGAGTATCAATGAAACAAGAGTGTGGATTAGCTGCATGGTCAAATTGACTATTTTTAATACAGGATGGACAATCCTTATTCTGACAGCCAAAATCCTATTTCTCAAGGGCTGCAACGCTAAAAGGGTCAGTATAGAGGCTCCCACTTAAATGATCATGAAGAGACTTCATTAAGCACGGTACACAGATTGAGACAAGATGCTAAATATGGTAGTGATGATGACAAAACCAAAGATGGGGCATAGTTGATGGGAACATCTAATCTAAATCTATTACAGATGCTTGATAACTTCTCACTTTCTTTCGCCTGTGCCTTGATTGTTTTACTTCACATGACTTTTTGGCATATGCATAATTCAAAACACAAATGACATAATACATTCATTCAATATCATAGAGGAATAAGGCTAAAGAAATCTAAGGCAAGAACAATCCCCTGCTTACATGATACTCTGGTGATAGGAAATAATTTTAACCGTACAATTGATCAGATTAACCCTGCTAGCATCTAATGCTTTAACTAGATACTCTCTTTTCAAACACTTGTTGATGTACATTTACTTAACCTTTTGTGACAGAAATCTTATAGGCTTTATTGCACGCTCATCAATTTAAGTTATATGATTTTGTTTATAAAATGTCCTACTCAAGTTTTCCACACAAGAAGCAGCTCATTTTAACTTTTATTGTCACGAGGAAATATTTTATAGTGGTGCTTGGCAAATGCTCCACACCAAAGATATTGTGAACTATGAGTAATGACTTCAAAATAGAGAACTTATCACAAACAATGAAATTGAAGAACAAGATAGGAAACTTGTCAGAAAATACAAAGGACAGATGTAGTAAGTCAGGAAACTGGTAGAGGCCATCATGACCAACAAGGCTTCCAAAACGCACTTTCTCTATCAGCAACTTCAAAAGAAATCCTTGTAGCACTAATGTAAGAAAGAAATCTTGATATAAAGACATTTAGGATTACAACTTCCATAATGATATTTTGGCCATTGATAGTGGGTTGACATTGAGGCACCAGTGCCAAATCATTTGCAACAGATTTTTTTTCTACACTAATATACGCTCTAACGTACATAATATCACTAATGTTATTCCTGAGTTATTGACAGAAATGGATAATCATTTTCTTACAGAGCAGCCTACTTTGATTTAAGTTACACAAGCTGTTTTCAACATTTCCTCTTACAGTGCTCTTGGTTCAAATGGTTTTTCTGGTGTTTTTTTATCAAAGTTGTGGGATATCATTCTTCTTGATCAATTCAATTCAGTTTTGCAGATTTTTGGAGATAAATGGATGCTTCCTAGTTACCACTACAATCACATTATTTTAATTCCTAAGACTATTTCTAAGATTTTAACGGACAGATTAGCTTTGGTTGTAGGCAAACTTGTCTCTCCTTTCATTCCTGGTAAGAGCATCATTGACTGCATTGGCACAACCTCAGAAGCTATAAACCTTTCAGACAAGAAGTGGCCTTCTACAAACATAGCAATCAAAATTGATATCAGAAAAGCTTTTCACACCCCCATTGATTGGAATTTCCTCATTTCTGTTTTGAAAGCAAATGTTTCAATGATATCTTTCGAAATTGGATTCTTCTAATTCTAAAATCTGCTAAACTTTCAGGGTTGATAAATGGCAGGCCAAGTGGGTACTTCCCATGCTCTACAGGTGTGGGACAAGGACATCCTTTCTCTCCCATGCCTTCTTGTGTGGCAGAAGAAGTGTTAAGTAGAAGTATTCTTAGCTTGTAAAAGAGGGGAAATTACCAGGAACTGCAGGCTCAAAATCTCAGTTCTTTCTTACACATGCTTTATACTTTAATCATATAATTGCATATGTACTATGAGGAACTTATCCAATATCATGGAAGTGCCTTAGAAGTATCGCTATGCATCTTGTGCTAAATTAACTTTTTTATGGCAGTGGTAATTTCTCAAGACATAGGATAAGCAGAGTCAGAAATCTCATTGGTTTCTGGAAAGGTTGTTTTCCTTTTATCTATCTACTTTGGTGCTCCTGTGTTTAAAGGAAAACCTAAAAGGTTAATCTTATGCCTGTTCTAGAAAATGTCAAAGCACAAATTGCCAAATCGAAAGGATGCTTGCTTTCCTACATGGGAAGAGTTCTTATAAAAATCGAGGTATAAAGTATGTTGTATTATAGTTTCCAAATTTACCAATGGCCGAAATCATTGCTTAAGATTCTAGAAAATTCATTTAAAAACTTCATTTGTATTGGTGACATCACTACTGATAAGACAGTTGTTGAAGCCAGGGAAAAGCTATGTTTGGGTTA
Source organism: Vigna reflexopilosa (assembly GCA_027742785.1). NCBI lineage: Eukaryota > Viridiplantae > Streptophyta > Magnoliopsida > Fabales > Fabaceae > Vigna > Vigna reflexopilosa. Next base: position 4,323,239 of record CM050917.1, read on the forward strand.
TCAAGAGGGTGGTGTTGCATTGTGATCAACAACAGAAATAAACAAAGCTTACATGGTTAATCTTTGTTGTGAATACATCAAGAAAGACATGGATTGGTCCAAAATTCTTGCAGCTAGAGTTCTTTGGAAAAATGATTCTACGGTAACTTTTTGTTATTTCTTCTGTATGGGAAAATATAAAGAAAAATTAGTCTCAAAAAAAGGAAAACAATGTTAGGCAACTTGGTATGACAGATTGATTAATTTTTGGTCTGACCCATGGTTCACAGATTCTCTTGCGAGTATGATGAGTATTGACAGAAGTATACATAATATGCTGATGACAATTAGTAATATCAGGTGTATATTTTAAAATAAGAGAAGGAAGTGTAATTTTAGTATCTCTTAATGAAATGAACTATAATTTACACAAATAAAAACGTAATAAGTGAACCTTATACGAAAATTACATAACTAATATTCCTATTCCGCAGCAAACACATGTACCTGAATAAAGTCATACAGGTCATTGCTGACACCATCTTCATCATGACGAATGTCGCGCAAATCAGTACTGTAGCTAAAGCCAGTTCCAGTTGGTTGATCAACATACAAAAGGTTTGATGCCTACAAGATTACCAACAAACTTAATGTCAGATAAAAACTGTTTCTAATATTGTTCATAGAGGAGCAATTGCTCTTTAATCAATAAAAAGGCATAATAGCTGAAATTCTCAATATATGATGGATATAATGCATCCCTACAATTCAGGATCAATAATCATGTACAGTAAATATAAAATATAGTCGTCCCTTAAAAAAAGAATGCAATTAAATCTCTTAATTATGTAATTAAAATTGTAGAGGGGAATATTATCTGCAGCATAAATCATGGGATTCTGACACTTTACTTCCCATAAAAAAAATTTACATGAAACGTAGCCTGCAGAAGCAGTATAAGGTTATGACAACTAGGTATCATGTTTGCTTTTATCCTCATCAAGACATTATCACTGAAGACAACTCTACGTGAAAACATATTGAAAAACCATATTTTCTTACACGTATAAATTTAAAAAACAAGCAAATTAAATTGGTTTGGTTCAGTATGACAGTTGAATCCTGTCTCATGCCTGTTTTACAAGATGTGAAGCATCTTAAGAGATCATAATGTACAAAAATAAAACCTTAACAATTAGTCAATAGTCACTTCAAAGAAAGAGCCCCTATTATGACCATTAACAAGACATCAAATAACAGCATACCAATGGGTGATTTCAATAACGAACTTGATGTTATTTGATCAAGTGATCTCATTGTTTGTAAATGACAAATCTATTATAATAACGATTCACTATTTTAATAAAACATAGTAGATCAGTTCAAAATGTTTTCAAAAATTATATCCCGGCTGTTATCTAGGCTCTAAATCATGATTGTCTAATGAAGAAAACAGAAGATCGTTTACAAGAAAACGTCTAGAAGTGTTTAGTTAGACCATCTATTGTTTACCACCCATATTAAATGATGTTTTGTCTTAATAGTTTTATGATATCCTTAAGTTCTATATACAGAGACTTGTTACTCTTTGGAGTACATGGTGTTCATACGTACTATGTGTATAGAACCTTTTGTTATGATACAATTGGTTCCTTTCACTCTTGTTCTTGTTTGTTCTTGTTATTATCAAGTGAACCTAACAATTGGTGCCATCTATGAGGAACAAGAGGAAGTAAGTTAAGAACAGCAAGGTTTGAAGACATGGCCACCAAGTGTGACATTGAGAAGTTTTTTTGTGAGAATGACTTCAACTTATGGAGGAAAAAGAGGGAAGCTATCTTGGTAAAGCAAGGATGCGTTGATGCGATAAAGGAGATGTACATCAAGTTCTCACACTATAAGCAATGGACAATCATCACCAAGGAAGAAAGACTGGACAAAAGAGGAGTTTGACTACATGCAGTTGAACAATAAAGCCAAATACACACTTATTTGTGCATCAAAAAATGAATATAAGAAAGTTTACAAGTTGAAAACAATCAAGGAGATTTGGGACTATCTCGAGATAAACTACATTAGAAACTAGGATGGTCAACTAAGGAAAGTAGTCACCCTCACATATGAGTATTCACCATGAAGGATGGTGAGTGCCAACATGTTTGGAACATTGCAAGTTCTTGTGAACAAATTTAAAGCTTTAGAACAAACCTTCTTCAAGGAATAAATCAAGCTGAAGTTGCTATACAACATGCCTAAGGTGTGCGAACCCAAAACCACAGTCATATAGGTGGTCGTGACTTGAAGAAGCCCACATGGGATGAGCTCTTAGGAATCTTAAAAGTATATGAATTGCATCTCCAAGATCATAATCAAAAGGAGGCCACAATAGCATCTCACAAAGACCTCCAAGCAAGACCTGCTTCAAAGAAAACTCATAACAAATGCAAGCAAACTATGGTTTGAAATATCTCAAGGAGGAGAGTGATACTTCTGTGGTGAGTCAGAAAACTCAAATGGTGAGGATATATCATGGATGTGAAGCAAGTTTAGGGAGTGCTCAAACAAACAGGACAAGGCAACAAGAGATCTATAAAAATAGAAGAAAGTTGAAGATGATCAAGAGGTCATATGCTATGAATGCAGATAGCCATGGCACATTAAGACAGAGTGCCCCAAGCTCAAGAAAAAAACCAAGATTCAAGAAAGTTGAAGATCCCACATCAACTAAAGATAAGTTCAGTTTATAGTATACAAACAGGAGCAATCCTCACCTTATAAGTCAGTTTTGTGAGGATGAATTAAGCTTAAACACATTTTTTAATATGGTATGAGTCTATCATAGCGAGATTAATTAGGTCTATCATGTCATCCACTATCAGGTTATTGTTTGACCACCCGCAAATATCCAATTCCATGCACGAGATGTCCATGCCTTAACATGAGATTCCACATTATCTATTTATCTAGACTGTTGTATTTTTTATGTATTTTCTGTACTTTATTTTATTTATGTTTCAGGTGTCTCTATTTATTTTTATTTTTCTAGATTATTAATAATTATAGGCAGTTACACAAGTCTGAAGTGCTCCAAAACCTCTCTCAACTGTTAAGTAACTTCCTCTTCCCTTTTATATGTTCTGCTGTAGAACAAATTAGTGATGTACTTTTTCACAGAGTAAAAATTATAATCTTGCACTTTTCAGCCATACAACTGGTTTCTCTCTACTTTTATGATTCAGTTTTATCGTCATCATCAAACTTTATTACACATTAACTAGAAATAAAGTCAATTTATAGTATATAAGTGATTACAATTCTTATTTTATAACTTAGTTTTGTCAAAATGAGAAGACTCAAACTCAAGATCAAATCTTTATTGCCTAACGAAGAAGATGATGTCACGTCTAGAATAGAATCAAACACGAGATGCTGAGAATGTTAAAAGTTGAGAAAGAAAAATATCATGTTGTAAGCATGATATTTCAAAATTTATTAACCTCCAAAGATCAAAATCTTGTTTTCAAACTTCAAGCATGTCACAGATAAATCTGGTCTAAGCTATGACCGTAAAAGTTAGAAACAATTAAGAAAATTATTAAAGGTTGCTTGCCATCATTGTGGTAAATTTGGACACGCCATTGTCATATGTAAACATAAGAGCCATTCAATCAAACCTAAAAAGAAAAGACCAAAAAGGACTTGGGTATCAAAATAACGTTATCAAAGAATCAAATGCTAATTAGGAATTAAGACAAATGGATTTAGTCAACCTAGGCCCATCTAGGTAAAAGATTCATTAAAATACTACAAATACACTACGTTGCCAAGTATTGAAAAGGTTTTATGGAGCATTTACTGCCTCACCCAAATTCCTTGCTGACTAGAGGGTTGAAATACTACAAATTCATTAAAATACTACAAATACACTACGTTGCCAAGTATTGACAAGGTTTTATGGAGCATTTACTGCCTCATCCAAATTCCTTGCTGACTAGAGGGTTGAAATGTATTTCTATGCACCTTCCCCTCTTTCAAACAAGAAGAACAAGAATAATATTCCAAGGTAATCAAGGTTGGATCTCACAAAGGAATTCAGAAAGGTAAGATGTGTTTGGTTCGGTCTTGTGGGGTCTATTCCATCTCAACAAGAACATTTACACGTATAAATAGTCACAAAATATATTAATTTAAACTTGAATCCTAAGTCAATTGAGATTCCTAAATTTGATTCTAAAAGTCATTCTATGAGATCTTAATTTACCTTTAGTGGGTCTCCTCCTGTCACGTAACTTTCAAGACCTTCTTGTCATTTTTACATTAATTGAAGAATATTTGGTTTAAATAGTTTTCAAGATAGAAAAATCTTTTTTTTACTCTTATAACTCAAGATTTTAAATTTTTTCATGTCAACATACTCCAATAAGAAGGTTTTGAACTTATAACCCATGAAATGGAGCCTAAGGTGTGGGCAGCTGTCCCTCAAGAAGCGATATGAATTCATTCAAAATTAGATTTTAGATTGTTTCCATCACTTGCATACACACATGCACATATAACATTGATAAAGTGAATATCAAATACCTTGTCCCAACCATACTCGTTCCAAACAAGAGACAAGTCATCAGCAATTTTGAAAGGGCCATTTTCATAAAACAAAGCCAATTCACTGCTACACCCAGGTCCCCCTGTCAACCAAATAACGACAGGATCCTCCTTCCTGTTGCGTGATTCAAAGAAGAAGTAGAACATCCTGCAGAACAAACCAAATGCAAGAAAAAACTGACATAAATATACTGTTCATTGAAATCTACAATTGACCACACTATTACAGCTCATGAAACAACTCGACAACATAACACAATAAATTTTTAAATGTATAAGGTTCGAAGGCTAGTTGGAATTTACCAAACCCATGCAATTATAATTGTCCCAAAGTTCAAGACTTTGTATTTTAATTAATATACAATTTGACCCTAAAAGTAGCAACATGTGTTTCTTTGACCCTGGTAAGTGCACATCTATAGATAATGATCTCCAAAAGTGTCAACATGTCAAAGTTTATCCAAACAAGTTTTCTACTTACTAACAATTCCATACGTCAACAAAGTGACTTATATAGACAAAAACTCTCAAGGAGCAAACCAACACAAAGTTATCACTAGAGAGGACTAAATTGCATATTAGCTTACAATTTATAGTGAAAACAATGTTATTCAATAGTAAGAAAACGATTTCACAAAAAAGACAATTCACCTCTACATAATAAAATAGAGTGGCAATCTGTAGTGTTTTACTCTCTTCATCTTTAAGGCACCTAAAAATAACTCTCACCTCATTATAAGTTACTTTCAAATTTTTTTCATTGTTTTCTAAAATTAAACTATTCATAACGAGTGAAGCACATAACATGTCCCTAAAAATTGAAGACACTAGTCGATTGGTCTTTGAAATTTCTCTCTTTGCCTTTAAGTCCCTAAAATAATATTTCCTTTAGGGAAATTAGTCCTATTGTCAGTGAGTCTAATAACAACAGTCCAAATTAGCAATCAAGTGTCATGCTGACACTTTTCTCACTCGCAATTAGCATTCAAGTCCCTAAATAAAATGATAATTAATAAGCAATTTAGTCCACGATATTTTATGTCATTGATAAAATTCAGTTTGTTATACACATGGTCACCCACGTCCTTCTACAATAAAGTGAGAAACAGATAACGTTGATTTTTAAATGTTTTGGTGTGTTTGTTTTACTGAATAAAATCAATTCCTTGTAGCTTTTATCTTGTTTAATCATTAAGTTTAGTGTGTTTTCGCAGTTTGTTGTGTTATAGTTGTTTTGTGCTTATTTTACCTCTAATCTCTCTTTTAAGTGTGTTAAATAAGTGAATAGAAAGTATTTGTGGTGGAGGAAAACAAGCGAAAACTCAAGGAAGTATATTTTGGATAAGAAAAGATGAATTTGGGCAGTGGAAACGGGAGGTATGGCATTGGGCGGTGGAAACTAGCATTGGGTTGTAGAAACTGGCATTGGGCGCCACCCACTCCTACATAGGTTGGTGTCAAGCGCTACAGGCTTCTGCAAAGCCACTATTGGGCGGTGAAAATGGCATTGGACACCACCTAGTGCTATAGAACTGACGTTGGTGGCAATGGTTTGACAGAGAACCCTTGTTCGTGTTTTATCTTATTGCGTCCAGCGGTACTGAGATGACACTCAGCAATCACAACACTAACATGTCAAAAATTGAGTACTTAATCATGCCTCTCGCGATGGTTTCGATTCATTCCTCTGAATAGAATCACCTAAGATGCTTTGGAGAGGTTCTAGGAGGCTCATTCGGGTGCTGAGAAGCTCTCCCTCTCCCTCTTGGGTTTCCTCCTTCATCCATGATGTTTTCCCCTTTTGGGGTTGAAGAGGAAGATGGGTTTTGATTTGAAGATAGAGACGCGAATAGGAGGCTCAATTGGATAGTGAAGCAGATGTCAATAACCTTGGGAGGGGCCTTACATCTTCTCTTTGATTTTCATTTCTTCCATATCCCTTTTTTTGTAAACCTTAGGTTCTCCATCATGGAAAGACTTGAAAAGAGAATGAATTTTATTATTATCATTCATGTCTATTACATTCTCATTACACCTATTTGTAACAATCTAATCTTCCAAAAAAGGAAAATAAGAAAACAATATACTGAAAAATACACTAGAAGATTCTACAAATATTTTCTCCAATTAAGAAAATTCTACATATATTTTCTCTCTTCTCTCTTTTCTTATCATTCTATGATCCAATTTATTTTTCTACTCTATTAATAGAGTAATTCTTGCTAGTTCTTAATCCTTGGAGATATTCAAGAACTTCCTGTTGTATCTTGGAAAAAATTGTGCATATACAGCAAATAAATCCTTAAGGGTATTGATCCTACTTTCCTAAAAAACTATCTAATTATTGTTTTCCTCAGTTTTTCCAACAGATTCAATGCAACAGAAATTGGCGTTTTTAGGGTTCAAATTATATATTATCTCTTTAAATATTTTCTTTTTTGTTTGTTTTCCTTAAATTTTATATAGTTTTTCAGAAAAAATTGTTAAATAATGTCTTAAAGTTACCAGTTAACGAGCCTCGTAAGTTAGTTCTAGTTCTATGAGCCTCGTAAGTTAGTATGCATTAGTTGAGAGAGTAAAATTCATTGACATCATCAATTATTTCTCAGATTTTATGAAATTAAACAAATTATTCCTGTTTTCATTGTACTATTTTTACATCAGATAGAACAATATAATATTTTTCAAAAATACTAAACGAATTACCGTAATATATAAGAAATATCATATAATAGTTTTTAAACAATCAAGGAAGGATAGTTTATGAGCAAGAAGCCTGGAGAATTTATGTAATAGGTTCACTCTTCAAGTTATATTAAAATTAAACTATTTTTATTTACTAAAATTGACGAGTGCATAATTAAAAAAATTGTTGCTAAAATCTCTTAACAGTCAATTTCATCAGTTGAATAAAAATTAGAACCATGCTACTTTCATCTACAAGCATTTCCGAGTAACGGCACATATGGCAAAGTGTACAACTTAAAACAAGCAGAAGACAAAACGAAATAAGGGTATAATTAAGTGTAAGACAAACTCAGAAACTAAATTAAACATAAAATGGACTCCACGAGAGGCGCACCTAGCCGCATGTGAATGCTCAATGGGGTAATAACCAGCATGGTGACCCAAATCCTCAACCGAAGGCTCGGAATCCGAAGCAACCAGGTTCGGGAACCTGAGGCGCTTCTCGACGATCTTGCGCGGTTGGAGCGAGGAATTAGCAACGGGAACGAAGTTGACGGCATCATCGGGGAATAGATTGAGGTCACTGATGAGCCTCTTCGCCAGCAGCGCCGCCTCAGCGGATGCAGAGGCATAAGTTGACGGAGAAAAGAAGAGAAGAAGAAGAAGATGAGCGCAGAGGAAGATTACAGAAGCCTGTCCCATTTTTTTGGAGCTACTAAACTGAGTGAACTCAGTGCTATATTTGAATAATCGCCGATTGACTTTTGAAAATATTTTAAGGGAAAAAATCTTATGCAAAGTTTCTCCTAAAATATTTTAGAAAAATAGTAAAGCAAACTTATATAAATGTTATAAATAATCTATAAAAAAACCATTTTTTTCTATTTCAATAAAAATTGAAAATATTTCTCCTAACACCACGATTTGAAAATAAAATTTGTCCACGTAAAATAAATGGATTTTCTTGGGGATCGACCATCCAGATCTTGAGTTTGTGAGGGAAATGGACATCTAGAGATTTTTATCTGTTAATTTATTTATTTATTTATAGGATAATTATTTTATCGATTATGAGTGTATCTAGTTTATGCATGTTAAAAAAGTTGTTTTAAAATACAATTTTTCTTTACTTCTTTAAATGAAGAATTTTAGGTTTAAGTGATGCTTTTAAATTATTTTTCTGTAAAGAAAATAATTTCTATTTTGTTTATTTTAAACGAAAATAAGAGTTGAGATTTATAAATGACATGTAACTAAACATGACTTGAACTAAGAAAACCCAAAAGAAAAAAAATCATTCTTTTAAAAAAGCTTTCAACAATTACAAAGAAAAAAAAAAACAAAAATTAAGGGAGTCAATGTAGTAAGTAGTATATTATATTTGAATACATGAGACAATGATAAACATGAAGCACGATACAGTGTATTATATATTGATCCCATGTTTATTGACATAAGTATAAAGGCTAAGCCACACTAGTTTAGTTTACACACGATATAGAAAACAGTTTGGAACAGATACATGTCTAGTTCGACATTCTCTACTGCAGATTATTTGCTCCATGCAGCTGATATGTCCTGCTCGGAACAACTTGAAGAACACCTGGTTGCTCTGCACAATATCAAGTGTTAAAAAATTAAGTATGATTCCACTACTATTCAAAGAGGGAATACATTTTCCACATCAGTCAATATAAGATTTTAAAAAAAAAATTCAAGTTCAAAAGGGGAAAATATGTTCTTCATCCATCTAAAATTTTTCAAATTCAGTTTTAATCTTCTAAAGAAAAATTTGCTTTAGTTCCTTCCATTGAATATGAAAATACTCCATTCTTTTTATCCTCAAATGTATACTTTCTGGTGGTTTATAACTGCCATTAAATACTAATTATAGCAACTTTCGGAACAAAAGTAGAGTATTTTTATATTACAAGAATGCGAATAGGACAAAACTATTGAAAGAATTTGAAAAATTTTGGAGTGACAGAAGACATATTTTACCATATTATAAAGTATTAAAATAACATTTGAATATCCTCCTCATATGCCTGTAGATGGGGAGAACCATGATTTCCGATAAAGAAAGAAATTGAAAAGGTCAAAATTCTAAGTAAGTTTTGGCCTCATAACCTTCTGATTATGATTGTAATGGTGGAACTTTATGAGCATGGGAAAAAGCATTTTGTGGAAATAGACATGCATAGCACACACAAGAGCTTCATGAAACCTCAGGAACTTGATTATGGCTATCAATGTGGTTCAAGAAGTTCTATCGGCTGAATGTTTGAAACCCTTTTCACGACATATCAAAGCATAAAAGAACATTACAATAGTGTTTCCTCAAAAGATCCAAGGATAATGCCAACCGGGTTAAGAGGAGTAACATGTACTATAGGAATGCAAAGGTACCAGAAACTGCTCTCATCGGTTACTAGTTTGTTTGACTAAGGATGTCTAGGATAAATAAATAAAAAGATTGTAGTTTGAATCAGTTCCGAAAATTTCATAATAAAAACTGTGAATCGAGAGAATTCAGCTAAAAGCCAGATTCTGCATAAAACCTAGCAAAAACCAAGTGATACTTGTCTGAGCAATTCCACAAAACTAAGCCACACTAACAAACTCCTTCAAGTTCCGACTACCTCAAACCAACAGGTTATTATTATTATTATTATTTGAATAATCTATCTTTAAACATTAAATAAAATTCTGATAACAACGATCACATTGGAAACTATATAAATAAGCCAAAACGAAAGAACAAAGATATCAGACACTCATCCAAAACATTTAAATGCAAAAAAACGTAAAACAATCACTATACAACAGGGAATATCAAGATAATAGTCATTCACCAGAAGGGTAAAAAATAAAATAGCAAAAATGAAACATATAGCATCAAGCATTTTAAAAGAGAGAATGATTAATAAAAAAAGCAGATTGAAAACAACTGAACTTACTTGAAATCTGTTCAACCTGCTCCGGAGTAAGCTTAGCAGAAAACCCACTAGCTGCAGATTTGTAACTGTACAACAAAGCTTCCTTGGCAGCCTCCTCGCTGCAATCGTTAACCAATCACACCATTACTTTAAGAAACACACACACACATTGAATCATCAAGTTACTCTGACGAAAATTTAGCAGTACAAATGAGAATTTTTAAATGTGTCAAATTTTTACTTTCCTCCTTAAAATCATAAATGTTAATCATTTAGTCCTTTTAAGAAATAGTAGGCAAAGATTAATATAACTAGTTTCCTAAAAGGTATAAATAGTTACCAAAGCTTGAATTTTTTCCTGACTTCAATTTCAGTCTTCTTTAATATATAAAAAATCTATAATTGAATGAAAATGTGAGTTTAATAAACTATCAATTTGATCCTTTGAGTATTATTACCTTTTCTCCTAAGTGATGTGGTTAAAAACTAAAGTATGAGTGAGGACAGCCCTCACTTTACAACACTGGTAGTATAGAATTAAAAACTTAAAACCCATATTGTAATATGGCATTGAAGCCTATCATATCAATTGTTGCTGGCTTATGGAGCCACCTGGACAACCCACAAACATTCAGTACAACCATCACATTTAACAGTCTTACAACCTTGACATTGAAACTATTGAATCCTTAGCATGAAAGGTGTATTGAAGATTACATGTGACTAATAACATAAGCAAATTAAATTACAGAAGTGAAAGACAACTCTCACCTTACAAACAAACTGATTTCACAGCGTTGAGTTAGATCCTAAACTCTAAACCCAAATTCTAAGCGCAGTCTTTAAAGTAACAAAATCACACAAGTAGGCTAAGTACCAGAAATCATGTCACTTTGTTATGAATAATGGTTTTATATAAAACACTTTAGGTATAAAAATTTCTTCAAATTAGTCCCAATTCAGGACTAAATCGATATAATTCAATACTCTAGAGACTAATTATACAATCCCAACAGTTTGAAAACTACTTAAAAGAGACAAAATCGATGGTTTATTCTAAAATGAAGGCATTACGCAGTTCAATTTGTGATTTCTTCACAGAAGCATATATCGAATAGCACGGTTTTGTATGAGAAGAGCGCACCTGCCAAGAACAGCGGAGAGGGTTCGGATGTGGTAAGCCTCAGGCTCCTCATCCTGTGGCCTCTCGGTGTAGATGATGTGAACCGCCGGTGCAGGGGAAGAACCGGTGGCGTGCTGGTCCAGCGGTGTGGCGGCGGAATCCGACATTGTTAAGCAAACTGAAGCGAACAAAACGAGGATTGCAAGTTCTGAGATTCTGAGGATAAAGGCCTTGTCCATTGTGTGGTTTTGGAATCGCGTTTTATAAGGGAGAATAGAACGATGGAAGAACACGACAATAGTTTTTAAAGTTGCTTATCGCTTAAGTATGAAGCGACAACGCGTTGTGTTGGTGTCAGCGCCTGCTTCTGCCACGTGGCAAACGTGATTTGTCAAATGTTCTTCCTGCTCAGATTCTGTGTGAAACGGGATTAATAAATTAAATAAGATACTATTTACGAAAAAACTATAAATACAAATTGCATTAAAACTTTTTTTTCAAACAAAAAAGTTGTATAAAAATTTATTCTCTTAATGTAAAAAATATCTGTTGTATTTGAATACAAATATGAGTTTTCATCAAATACATGCAAAGAAAATTACCACAAACATTAAAATTAAAATATAATTTTTCAATTGAGCATTTCTCATAAAAATAAAATTTGGAAGTAGTGAAATTGAAGTTCCTAGAAAATTTTCCGAATTTTAAACGAAAGCCCGAGATTATTTATCAAAATATTAAAAAAATTATTAAAAAAACACGTATGTTTCATCTAGTCTATTCTTGATATATACATGAAAGAAATGATGAGAATACAAAATATTAAATTAAATCATTAATTTGTAGGTGTAACTTTCAAGATATTGCCATCAACACTTCAAATTATGCATATTAACATATTAAAAATTGGTCAGTTTAAAAAATGAATGTTACAATAAAATGAATCCCATTAAAAACTATTTGTTGCTAATAGCATGGTCATTTAGTAGTTATTGTTTTATGTGTAGTGTATGTTTGGTTCTGATTGACTCTTCTCTTATCTTTTTAACCTTTGTAATGAAATTTTAACAATATATATTTTATAATAACTTATTATTATATCATGATTAAGTATCATTCTTAATTTTTTCTTTTTTTCATTGTATATTACATATTAGATAAAGTATATTCGATACACAAAAACGGTTTTGTTTATTATAGTCAAAATTTATTTATCAAATAACAAAACTTAAGAAAAGGATTTAGTCTTAAAAAATTCTTAATGTCTTAACTAAATTTAGATAAAATTTAATAAAAATATTCATACAAATTTCAATAATAAAAAAAAGCAAAATCCTTTTAAGTAAGAATGAATTGGACATTGAATATACCTTGAAACAAAATAAAAAAATTAGATGTTTGATGTTTTTATCTTAAAAAAGTCAAATTTTCTTTGTTATATAAGAACTTTACAGATATCTTATTTGTCTTTTATAATATTTTAAAATTTAATCTTAATTATTATCATAAAAATATAAGGGATAACTATAGTCTCAATCTTAACTATAGTCTATCTTCAATCTATGTGAGGTTTTGCGAATTAAATGGTATTTTGATACTAATAAATAAAATATTAGAAATTTAAAAATATTTTAAATATGGTTATTATATTTAACTTACAAATAATCTAATATATTGTTTAAACAGATTTAGTTAAGCTTCAACTTTATAATAAATTTATATATTTTTCATTGAATATTTATCAAATTTTATTGGTCTATTTTGAGTATTTAAAATTTTTATATTTTTAATTAAGTACATGTTATTTAATTTTTAAATATTAACTAGGTGAAGTGATTTTTATCTTACTTTATTATATTTATTACTTACTTTATTTAAAAAATTACGAAGTTATGTATTTAATATAAAAATAATTTTACAATTAATGTAAAATGTATTGGATATCATGGTAGTAATGCTGATGGCTTTGGTCATCAAAAAGAGTATGACCACATGGGTTCCATTAATTAGGTAACGTGATAGTTTTGGTTGTGGTAGCTGCTAATATGAAATATGATGATTTTGTTATCAACATATATTAAAAATAATTATTATTATTATTATTTATTATTTTATATTAACTGTAAAATCATTTTTTTATATTATTCATATAACCAAACACATGTGTCTTAACTTGAAAGACAATTAACTAAGACTATGAGATAAAATAACATTTACCTTAATTATCAGGTAATAAAAAAATTATACAACAAAATCTAAAAAAATATAAAAAATTTAAATACACGATATATTAAGAAAACTTAATAGAAGTTCAACTAAAAATGTTCAAAATTTTTAAACTTAATTAAACCTCTAAAATAATAATAAATATTATTATTATTATTATTATTATTTTATTAATATTATTATTAATGCTAATATTCATCTCATATACCATCTTAAGAAGAAAGCGTCATGAATGAGGTGTCATTTAAATCAATCTGTCTTCAAAGTTGCACTTCAAAATTGTAAAGTCTTCTATGCCTAAATTTCTATTGCTTTTGGGTGCATATAGCAATTTATACATGCAATATTATATCACAATTGGTATTTTCATCATTGATTAATCTTTTCCATTTAAAGAAAAAATTTATTGGAAAGGGATTATTAGATTAAAAAAATAAAAATCAAAGATTTTTTTTATATAGAAATACATACCTGCTCAATGAGATATTCTAAATTATATAAATACATTCACTACTATTTAATTAAGATATTTAAAATAAAATAAAAATATAATTGTGGTATTTAATTAAGTATTTCCTTACAATTTATTAAAAAGTATGAATTATTAAAAATTCAGAATTTTTTATAGTTTTTTTTCTTTCTAAATTCTGACTATATTCCTTTGGATAACTTTCATTTAATTTGTAACAGACGTCTGTTTATATCTTTACTAAAAGTGGTATAAATATCTCGTGTACATAATAATCTTCTTTTTAAATATGGTTATAATGAATTTCTTATTGAATTAATAAACCAATTAGCCTGATAAAAAAAGTATTATTGAACTTATCGTTTAATCCTAGGAATATAAATAACATGTTTCTGCATAAAAGTATGAAAAGATGACTTTAAAATCAATTAGTCTACCCAAAATATTTTTTTTAATACTCTTTATATATATATATATATATATATATATATATATATATATATATATATATATATATATATAGATATATATATGAGTAACAATCCATCTAGAATCACTTTAATCTTACTCAAGTGTATTCTTATGAGTTGACCTTTAATGCACTTAGTTAAATTTAGGAGACGGTTCATAAATTTCAAATCGATAAATCAAACACAATTTAATTATATAGTTAAATATTAATTATTTAACAATTATATCATAAAAAACAGTTTTATTATATTTGTATAAGTAATGTCATTACCATACAAAAATTGAAAACATTAAAATATGCATTTCAATGTATATTTTTATTAAGAAGTGATTTTTTTTTTATTATTTAGATTGAATTAAATTGGAACCACATTTAATTTTTCAATTTTGTATTATTTCATAGATGCTATTAGTTTCATGAATCTTTGATTTATAATAATATTATGATTGTAAGATAATTTCTCTCAAATTTCTCATTAACTATTTTTATAATAAAAAATTATTTAGAGGATAGTAAATTTTTATAAAGGATTTGAAATATTTTATAATAAAATAAGTTATTCATAAGAAAGTTTTGAAATTTTAAAATTTAAAAAATTTATAAGAGTAATTTGAATATTAAGAATTAGAGAATTTTAAATTCAATGTAAAAATTTAATATTTTTCTTAGTTCTCATCTTTTAAATGTGTTTATTTATTTCTTTTTATATTCTTATTTTAATTTATCTCGATTAGAATGTTGTCTTTTAAATGTGTTTATTTATTTATTTTTATATTCTTATTTTGACTTATCTCGATTAGAATGATGTGAACTCAATTAAAATTGAAACATAATTTAGTATATATCAAATATAGTATATAAAGTAGCTTCTAAAGAAGCTAAATTTAGACAATAAAACAAAAGGAGACAACAATACATATAACATCTTTTGATTACAAAGTGATTTAAGCAAAATGATAATGTACTCCTCGAACTAGATTGAGCTAAAGCACGAAAATGAAGCTATGGAGGTGGGATTGGTGCGAAAGCTATGGATATGGTGGTGGGCTCACGATTTTGGTGAGTATTTGTGGTAGCATGGAGGTGTTTGATGGATCTCAGAAGAGGTTGGGCCAACTCTAGAGAATGGTGGCTAGAGAGATCTCATGGGATGCTCTAGGCTTGACTTAAGACAAGATATGTTTGTACATATTTTGACATAATAACATTCAAATTCATCAAGTAATTTTACAAGAAGGGAGATCATTCTATTTATAGAGAAAGATGTCTTCAAAGTAGACAAGAAATCCTAAAAACTATCCACTCTTAAAGTGACATGTGGCAATCCACTTTTACAAAGTTTCTCCACTCTTAGAGTATCATGTGGCAATCCACTTTTGTAAAGTTTTCTCCAATCTTAAAATATCATGTGGCAATCCACTTTTGTAAAGTTTTCTCCACTCTTAGAGTACCATGACATGCTCTAGCCTTGATTTGAAACAAGATATGTTTGCACACATTTTGACATAATAACATTCAAATTCATCAAGTGATTTTACAAGGAGGGAGACCTTTCTATTTATAAAGAAAGGTGTCTCCAAAGTAGACAAAAATCCCTAAAAACTATCCACTCTTAAAGTAACATGTGGCAATCCACTTTTATAAAGTTTCTCCACTAGTGTCATGTGACAATCCATTTTTGTAAAGTTTTCTCCACTCTTAGAATACCATGTGGCAATCCACTTTTGCAAAGTTCCTTTGCTTTTAGAGTGTCATATGACAATCTATTTTTGCAAAGTTTCTCCACTCTTAGAGTGACATGAGGCAATACTTTGGCAAGAGTTTCTCCACTTAGAAAATGACACGTGACCACTTCCTTTTTAAGAAAAATTCTTTACTAACAGCTTGTCATGTAGCCATCATGTTCTCTTTTAAGCTAAGATTACAAACCATACAATAATTGACCAAAAATACAAGACCTAAAAAAGATATCTTAACTACTTAACCCTTAATACAATATCTAGAAATACTTCATGATATCTCAAGTAAATAAAAATTTAGCTCCTCCTTTTTGATGATTTTAACTCTTGAATTTGTTTAATAATGCTTCTTATGATTGAACCATTGACTAGAAGTTTGCCATCACAAAATAGACAACATAGTCTATCAATAAATTATTGATTCACTTCCAAATCATACTATGTTATCATGTTTGATAGGTGTTTATTTACATGATTTCAATACAAGGAAATTACATTAAATGCATATTTCATTACTTTAAAAAAGTACTACTAATATGATGAGAAAATTTTAAATTGTAGAGATTGGAAATAAGATAACAAGAAAGAGCACAAGCGAAAAAGTTGTTACTATTAAGATCCGGACACTCTAATGCATGAAAACATTAAATCATCTCTCGATAACAAAACGTTGGTGATCATAAATATAATTAAGTAATTAAATTAAACAATATTTCTATACTAATTAACATTTTAACATACGTTCTATTAAAAAAAAAACCTTTTATTCTATTTTTATCATGCGATAGACAATATATCGTTTGTAAAAAAGAATGAACGGTAACTAATATGCAATAGAAGCCACACATAATTTGTCTTTACATTTAAATTAATACATATTTTATAAGATAACTTTTTTTTCCAAAAGACAAACACAATAGACAACACCCAATGCACCTTCTTCTATATACAGAAAGGAATTATGCTAATAACATTTAATAAATTATATAAGGACTCAATTGACCTTAAGATCAATTAGAATACATTGATTAGATTGTGATTCAACTTTAATTTGTCAAGTTTTCTTTCATAAGAGTTCTACCGTTATCTATAAGAGATTGTTGAAGGAATTGTGTAATATTTTTATGGTCTGCATTTTTTTCAAAAGGAAAATTGTACAAAGATAGGTTGATGAGTTTAGACCAATCTTATAGAAAAGTATTTAAATGATATATAATTATGTCAACTTCAAAAATTATAACTTCTATCATAATAGATTTATTTTCCTGTGTATAGGACTGGTGAGATTGTGAATAACTTTTTAGCTTACTCATTTTATTCAAAAGTTTTAGTTTAATTTTCCTAAAATTTTATTTTTTTAATAATATTTTCATGTATCAAAGAACATAGTAACGTATATCCTGAGTTTTATATATATAAAAAAGAAGCTAAAATATAAATAATTTAAATTCAATATACTTCGATTTCTAAAATTTATAAACTTCTGTTATCTCTAAATCACTCATTTTAAGGTAATGAATATTTTCCTACTTATTAATCAGATTAAAAGAATGTTAAAAGAATCCATTTATCCTAATTTTAGCAGTTCATCTCTTACACCCCCACTTTTAAATCCTAACAATCCATAACATTTCAAATCATCTTAGAAATATTCAAATCTGTAAACTCTTATGCAAGTCGTATTCTTAAAAAGTCTTTCAAAATCCTCAAAACGTTTCATATTAATTTTTTTTAATTTCAATCCAATAGATTTTCATCTCAATAGATTTTTTTTTAATTCGAATTCTTTAAATAAGAATTAATTATGAATAGTTTTTTATAGAAAATTAAAATTAATTGTGATAATTTCAGGGCCGTGAACTTTTTCAAGACAATAAAAATGCCTGTAAACCTCTTTTTATACTTCGATATCCTTTTACTCATTCCCAAAGTAGCTAAAGCATATATATATATATATATATATATATATATATATTGATTTTCTACAATATTTTTACTACTGCTTAGGTTTTTCTTATAATTTTGCACTGATCCATTGTTAACATGATTTTTACAATATTGAAGAAATGTCACCATGAAGTTACTGTCATGATTTTAACAAGCTATATACACTGTACCCGGTGTTTGCAGTTGGACTACTGCCCATCACGATATCCACAAGTTGTGCATGTCATGCAGTTGGATCATATCAGTACCCTTCAGGGACATCTTGTAGAGTTCTTTGATCTTTCCACCATCACCAAATCTGCTAGATGTCAAAGATGGTTGACAAGGAGTTTTGTTTGCACTCGATGAAAGAATCGTGGCCAACATTTTCTTCAAAAGCATCTGTAATTGACTCCAATATTTTGCATGTAATTCAGGATATCTAGTACTGAAAGTGTCCTCAGTAGTATCTGAAACATGGCGCCCTTCAAGCATATGCGCCAAAGCTGATTCCAGCACCTGCAAAAAAATTCTGGAAGAATCAACAAATGACAGTAATATACACTGGCTCATTAATGAAATATTGATTGGTATATTGATAGGTTCAAGGGGAAGGTTTATATTAGAAAGAATAAAAACTGACAAACAATTATAACAGTCTAAGGGCTCAAAATAAGTCTGTTTATGAGCGGGAACTCATGGCTTTGGTGCAGGCTGTTCAGAAATGGAAACATTATCTCATGGGAACTCATTTTATCATTCTCACAAATAAGAGAAGTCTGAAGTTTCTCACAGATCAGAGAGTATTGACTGAAGAACAATTCAGAGATTATTGACTGAAGAACAGTTCAGATGGGCTTCCAAACTAATTGGTTTTGACTTTGAGATTCGTTTCCGCCCTGGTAAAGACAATCTTGTGGCTGACGCTCTCTCCCGCAAGTCTTATTTTATGTCTATTTCAGTTTTACAACCCACCCAATGGAACTCATGGGAGGAGGGATCCCAAACAGATGCAGGTATGGTTTCTTTGATACAAGATTTGATGATCGATCCTAGTTCTCATGTGGGATATGAACTACGCAAGGGACGTTTGTTTTATAAAGGCAAATTGGTGCTACCTAGAGGGTCTTCCAGCATACCTATCATTTTTAAGGACATGCATGAGTCCCCAACAGTGGTCACAGTGGCTATTTCCGCACTCTTAAACGCATTGCTGGGGTTATTTATTGGAAGGGTATGAAAAAGGATATTAAAGAGTGGGTCCAACAATGTGCAGTTTGTCAAAGGAACAAAGCTGAAACACTAGATCTAGCAAGCTTATTACAACCTTTACCCATTCCCATTCAAGTCTGGTCTGACATCTCTATGGATTTCATTGGGGGCTGCCTAAAGTACAAGGAAAAGACACAATTTTCGTAGTGGTGGATAGACTCACGAAATATGCTCACTTTTTGTCACTTGCCCACCCCTTTACAGCAGCAGAAGTGGCTCAAGTGTTCATTAAAAAAATAGTAAGACTTCATGGGTTTTCCTCTACAATTGTCTCTAATAGAGACAAAACTTTTTTAAGCAATTTTTGGAAAGAATTGTTTAAACAGGCTGGTACAAAACTAGGGTTCAACACTGCCTATCATCCCCAATCCGATGGACAAACAGAAGTGGTTAATCGCTGCCTCGAGACTTATTTACGTTGCATGACTGGTACACATCCTAGGAAGTGGCCTCAGTGGTTATCTTGGGCAGAATTCTAGTTTAATACTAACTACAATATTTCTACTAAGATGTCCCCTTTTAAGGCCCTTTATGGCCGTGACCCCCCTTTGCTGCTCAAAGGTTCTACTATCCCATCAAAAGTGCAAAGTGTGAATCAATTACAACAAGAATGGGATGAGATCTTGAGGGAGTTGAAGGAAAATTTATGCAAAGCCCAAGACCAGAATAAGGTGTAAGCTAATAAACATAGGAGGGAGGTGGAGTTCCAAGTGGGTGATTGGGTGTATCTTAAGTTGCAACCATATCAACTGAAATCATTGGCTAATAGACCTAATGAGAAGCTTCACCCTAGATTTTACGGTCCTTATATAGTCCAGGAACGCATAGGACCAGTAGCTTATAAGCTGGACCTCCCTGCTCACAGCAGAATTCACCCAGTTTTTCATGTCTCCCTCCTCAAGCCGACCACTCCAATTCAACCTCTTCCATCTACACTCACAAAAGATTTGATGTTAGAGGTCTATCCATAGGAGTTGCTTGACGTTCGCACATCTTCAACAAGGAATTTGGAGGTTTTACTTAAATGGCAACATCTCCCATCTATTGAAAACAGTTGGGAATCTGCCACAACCATCAATATAGAGTTTCCTGCTTATTAATAGGTTCAAGGGGAAGGTTTATATTAGAAGGAATAAAAACTGACAGACAATTATAACTGTCTAAGGGGTAGTTTTGTTGTTTCAGACTTTTATAAAGTCTGCATGGGCAGTTTATTTAGCAATTTTTTATCTAGTTTTTGGAAGTTCTGTAAATCTATGGAAGTGGAGAGTCTAGTTCTCTCGAATAACCAGAAATTGTATGTTTGTTCCAGTTTCTCTGTTGGTGGAATTCTAGTGTATTGTTGGTATCAAAATATATTGTTTTAAGGTTGTTTCGTATAGGATTGTAATACCTATCATATATCAAAAACCAAATTTCAATAAAATCTATAGTGAGGTCTTCATTATTAATGTACAAAATTAAGGAATGTCAAAAGATATTTACGGCAATTAATTGATTCAGAAAAATGTAAGTCAGAAATTTCAAAGAATTTTCATCAATTTATGTATTCTTTGATCCACCTTATTCTCCCAAATTTTTATCAATTTCAAAGAATTTTCAAATACAGTACTTCAGAACATTATGCAGTTGACATCACAATAAAACATCTAAGATATCAACTTGACCCAACACCTTGGAGACATTTTTACCAAGTTTCATACGAAGTAAATCTAAGTTGCAAATACAGAACCCAATTTCGTGAATTTTATAATATTGTTTGTAGCTGGGAAGTGAAGTGCCTAAGTTACTTTTATAAGTTAACTGTTAAATATGATGAAAAACTATATTTAGGATCAATCTCCCTTGTGTTAAATACACACATAGGGTTCTCTATTTATGATAGAAGAAATATGGGCTAAGCCCAAATACAAAGGAATATGTAAGAATAAAAATAAAATAAAATAAGAACAATGTTTCCCTAATAAACATATAGGGACTATGTTTCCCTAATTAACATAAACACAATATAAACTAAATATAATATCTCTAACACTCCCCCTCAAGCTGGAGCATACAGATTGTATGTACCAAGCTTGTTACTAATATAATCCATATAGACTTAAAATATCTTCTTCTACACTCGAGAGATACCAAATTGCTAATGATTTGCAAGACGACATAGAAGACAAAATACCAACCCAGAAGACTCCCCCTGAGCAACAAATCTGGGAGGTTGCTCCATGTAAATCTCTTCTTGCAAATCGCCCTTGAAGAATGCCACCAGTGGATAAAGAGGTAATTGTTGGAGAGCCACCACGGCTATAAATAAACTAACAACAAACCATCTTTTCCATGAAAAAGCATATATGGACGGGTCAAACGCAATGGTGAAAAGAGAGGTCAGAAGAGACAGCAGCGGAAGAAGCCATGGATAAACAGGAGAGAGAAACTGGCCGAGACGATCGCCAGCGACATTGGCAGGTGACGGTGGTCGGAGATGGTGACCTGAGACGGTGGCCGGAGACAGTGGCCGGAGACGGTGACCGGAGACGGCGCCGGTGGCCGGAGACGGTGGCCGGCGCCGGCGGACGGCCGATGACGGTGGCGGCTAGTGGCGAGCGGCAACGGGCAGTGGCGAATAGCAACACTGGACAAATGCGAGACATAAACTAGAGATTGCCTATTGAAGTATAAAGGCACAGGTTGAAAAAGAAACTTTTAGGGGGGGCCGCCGGTGGCGGCGGCCACCGGCGGCAACAAAGACAAAATAGAAAAGGATCAGAAAACCTGCTCTGATACCATGTTAAATATGATGAAAAACTATATTTAGGATCAATCTCCCTTGTGTTAAATACACACATAGGGTTGTCTATTTATGATAGAAGAAATATGGGCTAAGCCCAAATACAAAGGAATATGTAAGAATAAAAATAAAATAAAATAAGAACAATGTTTCCCTAATAAACATATAGGGACTATGTTTCCCTAATTAACATAAACACAATATAAACTAAATATAATATCTCTAACATTAACAAACAAAACAATGCATTCTGCCCAATTATGTAAATTTTCAAGGAGTCTTTATTAGTATAAAACACACATGATATTAGATAGCATAGTGCAGCAGAAAAGGTTAATGATGGAATTAGATCATTCTGGGAAATTAGGTTAAATGGAAATTGATATATTTATTACAAAGAGATCATACAAGATATATACAGGAGACCTAAGCTATTTTAGGAAATATAATAACTATATTCTATTCTAGGATCCCTTGATTTATGGGATTGTCCCTATTTATTCAAATCTGTACAGATTACAATAAAATATATACTTGTAATGAAATACACAAATTTCCTAATTTATTCTTTCCTAAAATACTATTTGATTTCCCACACTCCCCCTCAAGCTGGTGAATAGGTGTTTTCCATTCCCAGCTTGGATACAATCTTCTCAAAATTGTGGCAGCCCAACCCCTTGGTAAGAATGTCTGCAATTTGATCTTGAGAGGACACATATGGAGTGCATATCAAGCCACTATCAAGCTTTTCTTTGATGAAGTGTCTGTCTACTTCAATATGCTTTGTTCTATCATGCTGCACTGGGTTGTGGGCTATGCTGATTGCTGACTTATTATCACAATAGGGCTTCATAGGTTCTTCCCATTTTATCCTCAAGTCTTCTAAGATGATTTTAAGCCATAGCAACTCACATATACCTTGTGCCATGGCTCGGAATTCCGCTTCAGCACTGGACCGAGCCACTACACCCTGCTTTTTGCTTCTCCAAGTCACAAGATTTCCTCCAAGAAAGGTGCAATATCCTGTAGTTGACCTCCTATCCACAATTGACCCTGCATAATCAGCATCAGTATAGGCTTCAAGCTTCACATTACCATTCCTTTTGAATAGAATCCCTCTTCTTGGAGTTCCTTTAAGGTACTGTAAAATTCTGTAGGCAGCTTGTAAATGGGTCTCCTTTGGGCTATGCATAAATAGGCTAATTAAACTCACTGCATAGGCAATATCTGGCCTGGTATGAAACAAATATATAAGTCTGCCCACTAATCGCTGGTACATCTCTTTTTCAACAACAACGTCTTCTTCTGCATTTCCAAGCTTTATGTTTGGTTCTAATGGGGTACTAGCAGGTTTGCAAGCTGCCTTGCCAGTTTCCTTGAGCAAATCAGTGATATACTTCTGCTGGGATATAAATATCCCTTTCTTGGAGTGGGCAACTTCAATTCCCAAAAAATATTTTAGTTTTCCCAAGGTCTTGATCTCAAATTCCTTGCCCAAGCATTGGCTCAACAATTGCTGCTCTTCTTTATCATCTCCAGTTAATATTATGTCATCCACATACACCAATAATATTGTTACTCCCCCTGACTTGGAGTGTTTAAAGAACAAAGTATGGTCCCCTTGGCTTTGTTTGTAACCTAGACCTGTCATAACTTTAGTAAACCTGCCAAACCATGCACGGGGGGACTGTTTTAGCCCATATAATGCCTTTTTCAGCTTGCAAACAGTGTTGGTAGCAACGTCTCTACCGTATCCCGGAGGTATCTCCATATAAATTTCTTCTTCAAGGTCTCCATGTAGGAAAGCATTCTTAACATCAAATTGTTCCAAGTTCCAGCCATAATTGGCAGCAAGAGACAATATCACCCTAACTGTGTTCATTTTGGCAACCGGAGCAAAGGTCTCCAAATAATCAACTCCATAGGTTTGGGTGAACCCTTTGGCAACTAGTCTTGCCTTATATCTCTCAATTGATCCATCAGCCTTGTATTTCACTGTATAAACCCACTTACATCCAACTGGCCTCTTTCCTATTGGTAAGGTGACTAACTCCCAGGTGTTGTTCTTCTCTAATGCCTCCATCTCTACATCCATGGCTTGCCTCCATTTTCTGTCAGACAATGCCTCAGATAGGGTATTAGGTAGAAGTGTAGTGTTTAGGTTTACTAGGAAGGCTTTATGGGTAGCAGAGAAATTTTCAAAGGACAGGTAATTTGAGAGAGGGTAGAGTGGCTGTTTGGTGCATTTTCTTGGCCCTTTTCTAATGGCAATTGGGAGGTCAAGATCATTTTGGGTTTCAATTTCAAGATCATTTTGGGTTTCAATTTCAGCTTGCACAGCTGGAGAAAAAATTGTTACCTCTTTTTGTGGATTTAAGTTGGATTCTTGAACATTGCTTGATCCTGGAATGGCCTTAGTCTTCCTTGAGTATACCAGCTTCTTACCAAATTTTCCAGCTTCAACATCTCCTTGATCAGCTTCACAATTAATTTCACTTTCTTGACCTATTTTACTTGGTACAGCTTCAATTTGATCTAGTTTAGGTTCAAATATCAAGTCTGGAAGAATGGGAAAACCAGAATTACTACTTTCCTTATCTTCCCTGAAACTCTCCCCCAGAAGATAAGGTCGATGGAAATAGCCCTCTTGTTCATTGAAGGTAACATCCCTAGACACAGAATTTTTTGGATGGGGGGTGGTAGCATTTATACCCTTTCTGAGTGAATGAGTAACCAACAAAGACACATTTTAAGGCTCTAGGATCAAGTTTCCCCCTGTCTGTACTATGAATATGGACATATGAGATGCACCCAAAAACTCTTGGTTTAAGATTATTTGTAGTGGATAGGTTTGGATAGAAAGACGACAAAGCTTCCATAGGGCTTTTTGATCCTAAGACTCTAGAGGGTAGTCTATTGATAAGGTGTGTTGCTGTAAGAACAGCTTCCCCCCAGAGATTTTTTGGATTGGAACAACAATGCCCGAGTCTGATTTAATAGATGCCCATTTTTTCTTTCTGCGACCCCATTCTGCTGTGGTGTTTTGACATAAGAGGACTCATGAATTATACCTTCTTTTTGACAAAAAGAATTAAGGACATGATTGAAGTAATCTTTGGCATTATCTGACCTAAGCCTCTTAATATTAACACCAAACTGACCTTTTATCAGGGAGTGGAAGTTTAGGAAGACAGAACTGACTTCTGATTTTTGTTTAAGTAGGAAAACCCAAGTGACCCTTGTACAATCATCTATAAAGGTGACAAACCATCGAGCACCAGACACATTTGGAACATTAGAAGGTCCCCATACATCAGTATGAACAAGATAAAAGGGGAAATTGCTAATTTTATTACTTATTGGAAAAGATACACGCTTGTGCTTAGCAAGTTCACACACCTCACAATGAAGACTCTCAACATCTAACTTTGTAAACAGAGAGGGAAACATAATTTTGATCACTCCAAAGGAGGGATGTCCCAACCGACAATGATAAAGCATGATTTTTTCTCTGTTGGTCATCAAAGATTCAGATATGAAGGAATGAGAGATTCTGTTTTTGTTGGACAGACTTGGATCTTCAAGATAATAAAGGCCATTCCATTCTCTAGCATGTCCAATCATCCTCCCCAAATCCTTGTCCTGAAATACCCAATGATCATTGTAAAAAACAACTTTACATGACAAATCCTTTATAAGTTTTCGTATAGAGACTAGGTTGGTGGACAGCTTTGGGACATGGAGAACATCTTTTAAGGTTATTAAAGAATTGATTTGGATATTTCCTTGACCAGCTGCAGTTATAAGGGTTCCATCTGCCGTGGCAATTTTCTTGTTGCTGGGACATGGGGAATATGTGGAGAAGGGTTTGGCTAATGGTGTCATGTGGTATGTGGCTCCAGAGTCCAATATCCAGTAATTGTTAAAGGGTGTATATGAGACATTTAATCCAAAAGAAAGTGGAAACTTACCTAAATATGCCAAAGAACACATACCTGTAGGTTTTTCTAGCTTACTAAGAAAGGTTCTCACCCTTTCTATCTCCTCTTGATTAAGATGGGCAGCAACTTCTGGATTATTTCCTTCATTTGTTCCAGCAGCAACATAAACTTGTCCTCCTTTCCTTGAGGGGCCTCCTCTGTGTCCCCCTTCTCGATCTCGATTTAAAGGCTTCCCATGCAACTTCCAGCACTTCTCTCGGATATGACGAGGCTTATTGCAGTAGGTACACCAGAGACCATCACCTTTCTTCTCCACATTTGCTGATCCTCCTTTCTTCTGTTCGGCTATCATGGCCAAAGTCTGATCTCCTTTATGGTCAGCCACCATTGCTGAGTTCTCTACTACTGCTGGACTCTCCAACATGAGACCCCTTCTGCTTTCTTCACTCCTCACAATAGCCACCACTTCATTGAAGCATGGTACCTTTTGCTTCCCCAATATTTGAATCCTAACTTGATCAAATTCAGGATTCAAACCAATAAGGAAATCATAAACTCTGTCTTGTTCAATATATTCCTTGAGAAGTGTTGAATCTTCAGTACATTTGGCTTTTATGACTCTATAATGGTCTAGCTCCATCCATAATGATTTCAACTGATTGGCATATTCTGTAACAGTCTTGTTCCCTTGTTTTGCTGCCAAAGTTTTCACCTTTACGTCATATACTTGAGCAGCATCTTTGGCTTTAGAGTAGGTTTGCTCTACAGCATCCCAAATCTCTTTTGCCGAATTAAGGAACATGCATGTGTCGCTGATTTCTGGAATCATTGAATTCCACAGCCACGCCATGATCATTAAATCTTCCTCATCCCATGTAGTAAACTTGGGATCCTCCTGTTTGGGCCCAGACTCCATCAGGTGACTCAACTTCCCCTTTCCCTTCAGCACTGTACGAACAAGTTGGGCCCACTTCAAATAATTTCTTCCATTGAGTCGATATGCAGAATGGATATTCTGCAGTTCTCCAGGAAGCTGGGAATGGGAATTCCCTGTTTCTGGGGTTGGGTTCACAACTTCTCTTCCCTTGACATCATAGCAAGAAGATGGCTGAGCGGTAAAAAAGGAAAGGCTGTGCAATTAAGGCACAGAGAAGACAGCAGCAACAGAAGGTTGAGCGAAAGAGAAGGTTGCAATAGCAGGGGTAAAAAAAATGTAATGAATATAGGAAAAGATGCAGCAGCAATACAGGCTGCCGTCTTAGGGTTAAGAGAGATGCAGCAGCAATGCAGGCTGTCGTCTTAGGGTTAAGAAAAATGCAGCAGCAATGCAGACTGCCGTCTTAGGGTTTACAATGCGCAGACAGAGCTTCCTAGATCGGAAGCTCTGATACCATCTGGGAAATTAGGTTAAATGGAAATTGATATATTTATTACAAAGAGATCATACAAGATATATACAGGAGACCTAAGCTATTTTAAGAAATATAATAACTATATTCTATTCTAGGATCCTTTGATTTATGGGATTGTCCCTATTTATTCAAATCTGTACAGATTACAATAAAATATATACTTGTAATGAAATACACAAATTTCCTAATTTATTCTTTCCTATTTGATTTCCCACAATCATCTCAATGAATATTTCAGTAAAATATAGTCATAAAGAATTTAATTAATGTGTAAAAGAAGTACGGGAAAATACCACATTGGAGTGTAAATAGCTTGAAAGGCTTAATGAAAGAGCTGATCTCTCCATAACAATAGTCAAATACATATTAGGATGAGTTGTAGGGCCATAGAAGTCCAGCGCTTTTTGCCAGTTCCTCTCTGCCAGAGATGCATATTGTTTTACTCGCTGTACAGCACTATTTTCTCCTTTTTGCAAAATGCTTTTCTTATTTCCTGAATTCATAAATTTCAAACAACAGTCTCTCTGATAGCAAGCCAATTGGAAGTAAGCATATGCAGCCTCCTGTTTGCGCAGTTCACCAAGTGACTCATACACAGATAACGCTTCCCTAATGGCCTCATTAGCTGAAATCTCATGCTTTCTCAAATCTTTTCTGGCTTTTCTGTCTTGGGGCTTTGTGTGACTTACACATGTATCTTCCAGTGATCCATTTTCATAAACTGCAGTAGTATTTTCTCTTGCCAAAAGCATTCCAAGCCGCAGATAAGTATGAGCAAACTGTGTATGTGCCTCATTCCTCAAGCTGCTTGTCACAGAATCATCATGATCATTCATGGCATTCAATTCTAATCTTGCTGCCCTATAATATCTAAGGGATTCTAAATATTTCAGTTTTGCAGTTTCCAATGCATGATTGTATGCACTGTGGAAAATATTATGTAGCTTAAGATTCTCTATTTTAGATACCATCTCCTCAGCCAATGCCCGTCTGCCATGGCCTAAATTACAGTTTATTAATATTATGTTGGTATGATCTGAAACTTCTCTGAATGCATCTATAGCATCTGTAAATGCTAGTTCAGCCTTAATTGATTCTTTATTCTCAAGTCTGATTCGGCCCAATTCATTGCAAACCCACCCTTTCTTTTTAACCACGGATTGTAACTCAGACAAACTATTTGGAAGTTTAAGTAATGCTTGTCTAGCTTCTTCATAGCACTTTAGAGCAGCTACAAGATTGGACTCTACACTTACCACTAGAGGTTCAACTAGGTACTCAAAAATCCCACCATTTTTTAGTTTCTGTGTTTCATTTGAATTATTTTCTGATTGAGAAACAACACTAGAACATGAGGCATCCATCTCTGAGGATCCCTCAAGAGTTCCAGGGTTTATAGCAGCCAAAGATTCGATTTCCATTCTACTCTCAGGAGTATCTATCTGATTCCGATCTCCACCATAATTACTATGCTCAATGTATTTGTTGTCAAAATCTTTTCCAATCTCCTTGTCATTAATGAACTCGTCTCCTTGATCTATTGGTGGTGAGTAATTGGCATTTTTAGCAGATAATCGTTTGTTATGCTTTCTACCATGAGTCATGAGGCCCAAAGCTGCACTACTACTGCTTGCACTGTTTCCACTGCTAGCTCTGTCACTCTGGCAGCTGCAGTTTACCAAGGAACATGAACTGCAGTTCTGGTTCATTTGAACCAACTTCTTTTTCAGCCTTTTAACTTCCTTCACAACCTCAGATGACATTCTCAATTCTTTGGTTACAGGTTTTTTCAGATCTTGTACTGAGATTTCTTTACCTTTTATCTTGTGGAATTCAATATAAATATCTCCCACTAGTTCCCATGCCTTTGCCCAGAAAAGGTAAACAGAAGACTTTCTTTCAATATAGCCACTAACAGTCTCGTCTTTTACATCATCCCATGATGTGCTTTCATTCAGATCAATGAGTTTTCTCTGCAAGGATGAGCCGCTAGCCATTGAAGAAATAAATTTTGTGTCTTCAAGATGCGGAGGCATTGATCCATACACAGAACATGATAGCTGAATTACCTTTAATGCTTGATGCAGTTGGCCATCCTCCTTATAAGCTTCTGCAAGTGCCAAATACGATTCTCCAAGCAAAAGAACAAGCTTCCACAACTTATGATCCAACTTGGATGTTGGAAGCCATTCTCGAATGTCACAAACTTCAATACAGTCAGCATCTCCACAAGCACAAACAGAAACATTAAAAGATGATGACGGTCTATCATGATTTTCAGTGAATTGATCCATCACCTCTGGTTCTGTGCTCTGAAGCTGTCGCATCCATCTCAGAGACTTAATAGCCTGTGAAACATGATGTACAGCAGCTAACTTAGATGAGATTGGGTCGGCAACTGTCTGAACCACAGGCGTTGGAACTGGACACACTTCACAAACTGAAGAGCTAACATCAGGATACGTGATTGGTACATCCCCTTCGTGATTGCTCAATTCTATGTTATTGACCAATATCAGTTCCCCAGATGAGGGTTGTCCATCAGAAACCATCTTCACAGAACATTCTGATTCTAAGTGCTCAATCATATTTCCATGTTCACCTGATTCGTCAGCAGCATGCAGATAAAATACCTCATGGGCACCTCCCCGTTCCGAATTACTGTTTTCAACATCCCAAGATGACTCTTGGGCTTCAGTAACAGTTAGTTCACACTCTAGGGCCAGAGATTCAGAAGTTAAATTCAACTCATCATCATAATTTAAAATCAGCCTTGCAAATTGTTCATGAGCTATTGCTCGTACTGCCTGGTCAGTACAACATTTATAAGAAATGCATCAACTTAACAAAAGATAAGTGGAAATACTAAGCAAATGGGGTTGAGCAGTACATCAATTTTGTTATTCCAAAAACATACCAGATGGTCTGAATCATCAAGAAATTCCAAACACTTTCTAAAGAACCTCACACACCTAGCCCTATTTGTAGCAGCCTACAGCAAAAACAGACAGTAATTAGTAAAAAAATAGTAGAAACTACCAAAAGCAGCATTAACCCAGAAATATGTTTCATTTTTTCACACCATTGACAGTGAAAGCCTGTGAGCAATTCGATAGAGGAGAGTTCCCAATGAATATACTGCATCACTTCGACCCCTACTGATTGATGATGGCAAGGACCTTGAAGAGTCATCACTATCATCTGATGAACGGTTTTTGGGGATAACAGAAAGATCAAAAAGTTGTATATCATCTTCACCAGCACCTTTATAAAGCTGCAAAAATGTAAGTCAGATTTCCTACTACTATAAGGATAATAAATTTGTTAAAAAAATTAACACACTAAAGCTAAAAACAACAAATATATAAATGTAATGAAAAAAATAATAATAGTACCCAATAAGCTCCTGGATCCTGTTTACAATTATCCTGAAGGAATCTCAAAACAGACAAACCATTTTGCTGTACAACATGAGGATGAAATGCAGGTGTCCCATCCTCTGATATCCCTTTCAAAAGAAAAATATCATCGGTTTTCAAAAGCTCATACCCCTGAACAACACCATTGCGATGATAACATATAGCCAACTCAGGTACACTTGCCATGACATTGTCTAACCATGCTTCAAGCCATGTCAAAGGTGTGACCTACAAAAATTGGGAAAACTTAAATATTAACAATCTGCTAATGCAAAGTTTGATGCAACACCATTTTCAGAAGAATGTTGCTCACCTGTCGTGTGACATCCCATAAATGCAAGCTCACAGCAACATACTTTTCATTACTGAATAGAAGTAGATCACTTCCCAAGAGCATGCGGAAGTTATGAAACTGCCAGAATAAAATCCTAAGAAAGTTATCATTACCAACTTTTCTTTGTTTTTCAGATTCTTGCATTGATGATCTGGGTTTTTCACCAACTTGTGACTCCTTTTTTACCGGACTACGGTTCTTATTTCTCCTGTTCTTCTTGCTACCCCAATAGAAGTTTTCTGGTTCAACCTGTGAGTACTCAGAATGGCAATTGTATCCTTCAGCTTGAACAACATCTTCATTTTGTACCACAATATGGGGTGGTTTTCCTCCAGGAAGTACAGAAGAATTTGATTGATCTTCTGATGGAACATGATGTGTTGGTGGACAATCACATGCCTCCATTCTGACTGAATGCATAGCAAAATTCAAGAATAAAGATTGATCTGCACATTTTGCTTGATTGTGATGCCTCCTTATAAGTTTTTCTCCCTCTTCAACATCTGGCCTGCACTTCATAAATGCTGTCACTATTGAATCAAATGCTTGGATATTGTAGTTATGTTATATGTGTAAATTAGGGATTTTATGAACTACATGATTATATAACCATTATACATTATACTTAAATAAAAGCCTCCTCCCTGTAGTCAAAAAAGATTCATTCACATGACCTCCTGTTTTTCTCCATGATAAATAGTAGGTTGCCAAAAACAGGAAAATAAATAACTCAACTAACAAGCTTCAGAATAAAAAATGACGATTAATCTAGCACAAGCTAATAACGAAACATTCCTAAGATTCCATTTTTTCCCCAATAAGGTTGAGTCCCTATAAAACATTTGAATGAGTTCTATGAAAAAAAAAAATCATATTTTAAGTATCAGAGATCATGAACTAGAATGCACAATTTATACACAGTAGATGCAACAAAACCAGAATATGCAACTATTTAGCCGTCTGTACATTTCCTTGTTTGTTGAAAGCATATAATATAGAAATCATAAATTGTTAACAATTTCTTATGATCAAAATAAAGATTCCAATTTATAGAGACAAATTTATCATGAATCAAAAGACAACTGTCAACAGCAATTATAAGGGGCCACAATCCAGTGGGAGTTAGTCATGGCAACAAAATGAAGTCAAGAGTAGGTCAAATACACACCCTATGAACTAGAATGCAAAATTTATACATGGTGGATGCAATAAAGGCAGAATATGGAACTATTCTGTTGTCTATACATTTACTTCCTTATTTAAGCATATAATATTGTAATCATCAACTACTAGTATTTTATCTTTGTCAAAATATAGATTTCACTTATTGTATCAAAAGCCAGTAGATAGGGAAGCTCAATTTTCTCAAGTGAAAATGTCATCATGAATTACAAGACAACGGCAACAATAATTATGAGGGGCCACAATTAAGTGGAAGTTAGTCATGGCAAAAATAATGAAATCAAGAGTAGGTCAAATATACACCCTGTGAACTAGAATGCACAATTTATACATGGTAGACGCAATAAAACCTAATGTCTTGCTTGTTTAAGCACATACTATTATAATCTTCAACTGGTAATATTTTGTTCGGATCAAAATAAAGATTTCAGTTTCTTATTACAACAAAAGAGAAAAGATAGGGAAGCTCAATTTTCTAAAGTGAAAAAAATTATCATGAATCAAACAACAGTCAGCAGCAATTATAAGTGGCCACAACTAAGTGGAAGTTAGTCATGGAAACAAAATTAAGTCAGGAGTAGGTCAAATACATACCCTGTGTTTAAAACAAGAGTATGACCAATGCGACGAACGGCAATTGATAGTCGAGCCTTGGAATATGGCATTTTAAATATCTGCTTCAAAATGTCTGCTGGGGCAATGACATCAATCTCATCTCCATAATCAACCAAGCCAGACACTGCAAGGGCCTCACATTTTCTATTGAAATTTGATGCAACAGCAGTGCCTTCCCAAGGAAAATCTGTCACCAACAAATTGAAATTTAGAAAAAATTGAAATATGTAACAGATGAATCTATCATAAAGAAATGGAAACCAACCAAACAATGTATGTAACGTATTTCACAATAGCATGCATTTGTATTTCATTACAGCACTCTTTTTTCAATGACTAATAATGAGAACAGTATCAACCCATGAAGGAATTATAGACTTAACACTCTCGATGTGCTGGAAAGAAATAACACATGAACAGTGTGTTTGGTTTGTGAGAAGTGCAAAGGGAGAGTGCTGAATTGAATAGATTTGCTTCATTTGTGTTGACATGGTGAGATAGATTAGTTTCTCTGATACCAACTTGAGATCTAAAACAGAGAAAAATAGTTCTAAAGGGCCTAGAAGACCCTTCTCAGTTCTATTATTTATATAGATAAAGATCTAGTACAATAGATAGATGGAAGATGAAGAGATTGTCCTAGACTGCTAGGAACAATCATTATAGATAACCCAACACACAACTACCTACTTTAGGCCCTGCTATACTAATCATAGGTAGACTTAATTATTCTAACATGAGTGACATCTCCAAATTTCAATTCACTAAGTAATTGTTTAAGCCACACAAGCTCGCAAGTAACTGATGTCATAGCTCTATATTTTGCTTCTGTGCTAGACCTTGCTACAACACTTTGCTTCTTACTTTTCCAAGATATCAGGTTGTCACCAATAAAGACACAATATCCAGAAGTAGACCTCCTATCAGACAGGGAACCAGCCCAATCAGCATTTGAATAGCAAACAATTTATGTATCATTGTTAGGACCATATAGCAAACATTTTCCAGGTGATCCTTTAATATACTTCAGTATGCAAACAACAGCATCCCAATGGTCTTCACATGGAGAGTTTAGAAATTGACTCACCACACTAACTGCGAAGGAAATGTCAAGACGCGTAACAGTAAGATAGTTTAATTTACCAAAGGTTAATGTCTGAATTGACACAGAAGAAATGGATGAGAGACATGTGTAAAAAGATGGAGATAATTTGTGGTAACTAAGAACAGTATAATGGGAGGAAGATGAGTAGAACGTATACCTTTACAGAGGGCAATGGGCGGGTCAGACTCATTTGTTAGAGCCAGAGGAGACACAGGAGATGGCACTGGAAGTGAGTCATGAGGGAGACGATTGTGGCGACTATAAACCTGAAGGGGTGGAGTTGAAGGACGTTCCTGTGAGGAATGAGAGTCTTAAAACGAAGATTCATCAAAAGTGACATCAGCAGAGATAATATGACGATTGAGGGAAGGGGAAAAACACTTATAGCCCTTTTGTGACCGTGGAAATCCTAAGAAGACACATTTGTGAGATCTAGGAGATAACTTCTCAAGACCAGGACTAAAATCATGAACAAAACATGTAGACCCAAAGACTCTAAGAGGTAATGGATGCAAAGGGTCTTGAGGAAATAAGACAAAATGAGGGATTTTGTTATCTAGGACAGAAGACGGCATGTGGTTTATGAGATAACATGCAGTGAGAACTGCATCACCCCAAAAACGCAAGGGTACTTGACCATGGATTAGAAGTGTACGAGTTGTTTCAATAATGTGTCTATTCTTGCGCTCAGCCACCCCATTTTGTTGAAGGGTATAAGCACATGAGGTCTGGTGAAAAATGCCATGAGAAGCCATAAAATGTTTAAACGATTGAGAAAGGTACTCACGGTCATTATCACTGCGTAAAGTTTGAATAGAAACCCCAAACTGTGTTTTTATTTCATTGAAAAATGATTGAAAAATAGAAAACAACTCAGAACGATTCTTCATTAAAAACAACCAAGTACATCTGGAATAGTCATCAATAAAGGTAATTAAATACTGAAATCCTAAAGTGGACTTAACATGACTAGGTCCCCAAATATCAGAATGAACTAATGAAAAGGGAGACGACGCTCGTTGTGAAACACTACGAGGAAAGGAACTACGAGTATGTTTTCCTAACTGACAAGACTCACACGACAAACTTGATAACTTCAACAAACTCGGAACAAGTTGTTGCAGTTTGGCAAGACTGGGATGACCTAACTGAGCATGAAGAAGGGATGGTGACTCCATGATTATGCCAACATGTGGAGAAGGGCGGAGAAGATATAGGCCATGAGACTCACCTCCTGTGCCAATCATGTGTTTCGAACTCCGGTCCTGCAAACAAACAGAATCTTTGGTAAATGAAATAACACAATTAAGGGAGACCCAAGGACATAAAGTACACGATCAATGGATATGAACGGAAAAATATGAACAATACCAATACCATGAGTTGAGACTCTAGACCCATCAGCCATTGTTACCGAGGGTAAATTATTCGTACATGACAAGGAAAAAAACAAGGACTTGTTACCAGTTATATGATCGGTGGCACCTGAGTCAAGGACCCAAGATCCGAGAGAGTGAGTCAGACCAACAAAAGGGGTACCTATGCGTGCAACAAATGCAGATGTAGTGGAACTAGAGTACTGACGATCCTCATACCATCAGAGAAATTCGTTGAAGACTGCAGGGTTGTCTACAGTATTTGTTGAAGTAGGATGGTTTGCACACGCCGATCGGGGAAGTGGATCAGAATTAGCCATTGCTATAGGTCGAGGAGGACGTCCATGAAGCACATAACATCTATCAATTATGTGGCCTAGCTTGCCACAGTGGTCACATTTTGGTCGTCCTTTACCTAGCTTGCGAGACCGACTTCAATCATCACGTTGGACAACCATAACTGAGGAATCATTAGTATGAGGAGATGTCTCAATGACCGATTTGCTAGGATTACGCAAAAGAGCATAACAAGTAGAAGTAAAGTTGGGTATGACAGGAGAACCCAAAATCTTATCACGGACATGGAAGGAATCATCTGAGAGTCCGTATAATGCTAACAACATGAAGAACTTTGATCGTTGTTCCAGTTTTTCAGCAGGAGTGGAAGCAAGAGGTAATAGCTCATTAAAACCATGAAAGAAGGCATGAACTTTACCCAAACATTCTACCATGGGACCAGGACTGCGTAGACCAATAACAGCGAATATAGGTCCTAACAAACACCATAAAAACGTTGGGTGTCATTTGTGTATAATAGCTTCGCTTGCACCCATACTTCTGAACATGTTTCATATGATCGAAACATTTGTTTCAGTGAGGAGTGAATGGTGGACTTTATGACGATGCATAACTAGGCAACAATTTTCATCCAACGGGAAGTGTCATATGTGGTAGCACTAGTCACATTTTTAATAAGGTGATCTACATACCTGACTCTTCAACCAAAGGTTAATGTCGGACGCCCATGTTGCATAATTCGTGCCATCTAACTTGTCAATGGACAAGTGTACATTCACATAATTGGTGTATATTGAGGAATCAAAAGATGAGGCACCAACAGAAGAAGATGAGGCACCAACAGAGGTGTTTGTAGACGAGGAAGACGCCATGGAGAGGGAGAAACCCTAAAAATCCAAAGTGCTCCGATTGACGCAACAACAATAGATCCAGAAAGAGGGTAAGGAGGCGATCACGATGGTCCTGGTCGGCGACAGATCTCTCCGGCGACGCGCCTGCACGCGCGGCGGGAAGCGGCGGATCTGGTGACTGTTGCGGCGGCGCGTGGAGGCGCGTGGGTGGTCCATTTGCACCACGGTGGTCGCCCGGCCGAGACGATCCGGATGGTATGGTCGTCGATTGATTCTGGAACTCTGGCGACAGTGGCGGCGGCGGCGACTACGACAGCGATGGGTACTAAAGACTGTGGAACTGGCTGGAACAAAACCTATGCTCTAGATACCATATGAAATAGTGGAGAAGATTAGGAGAAATCTCCCTTATGTGTGTAGCATACACATAGGGTAGTTTACTTATAATGTAAGATAAGGGTTAAACCCTAAATACAGAATGGGCTGAGTCCAATTAACATAAACACACAACTTAACATCTAATAGCAATAACCCACGTCACACCCGAGAAACATACTAGAAAATTCACGGGAGACCAACACATCTAAAGGGCAGTAATTTAGGTTCTAGATGAAGACCTAAAATTTGTACTTACAACTCATGAAGCAGAAAAGACTTCTTTAGATGAGGAACAAATTGATGAATCCACAAGCTTGCTAAAATCTAGCTCGGCATTGTATTGGTTCTTTGGCACAAAGAAAGTAATTTTGGTGCCTCCAACTCTTTTAATTGCACCTCAAACATGTGTGTACCATGCATCAAGGG
The DNA here is from genome assembly GCA_027742785.1 of Vigna reflexopilosa. Lineage (NCBI taxonomy): Eukaryota > Viridiplantae > Streptophyta > Magnoliopsida > Fabales > Fabaceae > Vigna > Vigna reflexopilosa. The sequence continues at coordinate 4,360,795 of CM050917.1, forward strand.
TTCAAGTGCTTTTGATCATATGATCAACCTTTCTTATTTAAAACATATTCTCCTTGTTTGGAAATAAAATATTAGAATGAAAGAAATACTGCGTTATCCAAAACCATTTACTTAAAATGTTCAACATGCACCGAAATTCTCAGGAAACCTTCTCTCTATTAGTCAAATTTGCAAGGATTCCAATTGTAATGAGAAGTTCTCTATTACTCGTTACATTTTTCAGGACTGGACATAAGGGAAGATGATTGGCAATGCTAAAATGACAGATGGTCTCTACTACTTTGAAGATGTTTTTGAGAATAAAGTAGCCCAAGGTCTAGAGGTATTAATTCTTCCCCTATGTGGGACTAAATAATGCTGCTGCATAATAGACTAGGGCACATCATAAGCATTTGTTTCCACATTTATTAAAAAATGCTGATTTTCTTTGTTTCAATGGGAAAGTTCTCTTCTAGCTAAAAGTCATAGAACTCCTTACTCCTCTCAACCTCGTCATGCATTTAAACTTTTTCATTTAATCCAAATCGATGGCCAGGGTCCATAAATAATTACAACCCGATTTGGAAATAAAATGGTTTATAACCTTTATTGATGATCACACTCGGATGTGTTGGATTATTAGAATATTTTAGAATAAAAGAAAATAAGAGATTTTCTTCTGTCTTTTTGTGTCTTGCTGTTACACTGTCTCTCTAATTTGTTTTTTTCCAGCTGTTTGTCCCCTTTAGTGAGTCTGTTTTGGGTGTTTTGGTCTTTTTGCTTTCAAGGGTAGCTTCTATAGAGGCTCCCTTTGTATTCAGCTTTATACAAGATAGAAACAATAAAATATATCACATCCGTTTCTCTAAGACGGATCTACCCTATGCATGAAAGTCTAGTATTCCTAATATATTTAAATGTTTTTCACAAATCTTAGAAACACAAATTGACACTGAAAACTGTATTTTGAGAAGTGACAACACTGAATAATTTAATAAGAATCTCAATTAATTCCTTCAAATAAAGGTATTCAACATCAATTGATATTACTCAAAAAAATGGCATTGCAAAAATTAAATTAATAAACATTTCCTTAAGTAGCCTCTGACATAATTTTTTGGATTAATGTTCCAAAGTATTATGGGGGGATGTGGTCCTTAGAGCAGCCTATCACAAATAAAATGCCAACTCCTATGCTAAATTATCACACACATATTTGGACACCTTTAAAAACATTTTTCCATCACTTTGATTGCATGTTGACAAGGCTCTAGAAGTGTTTGGTTATAAAATTACAAAATAAATTTTGAGCTAGTGCTAAGTATACCTTGAGTTTATCCAATAATTAATTCCTGCACCCTGCCAATAGATGCACTTCCTACATTGATGATGTCTTGAGCATCGAAGTAAAGTGGGAGGTTCTCCCTTGTACAATGCTTTTAGATATGTGCAACAGCCACATACAGCTTTGCAGTGAAGCAACAGCCACATACAGCTTTTAGATACTGAAGCAATTGATGCATGCAAAGAAAAAGGGCTTCTTCCTAAAACTGCTGAAACACCAGTGAATGGCATGGTGAATAATTAATTCCTCATCATACACAGCCACATACACCTTTGCAGGGCCAACCTGTGCAATCCACCCACCACTTCCAATCGCTGGGACAACGTTGTGCCCCTCTTATCCCTCTCCCAACATCCTTTCCGTCCTTTCCCACTAATTAGACTTCAGGACCCCATTTGAACACCTTGTAAGTTCGTCTTTTACACCTATGCTCCCAGTTTCTAATCTGCAATGGCATCTGATTTGTCCATTGATTTTCTAGGTCACCCACAATTACTTCAAAGAAGCTTTAAAGGCAAAATTATTTGCCTCGGTCTATATTGGTTGAAATGTGGTTTCTTCGCAAGGTTTTCATGACCAGTCAGAAGAAGATGGTAATAAAATACCCCCAGACAAATTTGAACAGTAGGAAAAGATGGATTTCCGTCCTTGTACCTTGTTGTGGCAATCAGTGTAGCCCAACATATATTGAGAACTCTTAGAGTATTCAAATTGCGTCACTCTTTGTGGAAGAAGTCTAAGAGTATATATACAAATGATATTTGACACCTCTATGACATCTCTAATACAAACACGATTCCAACATTTACTACATCAGTTTGGCCATCCAACTGATAGTGTAAGCTTGAGGTGCCTGGTACTCTTACTGATTTGTCAAAATATGACTAATGAAGGCATTGTTTCTCGCAAGCAATAGTTTGTTGGCCTGGTATCCATGCTAGGCGGTAATCACCATAGAAACTGTGTCAACTATTAACCATCTGACAGACAGTCAGCACTCTTAGTAATAGACCAGCATCCCAACTTTCTATTATCATCTTTTTATTCCTAACATAGACACTAATAATTGGAGACCCAATAACAATAACCCCCCTTGGGCCCGAAAAATAAGTTTTACAACATCCTCAAAGTTTAAAATAGGAAAAAAGGTTCTAAACATCTTATGCTAATTCCCATAAATTCTCACAATCAGGGAGATTTCTGACACTTATCAGCATCTTGGCCCCTTAAGAAGACCAATGGCTAAAATTCAAAACCTATGATGTTGAATCTCTAAGTGAGTAATGGCTGAGAACATGTTTCCAAAGAAAGTGCCTTCTTCAACACAGAAATGTGAAACACTGGATGCAATTGTCTCACCGATAAGCACCCAGTGAGCAACTTGGCCAATACTTTTGAAAATCTGAAATGATACATAATCTTGGGCTTAACTCCCCACTGGTTTCTTGTGACTTGTAGTTTGCATATGTGAGGTTGAAACTTTAGAAAAACCTACTCCCCTCTAACTGGACCTCCATCCTTGGCTTACTAGCTCAGATTTTCATCCTTAAGTCCCAAGCCTCTACTGTCACCCTTGCTAACATAGACCCTTTTAACTGTAGGTCAGCTAATAAAGTTCCATTACTACAAGAGCAATCAATACAACAGATAGCATACTGATCTCAGAACCATGATATGACAGCCTTCACAAGGTCGTCAACTAACTTTCACTTCAAGACAACATCCAAGACTTCTCCACAAGGTGCGATAACAAGACTTTCACTTTATTCAAAAATTAAGGAGACACTTTATGGCATACATCATAGCATTCATTTTCAGATAGTTACAACTAAATATATGCATCTAAATTCAATGAAAGTCCACAGAACTAAGAATGGAAAAAACAAAAATCAGATAACAAAGTCTAAAAGAGAGGTCAAATTACAATGGGACTACCATCAACACACCCTAAGTCGGAGGCTAAAATACAATGGAACAACGGATCACGAAGGAGACTCGTCAAATAAAGAATGACACCGGCCAAATTTTGTGTTTTCCTACAATGTCAATTGCAATTTATGATAGCTTTGAAGAACATGAAAACAAAAATACACAACCACCAAGTGCAAAAAGGTAGAAAAGAACATATTGAACCAATGAACATGTGATTCCACTTATAACATATAATTAGTTTACTCCAAGGGTAAAGAGTAAGCACCTCCTCCGGTTGTCTTGGAGTGAACTGCGCCAACAGGAAGAACCTTGTCCGGAAAATTGGCCAGAAGCGGGGGAGTATTCAGATCAGTCTCAGTCGGCAGCATCCGGTAACGGTAACGCGGAGCATTCACCCTGAAACAACCACAAACAACACTTAATTCTCAAAACACAACACATAATCCAAAGGACAACAAAATCAATTATTGAGTGAGAGACATGGAGAGAGTATCTGTGCGCATACGTTTGGGGAATAGGGAGAAGGGCAGAATGGAAAGCATGGTGGAAGGACTTGTCGGTTGGAACGGGGATTGAGCCGCAGAGAAACCCGACGGGTTTGGGGGTGGCGATTTCCAACGTTCCCACGCACACTAGTTCCCTGGAATTCTCCGAGTTCGAAGAAGATGACGACAACTTCGCCATGTTGTTGATAATTGCCCCCTAAAACCGCTGAGCTATGCGCGAAGATGAGTTGAGAGACAAACAATTGAAAGCAAAAACCCTCGATAACCGATGCAGAGATTGTGTTTGACGTTTGGTTTCTGAGAGCTCTGGCGTACACGCGTTCCTGAAATGTTACATGATGTACTTCTGGATTTTTCTTTAGAATAATTATGTTCTTTGCCTCAGTCCCTGCAATCACTTGGCACAACCTTTTCACATTGCATCCACAAAAATATTCATAATGGTTATACTTATTGGATCAGAGACTAGTGTATGTATGTATATAAAATTTATTTATGATGATAATTATTTTATATAATTTAAATTTAAAACAATGATATTAGAAAAATGTGTTTATAATATTTGAATGACTTAATTTTATATTTTCAATATTTTGTCTGAATGTGTGCAATATTATGTTAGAATGATTTGTGTAAGGTGATAATGTGTTAAAATAATGAAAATTATTTATTTTATCATTAAAAAAATTATAAATAAAATCTTTTATTAAAGAGTTTTATTATTAAAAATACATCATCTTTTTTCAAAAAATTCTCTAAGAATCTTCGATTTCTACTCTCTCTTTTTGTCTGATATTTTTTTGTATGTGAGTGTTTTTCTCATGCATGTTAGGTTTTAGTCTTTTATCTAGGTTAGGTTTTAGTTTTTCTATGAGACTTTTTGTTTATTAGTTGATGTGTCTCATCACGTTTATGCTGTTAGTAGAAAGAGATATAGTTTCCTTTATTGATAGAGTTGTTTTAATAACCTTAAAATAGTTTGGGTCACCTGACAATTAAGGGAAATTGTTTTAATTTTAACTTATAGACAAATGCATTTTATTGTCTTATGATTTTATACGTAATTAACTAAAACTAACTTAGCAACCAAGTTATTTGGTGTATAATTAAGTACACATGTGCTCACACATTGTAGTGTAGCTTGTGCTTGATCCCACCACGTGAAAAAACTTGGCGAGATAATGAAAGGAAAAAAAGAAAAAAATGTAGATGACGAGTAGGAGTATACCAAGTTAGTATAAAAATGAATATTAAAATTATTATTTCCACAACTATGATATTAATACGAATTAGGGATGACAACGGGTCGGGTCGGGCACGAATAGTGCTTACCCGGAACCTGATCCGACAAAAAAAATTCCACCCGCTATCTGACTCGTTATCCGCACTGATACTCGCTTAAAAAATATATGCGAATATTTTAAAACCCTCGAATATCCACGAATACCCGTAAATATTTTAAAAAATATATTCTTATAAATTATTAAAATAAAATTACAAAAAAAATTATATAAAATATAATATAAATTAAATTAAATATAAATTAAAATGATATTTTTGTTTCGGTTGAATTGGTTTGAGGGTCCGTGTTTTTTTTTTTGCTTTGTTCTTTTTTATCTTCAATCCTTCTTGACAATGTCATCCACTCACATGGGTTACGCTCAATATATAAAAAGGTCTAATTGATTAATTTTTAGTGCAATATATTTGGGCGATCAAACCCAATAATCAATAATTAATACCGTATATTTTGTAAGGAGTAAGACAATCTGATAAGCAATCAAACCCAATAATCAATAATCAATACAGTATATTTTGTAAACAATCTGACCTATTAATATCTGTTAATTGTCCATAAATGACAATTAATTCCGATCTGTATACTTCATATATTACAATTTTAATTAAATTTAACCTTGTAAAATATAAATTAATGTTAATTTTAATTAAATTTAACTTAATAAAATAAAAATTAAATTTTTATTTTTATTTTTTGCGGGTAGCGGATATCTGCGGGTACGGATAGTATTGCACCCGACCCGTTTATAAGCAGATATTAAAATACCCGCTATTCGCGGGTTTTGGATAGTAAATATTCACGGGTATCAACTATCCGTCGCGGATTTTATCCGCGAGCGCAGATTTTTTTTGTGATTCCTAATATGAATGCCTTTTTAAAAATATAACTATGAAGACAGAGATCCACCTGGACTTTATTCATTTTAATGAGGAATTATATTAAATGTAATATTGTTTAATGCATCTTGAATGAAAATTTGAAAATGAATTTTATTCAATGTAAAATAGCACTTATGATATCATTAAATTAGTTAGGTCAAATACTAGACTTTTTTTTTTAATGGAGAGTTTGCAAATTGCAATGCGAAAATTTTTGTTTGTCTGGTATGCATATGTTTTTTATTTATTTCATCGCAACTTTAATCTTTAAATTGAACATATATCTGTATCTATTTCATTGTTTTAAATTTGAATTTTCTATTTTCATCACACAATTTTAAATGTTTTTTTTTTGTTCTTTCATGAATTGAGATGATTTCAAAAGATAGACTTCTTATTTACTTATTTTTATCTAATTTTCTCTTATTTGTATGTTACAATTTGAGATGTTTTTGTTTGCAAAGACATTCAACACTCGTACCAACCAAAAATATAAGAAAATAAATGTGTAACAAATGAACAATATATACCTTGGTTCTTCACATATTTATAAGGTTTTGATGGTATTTTATCTTTATGGGTTTAGGTTGATTGTACCATTCCTTTTAGCATCGTTAGGTTGACAATTAGGTATATAATTGATTACATATTAATCTTAGAACTAGACAAAATTAATCTAATTACACTTAATTATAAATTATCTATATTATATTATACTAGAAAAACTAAATTATTTTTAATAAAAATTGAATTGTACCCTTTTATAGTTTAATTTAAAAATTCTTTTTGTTGAATTGTATTTTATTCACCTAGTTCTTTTTCAATACCACTAGACACAAAGATCAAAAGTTTCAATCATCGTTGAAGGTGATGTGCTATCGAAGACTTTGTCGTCATCAAAAGTCCTATCGTCCCTTCCTCCTATGTATCATGTTGGATGTGAAGTTATCTCTTTATCTACCATCTCACAATTTGGGTTTTCAATTTTAACCATTATAATTCTTTTTCGTTTCCTTTTTTTTTTCAAATTCGATAAATTTGGTCTTTTGTGAATATACTAAGTTAGGCTATGTGATTTACTTGAAAGTTTCTTCCTTAACTTGAAATGAGTTTTTATTCGGATAAACCTGTTGAGGATCGGAGAATCTATAGTTATAGTTTTTCACTTATGATATGATCATGTCTAAGAAAGAGTACGATCTTTTCTGAATTTGATTTCTCAAAGGGTACAAAAAAATAAATTAGAGAAGAATGCAAAATAAGATAGAGATGAGGACGTCACAATTTAGCAGATTGATAAGTCAAGTGAAGATTCACCACAAAGATGTTAATCTTCGATAAGAATCAGAGTTTTGATCCAATAACCAAGATAATTCTCTCTCAAAATGTATATGCATATATTATAACTCAAAAGTATCTACGTATGTATTTGGTGCCCCTATATATAGGTAAAAATGTTTAAGGAACCTAAGAAACCCTAAAAAAAAACCCAAAGACACCAGGTCTAGAAAAAACATGAAAAATTAAAAACAAAAACAAATTGTTTGTAATTAAAATAAAATTACAAACAAATTGTATTCACTTGACTTATCAATCTACTAGATTGTGGCGTTCCCATATCTGTCTTATTTCGCATTCTTCTGTGATTTATTTTTGTTGTGCCTCTTAAGGATTCAAATTTGAGAAAGATCGTACTCTTTCTTGATTAGGATCATATCAGCTTAAATCATGGAAGATAATAAAGAGTAAACCATAATGGATGGGTGATTTTAGCTTAAATCATGGAAGATGATCTTGGGATGAGAAAAAGGCATGTGAAATTTATAAGCAATAAATTCAAGTGAGGTGGTCTCTTTTGTGTGCAAACCACATTGTAAGTGTAAGTTATCGTGGTAGTAATGGCTAACTGTCAAAAAAGTCAAACAACCCTATTCCAAAATATCTAAACCAAAGTTTTCACAACAAAATGAAAGAGAAAGTGACCAATCGCAACATGAGTATATGTATGTTACTTTTAAAACCTTTTGTCTCATCCAAATTTTAAGACCAAATAGGGGTGACCCGTTTGCATCCACTTTACCTTCATTCCTTAATATCATTATCATCATCCTTAAGATTCCTACAACAGTTCCACAAAATCAATTATCCATCCTTAAAACTATGTGTTGCTTAATGTATTTTTGGAATGCAAGATAAAAACAGAATAACATAATATATCAAAATAACACAACACCAAACTAAAGAACATGAGGTAACTTTTAGGCTTTAACAACTTAGGTATTACGTGCTTTATTGAAATGTTTGTTAACAATATGGTATTACCTTCTTTATTTTCCTAAATGCAACTCATTCCTTTACATGTCTCTTATCAATGGATATTTTTATCTTTAGTTGGGTGATTAATCCTTTGTTGTTATCAAATGAATTTTACATTGCCAGAAAATATAGAAACTCTCACACTAGATACTTTTGGAATTGATCATTTACCTCTTATATTAATACATTATTAACTAAAAATAGTAAATGTGGGTTAGATGCGTGGGGACATTTTACAAAATAAAAGCCTTATTATGGTAAAAAGGTTAGATGTAATTACTGTGGTGATTTGATTAAGTATTTGGTTGAAACAAGTGGGATGAGAACTCATTTGACACGATGTAAAGAAAATCCTATTATAGAAACATTCAAAAGGAAAAAACTCTCATCATTAACTACAAAAGGGGTTAGTGTTGACCTTTCACCAACAACTATTTCTAAATTTAACCAAAATGCCGGATGAAGATGGTGAAAATATTTTTGAAGTTCGAGCTTCCTTTTCAATTTGTGAAAAATGAGGACTTTCGTTTGTATGGTCCTTGCAACCACAATTTGAGGACTCATCCCGCACTACATTGAAACGTGAAATGTGGAAACTCTATAAAGAGGAAAAAACAATGTTGAAAAATTTTCTATCTATGCAGTATGAGAGGGTTTGCTTAACTACACACACATGAACTTCAATCCTAAACCTAATTTTCATGGGTTTAACTACTCACTTTATTGATAATGATTGAAAACTTCAAAAGAAAATTTGAATTTTTCTCAAACAACGAGACATTAAGGGGAGCTCATTGCTAAACTTGTTGAGGCTTGTTTGAATAATTGAGAGTTGAAGCGAATCCTTAGTATTAATGTGGATAATGCTATAGCTAGGAATGACAATGGGTCGGGTCGGGCACGAATAATGTCTATCCGCAAAACGAAAATCCAACCCGCAACTCGCTCGCTACCCAAGTGTGTACCTGCTTAAAAAATACCCGTGAATATTTTAAAACTCACGGTTACCCATTGATACTCGAAAAAATTTAAAAAAATATATTTTATACATTTTTAAAATGAAATTTAAATAAAATTACAAAAAATATATAATATAATACAAATTAAAAATAATTTAAAATTTAGTTTTTTAATTAAATTTAACCTAACCTCCAATTTGCAAGAACAAAATTGCAAGCATAGAACCTCAATATTAGAAACACAGAGAAAACCCCAAAACATTGCAAGACCAAGAATCCCAAAAATTCCCAAACAAGAAAAGAAGATCATAAACTCTAAACTTGCCACAAGGTTAGGAAAAACCCCAATTGTAGGAATCCTAACCCTAAATAACGAAAACAATAACTTTAAATTCCCAATTTCAAAACTTTCAATCCTGAATAAGAACCCCCTGTGTTGCAAAGTTGTCGCAAAACGTAGAAGTCCCCTCCCTTTGCAAGACGAACAAAAAAAGTGAAGGGAGAGGAAACCTCTCTCCTTGCACAATGAACAAACATGAAGGGAAGGAGAAAATAAGGGTTATGCACCCTCGCGAGGCACGAGGGAAGACGATAACGTCGCCGGAGTCACATCATTGCTGCACTGTCATCTTCACCACCACGAGACCACCTCCTTTGCGTAAGCCACATATGATTTTCGCCAAACTGAATTGTCCCGCGATAATACAGATAAAGAAAAAGCTTGAAGCTTCTGTGTTTACTCGCAAGAAATGTAAAAGAGAAGAGATTAGAAAAAAAAACTCTGAAAAAAGTTTTTGAAAGAAACCAACAATTGAGAAATTGGGATTTTTAATTAGGGTTATGCAATTTTTAATTTAAAATTTTTCCCTTTTTTTTAAGAGAATTAAAAGAAAATTTAATTTTAAAAAATATAAATTAAATTATTATTATTAGTTTTTGTGGGTAACGAGTACCCACGAGTTGGATAGTATAATACTCGCGCCCGACCCATTTAGAAGCGGATATTAAAATACTCGTTACCCGTTACCCGCGAGTAGCAAATATCCGCGGATATACGCGGGCGCGAATTTTTTTGCTATCCCTAGCTATAGCAAATGATTTTTTGGTTCCAGTATCTCAAAATAATAATGCTATCATGAAACTATCTTATCTTAAAGGTATAATATGTCCATATGTGTTGTTGTGCTCATATATTAACTTTGATTTTGAAAGATAGCTTAAAAGAGATCAAAGATTCAATTTCAAATATTCAGAGTGCAGTTAAATATGTGAAATCTTTTTGAGTTAGATTTGGTAAATTTGAGGCATGTGTTGAACAAAAAGGAATTTCTTATAAAGGTATGGTTTGCTTTAATGTTGGAAATCATGTGGAGTTCAACTTACTTAATGTTAGAGGCAAGCTTAAAGTACAAAGATGTCTTTGTCTTACTATATATGTAAGATAATAAATTTAGAATTGAAATGACCAAAAGTAATGGTGGTGTGCCAAAAATTTTAAAGATGTTTTATGACTCTACCAACATTTATGATTCTTTTTAATTCTTTTTATGTCATTAATCATATGTATATGAAATATGTGTTTATAATTAGTTAAAAGATTTAACAATATTCTAAGAGTAATGATGTGAGGATAGGATTGATGGTAATGATGATGAATGGTAAGTATGACAAATATGGGGGAAATTCTAATGGAATTAATATCTAATTATTGATTATTAAGTTGCATTTTTTTTTTAATTTCTTCATTGACTATATATTTGAATCTAGTATGACCAGTGAATTGAAATAAAAAATTATTGTCACTTTTAAAAATACTTTATCAATAATATCAAGGTGTTAAGGAGGGTTCTCAAAATAGTAAAAAAGAATCTCAACTAGATGATAAAGCTGATGATCCTTATGACATAAGTTTCTACCTAAGAGCAGTTAACCATTGGTGAAAAGTCAACTTAACTAAATTTTCTATCTTGCGAGATATAGGAGGAAGAGTGGTTAGTCGTTATCGTAACTGCATACTGCCTAAAATAATGGAAGTACTTGTTTACACATAATATTGGTTGAAAGGAACATCTTTCTCTATACTTTTTGATGAGGATCCTAAAGAGTTTGATAAATTTGAGCAATGTGAATTTATATGAAAAAATTATACATCTTTTAGTTTATATTTTATGTTTTAAAAAATGATGATTTTTTTTTTGTAGAAATAACCCCTCAAGATGAAGTAAGACCTTTAAGTGCTATTAACTTCAATGATTGAAGATACGTTAATAAGTTGTATTTTATAATGCAACTTATATTTGAAGATGTATTAATTTTTTGTATTTTTGGGAGAACCTATGTTCTTCTTGAGTAGAGATAAATCTTTCCTATCTACTTAGATTTATGCTTCTTCTTTTTTTGTTTATGAGGAACCTATATTATGAATGAAGTGGATAAATACTACCTTTTTTAGGTTCTTAATTGAAATGCAATTTTTAGTTGAATAATTCAGTTAATTAGTTTAAAAACAATTCACAAATAGTTTGGTTCAAAATTAGTGCAGTTCGGTTCAAAATTAGTGTAGTTCGGTTCAAAAATAGTGCAATTCGATTCAAAAATAATGTAGTTCTGAAACAAGTTAAAGTACATAATAGTTCAATTCAATTCATATTACCGTTCAATGCAATTCAATGCAGTTTAGTGCAATGCAGTTTGATACAAAAAAAAAATTGTTCACCTCAATTCATCTGAACTATTTTTTGGTTCACTGCAAGTTTTAATAATTCAATGCAATTCAATTAATTTAGCCTACCCCTAATTATCCTAATATAATGTCTTTTTGTTAATAAACATCATCTTGGATGTCAAATAACACATTGACCCCTTATACTAAAAGGTATTAGTGTGTGGAAAGACTTTGAGAGAAGCTTTTCATGTCTTTAGTTTAGTCCTTTGGTGTCATTTGTACATTGGCTCCCTAAGTTCAATAATGATTCAAATGTCAAAAGGTTGAGAATGATAAAGGGTCAACATGCTTTGAAAGAAAAGTGTTATATATTTGGGCGAGATCACCTAAGTGTCATTTGTACATTGACGAGTGATTAGAATGACAAAGAGTCAAGAATGATGAAGGATAAAAATGCTTTGAAATAAAATTCCCACATCATTAGCTGAGATTACCATAATGCATTGATCTCTCAAGCTTAAGGAGTGATTAGAATGACAAAAAGTTGTGTCATTGAAGATATAGAAGTTATTTTTAATAGTTAAAATGGTTGCCTTAAAAAAGTGAAAATCATTTAGTTTGTAACCTATAAGTCAAAGAGATCAAGTAAATGTAGATCATTGTATTAATTAATATGTTTACCCCTTTTTCCTACAAATATGTAGATCATTATTGGCTAGGTGTAAAAAATATACTTTTATATCTCACTTAATGTTGTCCTATTTTAGTTATGGTAGTGGTGTTTGATTTGAGTATAAGTCATCATCGTTGAATAGTAGTCCATGTCATGATAATGGAAATGACTTGACAAAGGACCTTATGCTCAAGCAAATGAAAACCTATATATCATTATGTTTCAAGTATGATTGGGTGCAATCTTACATGAGAAAATATTTATTGAAATATAGATTGTCATCAATGGTTTGCTTTTTCGTCAGTAGCATGACCATGTTGGATAACACTACAAAAATTGCGATAATCTCAATTGATTATTGTTATGCAATTGACAATGTGTACACCTATTCGTTTTTTCTTCATGCGAGACATGAGGAGTTATGTTTTCTTACATTCCATTATATAATGTAAATTGTAAATGTTAGCATTAGACGTTGGAAACCCGTTAGATGATTTAATTGAAAGGATGACTAGACAAGTAAAAAGTTAAAGCATGAAATGAACATTAGATTGATCAAACAAATCAAGTTCAGAATGATAGGAAAGAAATCCATCTAATCACAGGGTGATTAAGATCAATTACAAATTGATCAATAAAATCTGAACGTTGAAATTGATGATCAAATTGATAAAGAGAACTATACAACAAGTCTCAACATTATTAAAAGATTTGATCAGGAACTATATACATTTCTAAATTAAAAAGTTTTCATGATCCATTTTTTCAAAATTAGATAGAGGATAGGATATCTGACTGGAAAGGGGAGGCGAGGGTGATATTAGAACTAGGATTCTTGTTAACCTAACATTTGAATTATTTGCCATTATTGTTTTAATCATGTATGCTTCTTTTTAGATTTGTGTTACATCTTGCTGTTTAGATTTACATGTGTCTTTGATGTACGTTTACATTAAAAAAATGTCAAATAAGGAAGATCCATATATTTTAATTGGAATCTTTATGTTTGTACATAAGGAAGATCCATATATTTTAATTGGAATCTTTATGTTTGTTGCTTATGATAGACTCTACAAGTTTTTTTGGGTGACCAATTGAAGTGTGCACTTATATTAATTTTAATTAGTTGTTCATAAATAAAATATTATATTTTTATTTTAATTATATTCGTACTAATTGTTATTATTTATTCCCCTTGTATTTATAAATTTAATCAAAAAAGAAAAAAAAATAACAAACACAACATTCATATAAGTGTTTTGATATTATATATTATCTTTTTCAAAACATTAAATTGGTGCTCATAAAATTTATATCCTTTTGAGTGTCATTTCGTCCATTTGATATGGATTGTAACATCCCAAAAATTATAAGAATATATATAATATAGAATGATTTAAACGTTATAATATGGCAGGGTAGTCTAAGGATGTATACGAGATTGTAAAGCAGATAGAAACTTCTATAATGAAGTGATAAGATGTAAATGGAGTTATGAGTTTACAGTCATCCAAAAAGAGGCCATAAACTTAAAACTTTACATGTATAAGAGTCTTCCAAAAGGAAGAAGACATCTAAGAAAGATCCTAAGAACTAGGGGCTGCATCACCTTCCTCCAATGCCTGCTCCAGAGGTACATCATTCGCCTCTGCTCACATCCAAAGTTGGATGATCATTGCAAAAGAACACAAACGCAGTCATGGCACAAACAAGAAAATGCAAGGGTAAGTTAGGTTTCAAAAGCATACAAGTTATCATATAGAACTTAATTAACAAATCATATTCATACAATAAATCAAGTAAAGTATTCTATCTTGTTAAGACACAAGCTAGACTCGTCTGGACTTAGAATGAATGTCGATCTGGGGTGGGTTATGCACTTGTGGTGGTCTCTACTGCTTTGCAAAGTCATTGTTATGGGTTAAACCCTACCTCACACACAAGTGTAAGTCCGTTTCACTCACCTTGGGCCATACTGGAAGCACCCAAGACTAGGACCTCCTACTACTCTCACCACATGACTAAATCTTCTCTAAGTGAGATTGAAAGAGTCATTAGAGTGTTAGGATAACCCCCCATATGAAAGCCTCTTACATTCATTCTAAACATTAAATGATCTCATCGAGAAATCTTAATATTATACTCAAGTTGCATCATATTCAACATTATCACCCTTGATTTCAATCACAAACTACTTCAATTTAATCATACAATCTTTAGTCATGTCATAAAAACAACTCATACATACTCAGACATTACATATTTTCATAGAACCATCATTTATTAATACAAATCTCTTTTATAGCATATTCTTACCAACACTTACATAATTTAAAAGGCTTGGAGACCCTCACCAATGGCTCCGGAAGGATCAAAAACCCCCCAGAACGACCTAAAGAACGTCCAAAACGGACGTCTGGAACTCCCAAAACGTCAAAAACATAAAAAACACTCAATCTGTCGCACATAATTCGCTCAGCGCACCCCCCTGTGCGCTAAGCGAATTTGTTTGCAGGGGAAGCTAAATTCTGCAAATTTTGGCAACCCAACACCCCGAAATTCGTTCTAGACCTTTTTACTAATTTCTAACCTTCCCTGATTGATCTATATGATGAATTGAACTTGTCTAAGTGTTTATAACCCTTCCTAACCTCATTATTAAATGGTTATGCACTGATTTATACACTAAAACTTCAATTTCGAATGCTTAAGAACTCAATTTCTGATTTACTACTTGAAAATGTTTCTGGCCATTTTGATGTTTCTAATAAGTCACAAATGACTTAACTAAGTGACTCCAATAGCCTAAACCAGACCCTAGCCTATAACTCCCAAAATCACTACTCCAGTTCCCTAAATTTTGACTCTACTATTATAATTAACTTAACTTTTTGCCTAATAATCTGCATAACTTGAAATCACAACTTCCAAACATTCAATTCCTACATCATACACATGTTCATACCAGTTTCTAATTCATAACATACCAAAATCACATAGTTCACAGACCATAAAGCACACATTATAGTACATATATTCATCAGTTCAGTTCAAATAGTAGTTCACTCTACAACAGAGACTACACATGCATTAGCTTAATATTTTTAAACAACATCAACACAAACAAAATAACTTTCTGCAAACAAGAAAATCAAACCTAGCTTCATTTATCTCTAGTGCGAACAGTCAAGCCCAAAGATGATTCACAGTGTTCTGCTCTTAGGAGGAAAACCTAAAAGTACCTATATATCATCGATTGGTGATAGAAATTAGTCTCTAGAATAAAAATTAGGGCTACAATTTGGGGGAAAATACAAAGGAACTACATGCAACAAGATTTGCTACATGATCAAAGTCCAAAGATGAATGGAAAAGAGGAAAAAGCTTACCGGCTAAAAGAAGAAGAAATTGATCGGTCAGATTGGAGTTAATGACATCAGGAGTACTTAGATGCTTTCTGATTGATGAACAAAGGATTCAATTTTGGAGAAAAGATGAGAGAGAATGGAGAGAAGTAAAGAAAGGTAAACTGTTTTGGAAGAGGAGCACGTTTCAGAGATGAAAATGGAAGTGCTCTGCCAAGTTATGTTTTAGTAACTAAAAGAAAATATATTTTATTTTACATATATTTTCTTTTAACCAGGCACCCATTCATCAACTGTCAACATGTGCTTCTTTTTTGGCTTACTTTTTTCTCAATCCTTACATGGATCATGTATTTGAAGAAAATAACATAATGTTTTATTTTCTGTATTAAGACTATTTTTAATAGTACTTTACCATTTTTGATTCAAACTTTTTTTAACATTATTTTAATTAATATTTTTATTATTATTTTATGATATTGTGTTTGTTAGGAAAATTGTTTATTTGAGTTGATCAATTTTCATATTATATATATATATATATATATATTTTTTTTTTTCTTATACTATTTATTATTATTATTATTATTATTATTATTATTCATAAAATCTATTTTAAACTATTAAAATAGAAAAATAACTCATAATATTTGTCATAATTTATTTTACCTTTATAATAATATTTTTCTTAAAAATTGATTATATATTTTTATTATGAAAGTGAAATTAGTCTCAAACCTTATTAATCATTCTGTACTAAAAGTATTTAATATTTTGATAATTAGGTTTATAAATTTTTATTTTTAAATATTAATAAATACGAAGTATATTTAATCATAACAACAAAAATTATAAATACCATGATTAATTTTTTAATATAAAACAAAATACTTATAATATCTTGAAGATATATTTTATAATAAAGAATAATATAGATAATATTTATTATTACTACTCACACAAAACATAATGTTTCTAAATATATTTATAAAGATAAATTTTAAAAAATATATATATACATAAAAGTAACAGTTGCAAAATGTAATAATATATATAAAGAGAGAAAGGGTAAAAAGAACATTTATGCACAATAGGACATTACCTTATATTACATATATAGTTAGAGGTTAATATAACTTTATTTGAAATCATGTATCATCTGTGTCTTAAAACTGTCATGTGTGACACGGAATCACTTTTGTAAGATGGCCAGTGACAATATCACAAATGTAATACTTTTTATTTTAAAAATTATTTATTGAAAAAGGGTATTTACTTAACATAAAAAAAAAAGGAGAATGAATAAGAACGAAAACAGTTTGTTCAGGAAAGAGGAATCACCTTTCGATTTTGGTCTGAATGTTTATTCCATGTTTGGACATTTGAATAGAGAATTCCAGTTCTGATAAAAGGAGGAATGTATAGTGATGCTGAGGCCGAATCTGAATCTGAACGCAACAGAATGAGTTGTGGCGCCGATGAAGAAGAACAAGGTTCTTTCAAGAGTTTGGCCAAGCAAACGGAGCAGAGTTACCAGTTGCAGCTCGCACTTGCCCTTCGTCTCTCTTCTCATGCTTCTTCTTCATCCGATCACTCTTCGTCTCCGACTCAGACATTATCACACCGTTTTTGGGTATATATGGCTTGCTTTATGAAAATAACTGTTTCTGTTTGTATAAATAGGACTGTGTTTAGGTTTTTTAATGTTGAAATTGATTTAAGCTTCTACTATTTGATTACTTGGATTTATGAGTTTTATTTTATGTAGTGGATGGATTTTTGTGTTTTGTTTTTGTAGACCTTGAAATACTAATGTAGAAACCCAAATTCACGGGATTTACAAATATATGATGAAAACGATATCATAATTTTTAAAAGACTTGACTAATATCAACTTTTATTTTATTATTATTATTATTATTCTTTAAGTAAATTGGTAGGTATCTCAGTTCAGAATATAGAGAGGGATAAGGAGAGAGAGAGAGAGGAGAAAGAAGACTAAAAGTGAGGGAGAGAAGAAAGAATAGGGAAAGAAGTTGACTATTGTATTTTTTGTGTTTAGTAAAAAGATGTTGTAATTTATATACAGCTGGTTAAACTCAAATATCTGTAAATCTGCAATCTCAGTTATAGGAAATAATTGATTTCCAAAAATATCCTCAATCTCAAGACACATCTCATATCAAATAATTATTGCAAAGGTTATTTTATTTTATTTTCTTCTAAATATGCTTATGGAGAGTTACTCAAACAGACCTAAGTTACATTGATTTGACAAGTTTGTCTCTATTCAGTTCATTTCTTACATGTGAGATTATACCATTTATCGATTCAGATCAGCTTAGTTGAGTGTAAGTAATTTGGGTTTGATAGTGTAAAGTAACAAATCATCCATGCACCTTTAAATTGAATGCTTAATACATGAAACTATACTTGTCATGTGTACATGTTCTGTGTTTAAGCATTAAACTTTTCTTCCACTGTAAAGATATTGAGTGTCCATATGCTTTCATATTTGTCAGGTGGATGGTTGTTTGCAATACTCTGACAAAATTTTAGATGGCTTTTACTTAATCCATGGGATGGATGCATATACATGGACTCTAAGTACTGATTTGCAGAATGTTGGTATTATTCCATCATTTGAATCACTCATGTCAGTTGAACCCAGTGACGACTCGTCAATTGTTGTGGTTGCTGTTGATAAATCTAGAGATCCTGGTTTGAGAGAACTGCAAAACAGGGTAGCAAGTCTTTCAAATAACTGGATTACCACTAAAGATGCAACTGATCAGCTTGCAAGTCTTATTTGCAATAGGATGGGGTCAGTAAATTGTCTTTAATTTTTGAAGAAATAAAAAAGAATTGTTTTGGAAAGTCACAACTACATCTTCCTAATGAGTTTTGATTGTTTTTTAAAGGGGAGGGTCTTTAACTGAGGAAAATTTAGTTATACGCTGGAAGGAATGCACCCAACTTCTTAAAAGCTGCCTGCACTCTGTCATTCTTCCAATTGGAAGCTTACCCATTGGCCTTTGTGTCCATCGAGCGTTGCTGTTTAAAGTATAATTCATTATTTAATGCTTTGTTTATATTGATTTTCTGGTTACATTATTTTTACATCAATATCTCTTAGATTAACATACCTGTATTTCTTTATTTTTTTTTATTTTCATTGTTCCATCGTAAAGCAGACAACTGGGAGTTTCTAACAGAGAATATTCTTTATTTTACATACCAGTGAAATTTGATTGTTGAATGTTATATAACAATTTAAATTGTAGGTGTTGGCTGACTTAATCAATCTACCATGCCGTATTGCAAAGGGCTGCAAGTATTGCAGAAATGACGTGGGAGCGTCATGCATAGTTCAATTTGGTTCTGACAGGTTTGTTGCTTTAATTAAGTAATTAAATTTACACATGGTAAATTTGATAATGAATATATATTTTTTAATTATTTGCATCATTGAGAGGTAGGTTAGAAATGGTAGAAAAAGTATAGATGGTTGTTTGAGATTTTTCTTGTCAAACTTAGCTGCTTTTGAATTATGAAGTAGTGCTCAATAAGGAAATATACATTAAAATTTATATTTTTCCATTTTCTATTTACAAATTACGTTTTATTTGGTTGAAAAGTTAAATAGGTAGGAAAGAAAAGCAATAAGAGAGGAAGGATTTGAACTTTATTTGGTTGAGAAGTTAAATAAGGAGGATGAGAAAAACAAATTCGAGTGATTTCAATGGGAAGGGAAATAGTGTAGAAAAAATGTCATTGGATGGATAGAAAGAAGTGCAGAAAAAGTTTCTGTTATAATAGATGGTATAATTTTTTTTACCATAATTTAAAATATTAAATTTATCCCATTTTTTAAAACTTTTTAATCTTTTTAAAAACACATTGTTATCATTAATCATTATTTTTTTAATGTTATAAAAATATTTTTTAAAACATAAAAAATAAAAGTACTTAATCAAAAGACAATTTTCCTATACTGTAAATGAATGATGGCTTTTTCTTGTCTATGACGTGGAGTGCTTACTGTTGCCTTTCCTAATATATGTGTTCGTGTTTGCGGGATAATTGAAGGTTGAAATCCTTTCACTAGCTGTGATTAAAGAATGAAAATCATGCAGTGATGAATTTTAAAGGTACGATTTGAAGAAAATTTTATTGGTAAAGTTTGAACTTTAAACTACTTTCTTCCCTTGGCTGGCTAACAACAACAACAGGGAAAAAGATTCTTATTCTTACTGTTATTGACAACCTAGGTTCTGCTCTTCTATCTATATATATATACACATTTATTTTTAATTATTTTTACAAATGAATAATAAATAAAGCATAATACTTATTCAGAATAAAATAGAAAAGACAAATAATAACTTTCGTACTTATAAAATTAATTTATTAAAAATAGTTTTAAATACTTTATTACTCTATTCTTTATAAAAGAATTATAAACATAAATTACAATTACTCAATAAAGATCCCAACATTTATATACTCCATAAGAGCTTATACGTATTTTCCTTTGATATATTTCTTACAAAATAAAATGGCCCAAGATATATCTCTACTTTTTTACTCAATTAAGAAGTTTTACGACACCTTGAAATTTGAAAATAAATTTAACAAACATCAGTTAAAGCTTATATAGTTTCGTTCTTTTGTTCTTTTAGTTTTTCTCTTTAATGTTTTGTTTTATCTTTTGGTCTTTGTTTAAAAGGATTCTTTATAGCTGATGGTTTGTAATTCTTTCTCTTCATTTCAATGTATTTATTCTCTTACAAAAAATCGTTGGTGTG
This sequence comes from Vigna reflexopilosa, assembly GCA_027742785.1. Taxonomy (NCBI): domain Eukaryota; kingdom Viridiplantae; phylum Streptophyta; class Magnoliopsida; order Fabales; family Fabaceae; genus Vigna; species Vigna reflexopilosa. Next base: position 4,381,521 of record CM050917.1, read on the forward strand.
TGTTTGAATCTTGTATGTTAGAATCCTATAGATATAGTAACCAATGGTATTAGGATCAATTAATGATATTAGGAAAAATTAGATTGATTCTATATTTGTGTTATTAGCCTAAAATATGGCAATTGAATATTCTGTAATCATGTTCTCTCCCCTATAAATTTATTAGCTTCGCTGTGGTTTAAACACAAGAAATTCATCATATGCCTTGGTTTCTCAACAAGGAATTAAGAGCCTAATGAGGAATGAACCTTAATTTGTTCTTTCCTTGTGGGCACACTGTTCATAGGTGTAGATTTGGCTTATCCATGACAACCCCGAAAATAAATGAGCTTGTTTTCACCAACTATGTCACTGCATGTTGTTATCTACTGACAAGTAGGATTGCAGTAACTATGATTCTCTGGTCTCAAACATCACACTTTGGCTCAAGGGTCAAGGTTATCTAGTCTACTATTTCATCTTTCTGTCAAATAGATTTTCTACTCCCAGGACATGTCTGAATCGGTTTCAACATAGGCCAAGTCGATTTACATTATTGATGTACAAGATCTCTATACTATGTTAGCACCTCATGGATATGATTGTAGCATTGACACTTAATGGAACAATGTTGACTTATTTGGGTTGTATGTGTGGTTTTCTTCTAGATTTTAATGAACTTTTGCCTGCGGCACAACCTCTGCCAAGGAATTGGAGAATCATCAGACATTTTTTGTCACTAGCTTTTAAGGATTACTTGCAGAGTATTCTCAGATTCGAGATCAAATTTTAGGATCTCCCTTTGCCCACACTATGTCTATTTCTTGGTCCTCTTTCCTTTGCATTCTTTGCCTTTGTGCCATCTATCCTTGTTTATTTTCAGCCTTAATCTCAAATAGAGGTGACTGCAGTCATTCTCGTAAAAACAATGGCGATCATTAATTGCGATTCAAGAGTAACCATTGCCACAAACTTGGTCCACCATTGATCATTTTAATTCCTGCATGGTCGACCCCTTAAAACAGCTAATCTGGTATACTCTGCTCTTACTGATTCTTCTGCATAGTTTGCTCCTGCAGAATCTGCTTCCACTCACAATATACCACCAACAATCTTCAATGGTATGGAAACCATTAGGCCTCTAGTTCCACTACTTGTGTTGCATGCATGGGTAACTCTTTTGTTGATATCTCTCTCTCTTTGGGCCCTTAGTTCCTTTCTGTGGCTATTGATCATATAACTATTAATAAATCTTTTTTTTCTTCTCTTTCTACTTTTAGCCATTTATCTTCTATCACCAATGCAAATGGTTCTCACACAGCACTGAGGTGTTAGTATTGTCCATCCTCTTCCCTCTCTTTCTATTCGTAAGTTGTTTATGTCCTTGTGGTTCTCTTTAATTTATTGTCCATCAACAAACTTACAAGGTCCATTGATTATGTCATTTCTTTTACCACAGACTATGTTTCCTTGTAGGACTAAAGGATGGGGCAGACGATTGGTTTCAAATATAAGAGTCTCCATCCCCCTCTCAACCCATCTCCCCCACCCTTGCAAGTTTATCATTGTCGTACTTGTCTTGTACTGTTGGCACCTGACCAACAACATCACAAAGCCTCCTCTAGTTTCAATAGGGATGGCAATGAGGTATGGGTAGTGCCTACCCTCTACTCGTCCTGTCTAAAATAATTTGCCTATTACCCACTTTGTTATCTGTATGATATCCATGAAAAAATGTCTGCAGATATTTTTCATTTTTATTGTTTTAAATAAATTTTTTTAAAAACAATTCTTCACAAAGTATAAGTTTTAAAAAATTAATCTTTTTAAAAGCAACTTCAATTTCATATGTCTAAATAAAAAAATATAAATATATAAAATTAATTCTAAACAGTTCTTCAATGATTAGTATTTCTCTTTCTAAGAACTTTATTTTGATCACTTGATGTTTAAAAGTGGGTATCCATTACTAAAAGCAATTATCTCAATGATTAGTGCATATACATTGGTTGGATACCAAAATTGCCTTTGTTCCTTACTACCATAATTGTCTTTGTTCGTTACCCTTTGTTTCTATGTCTAAGAATGTAGGTGAAGCCTTTGCCCATCTTGGATGGAAATAAGCTATGATAGACAAGATATGTACATTATAGAGTAGTGATACTTAGGACCTTGTTCTTCTACGACCAGGGAAGTTTGTTGTTAGTTGTCAATGGGTATTTATGGTCAAAGTTGGTCTAGATGACAAGGTTGATTGGCTTAGGGTTGCAAAAGGCTATACTTAGATATTTGGGTTGGATTATGGGATACCTTTCCTTTGGATACCAAAATTGCTTCTGTACAACTATTCCTATCATTGCTATCATTTGTCGTTGGTCTATCTGTTAGTTGAACATAAAGAATGTTTTTCTACATGGTTATCTACTCGAGGAAGTCTACATGAAGCAACTTCCTTGATTTGTTCCTTAGTGGGAGTCTTCTAGTTTTGTATGTTGCTTACGAAGTCTTTATATAGCCTCAAGAAATCACCTATAGCATGGTTCAATAGATTTAGTACTTTGATTCAACAACTTGGTATGACTCAAAGTGAGGTTGACCACTCTCTTTTATCGCTACTCACTCAGTGGTTGAATATATTAGGGTGTTGTCATCATGGAGGTGAAACAACATGTTTCAAAGCATTTTCAAATGGAGGATCTTGGCAAACTAAAATATTTCTTGGGGATAGAGCTAACATAATCCAAAAAGGGGATCATATCCCAAAGGAAAGCAGTGGATATTTTGGAATAAACAAGAATGTTTAATTCCAAGACCATTGACACTCCGTTGTATCCCATCGCCAAAATCCTGCCATGTCCGAGGGAGCCTCTTCTAGATCCCAAAAGTTACATACAAATACAATCGATAGGGAAGTTGAACTGTCATACTATATTACCTGTCCAAATATCTCATTCATAAGAAGTGTGCAGCAAGTCAATTCTTCAACTCTTCATGTAAGGAACATTGAGACTGCATGACTCACATTGTTAGATACATCAAATGAGTTCCAAGAAAGGGTATTTTGTATGAAGCTAGAGGACACACTTGGGTTGTGGGGTATTCTAATGTAGACTTGCCAGGCTCCCTCATTGATAGAAGGTCCACTCTAGCTTTTGTATATTTGTGGAAGATAACTTTGTCTCTTGGAAAAGCAAGAAGAAAATTTTGTAGCCAGTTTCAGAGTATTGGGCTACAATTGTAGATATATGGTTAAAAACTTGCTTCAGGAACTAAAGTTTTGGAGATTTTACAATTATCACTTATATATGTGATAATCAGACCACCATGCATGTTGCCTCAAATACATTATTCCATGAAATGATAAAGTCCATTGTCACTTTGTCAAAGCGAAAGTCATGTTTGGGAAAATATTTACTACCTTTGTTAATTCTCATGATCAACTTAAAGATATATACACTCAGTCAGTAATGGCTCCTAGATGAACTACATATGTAAGAAACTTGGTCCACTCGACTTATGTGCTTTAGTTTGAAGGGGGAATATTAAAATCTTGTAGATATGTTAAAATCTTAAAGATATGATAAATGATGATATTAGGATCAAAATTGATTTTATATTTTGTGTTATTAGCCTAAAATAGAACAACTGAATATTTTGTAATTGTGTTCTCTCTCCTATAAGTTGAATAGCTCCACTGTGGACTCTTAAAGAAATTAGAGAAACACTAACAAAAACCTAGTAATATTTTCTATTCCACCAAAAATCTAGTATTATATAATGCATTTTCAAATGGGGGACTGAACTTATCTGCAAACTATGTGAAGGAAGGTTGTGTTTATGAATTTTGGTCAGGGATTGGAAACTAATATTTCTGATACATTAGTTCAATCGTATTTTACTATGGTTTGTTTTTTGGTCTTAATTAAATATCAGGGTAACCGGAGGGAATCTTTTTTTTACCAATGTGTTTCCTTGTTTTACTTTTTCTTATTACATTTAAATGTGTATGGCATGGTTTTATTAGCTGAAACAAAAGCAAGCTCAATTAACATAGAAATATCGTATGCACCTCTCTAGGGAGTATATGATTGATTTAATTGGAAGGCCTGGGGCAACATGTCAACCTGATTCTTTTCTGAATTCTGCTTCTTCAATGTTGGTTGCTTCACCATTATGTCATCCAAAGTTCAAGGCAGTTGAAACAGCTGAATATACAAAGACACTTGCTCAATTGTATTTCTTGGACAGTCAAGCGCTGCATCTTGTATTTGATACTACATCAGGTTATTATCTTTGCACTCTAGATGCTTTTTTTTTTGAAAGAATGTATTTATGATGTGGAACTAGTCTTGAAATGAAAAAAGTTATTTGTCTTTATACTGAAAATCACTAACTCTTCCTTCTTTTGATTACCTTTGCTTCTACAGTTACATTGCTGAATTTTTTAACCTTAACTGAATTTTACCTTTTGTTTTACGTGTGAAACATTGAGAGCAAAGTAATTACTAATTAGGCCATTTGCATCTGGCTTTTTTTTTTTTTTTTGTGCATTTTCCTCTAGAAGCACATGATTGTTGAAGCTGTGGGGTGCCAACCTAGTTGGGATTGTATACAACATTAAAATATATTGACTAAATTGAATAATTACTTTCAAAAAACATGTTTTACTAGAAATCTGCCATAATAGTTTTACATTATAGTCAATGTGGGACAGTTACTATATAGTGTATGATAGTTTGTAGTTTGTGGTTAAGGAGGAAATAGTATAATCATGATTTCGGGGCATGAAGGTTGTATAACGAGTATTAAGAGATTAACATGGTTTCTGTCCACATGTTCATATAGTTTTAAAATGACTAGTTTCCATCATTACAGGACCTGCTGTTAATCACAGTGACAAAATGGATCTGCAGCGAACCGAAGCTTTGGGTGGAAATTATGCTGGTGGAAACAGCCATCTGATTGCTTTGAGTAAGAATAAACTGTTTTTATTGTCCCATATGAAAAGTAGAGAAATAGTGGAACCATGCCTTTCTCAAAAAGAGCATATCATACATGACAAGTAGCAAATAGGTTTTTAATACTTAAGCTCAAAATGCTCTGTATGCTCTATTTTTTATTTGTAGTGGCATTGGATTCTCCACATTTGATATTCTTATGCAGTTCCTGGTGCAGAGGAGTATGAGTATTTCAATGAAGTAGACCAGACAGTCTTGGATTATCCAAGTCATGAAGTTGATCTTGACGAGGAGGATCTGGATATTCCTTGGAGTGAACTTATTTTGAAGGAGAACATTGGGACAGGTTTTATATTTTAATCCTCACATGATGCATACACTAAAAATATACTGATTCTGTGAAAGCTATCATTTATTTAAGAGAAAATGTATCCTGAAACAATGAAATGAGGACACTGATAATTGATTTTCAGGGTCATTTGGAACTGTCCTTCGTGCAGACTGGCGTGGTTCCGTAAGCATTTCTTTCTTTGATTCTTTACATATTTATTTGTCCACATTTTAATGATGATACTAGTATTCCTGCTAATTCTATTCCATTTATTCTGGTTCGAGGAAATTAAGCATGGGAATGCAACTTGATTGGATTGTCCATAAAAAGAAAGAAAACCTACTTACCAACATGACCATCATTAATATCATGCTCAGTCACTTTGTTTTCACGGTGTCATTTCTTTTTTTGATAGAGTCCTGGTATACAATCTATAGAAATTAAATTCTAGATAAAATTCAACTTAGATGACATTCCTCCTTAGGCATAGGCTTTCTTCAATACAAAAAAAAAGCTCAGATACCCTATCATATTTTGTCCCCTCCCATGATTTCATTCATAATTACATTTGTGGTTCTCCAATTGTGAACCCCAATCTTCTTTTTGTCAGCTATTCATTCTATTAAGAATTTCCCTTCCTTTTCCAGGTTCCTCCACTTTACTTTTTTCGTCAATTTTCCTTTGTTGTGCCTTTGCTCCTCTTCACTCATACACCAAGAGGTCTTACTGCTACTGGTATGCTCACTTTCCTGGTTCTTTTCTCTCCTATATATTGGGTCAGTAGCCCATCCATCCCACCCCTATCAGTTTGACCTTTCCCCCTGGAGAAAATATGCTAACCACCTGTGGATATCTTGAAAGTTCTCCTGAGTACTTCCATGATCCAGAAGCTTTGTTCGAATTATGAAATAAGTTAGGGAAGAAGGGGAAGCTGAATATGTTGGAAAACAGTGGTAACAACAGCAATTTCAGTTTCTGCTATAGATTGAGCAACAATTTCTTGGTTTTTCAAGTTCCATGAGAAACACGATCTAAAGCCAAATAGTATCTTGAAGCACTTCTCATATCATCAATTGAGCTACCCCAGTCAGTATTAGAGAAACCAATTAACTTGAAATTTTTAATCTTCTTGTACTTAAGACCAAAATTGCATGTGCAGATGACATATATAAAAATATTCTTTGTAGCTTTGAGGTGCATTTGACTTGCGCAATGAATAAACTGCAACAAAATACTTCTAGAATTTAGGATGTTAGGCTGGAATCATCAAACAACAAATCATAAATGAGATTGCACAAATGCATGGACCTTTTTAAACTTGACTTGAATATTCAATTTTTAAACCTGTAAGAATTTATCTATGTGAAAATAATATTAAAAATCGATTAATGACATATATGCATAATATAATACTCTTAATGCAACTTGTTGAATATAGTGAAAAACTATATTTGGGATTAATCTCTCTTGTGTGTCTTTGCATACACACATGGTAATGTATTTATAATAATAAGAATGTGGCCTAAGCCCAAATACAAATGAATATGTAAAAATAACATAATAAGCATAGGGACTATGTTTCCCTAATAAACACAACTAATATCTAACACTCCCCCTCAAGCTGGAGCATATAAATCATATGTTCCAAGCTTGTTACAAAGATAGTCAATTCTAGGTCCTCGTAAGGACTTGGTGAATATGTCTGCCAACTGGTTGCTTGAGTCAACGAACTCAGTCTTGATATCTCCGGATATGATTTTTTCTCTAATAAAATGGCAATCAACTTCAATGTGCTTGGTTCTCTCATGGAAGACAGGGTTAGAGCTAATATGAAGAGCAGCTTGATTATCACATATAGGTGTCATGCTCCAAATTTCAATTCACTAAGTAATTGTTTAAGCCACACAAGCTCACAAGTAGCTGTTGCCATAGCTCTATATTCTGCTTCTACGCTGGACCTAGCCACAACACTTTGTTTCTTACTTTTCCAAGATATCAGGTTGCCACCAATAGAGACACAATATCCAGAAGTAGACCTCCTATCAGAAGGGGAACCAGCCCAATCAGCACCTGAATAGCAAACGATTTTTGTATCGTTGTTAGGACCATATAGCAAACCTTTTCCAGGTGATCCTTTAATATACTTCAGTATGCGAACAACTGCATCCCAATGGTCTTCACATGGGGAGTTAAGGAATTGACTCACCACGCTAACTGCAAAGGAAATGTCAGGACGTGTAACAGTAAGATAGTTTAATTTACCAACTAATCTTCTGTAACGTTCAGGATCTGAGAAAGGCTCCCCCTGATTTGGTAGGAGCTTGATGTTAGGATCCATAGGTGTCTCAACAGACTTACAGTTCATTAACCCTATTTCCTCCAAGATGTCTAACGCATACTTCCTTTGAGATATGACAATACCATCATTGGATTGTGCTACTTCAATATCCAAAAAGTACCGGAGTTTGCCAAGATCTTTGGTTTGAAAATGGTGACAAAGGTGTTGTTTCATCTGAGAGATGCCAAGGTAGTCGCTTTCTGTGAGAACAATGTCATCGACATACACTATTAAGTAGATACATCCAGCACTTGAGTGGCGATAGAACACTGAATGATCCGCTTCACTGCGAGACATACCAAATTGTTGAACAACACAACTGAATTTACCAAACCAGGCCCGAGGAGACTGTTTTAGGCCATATAGGGATTTGCAAAGACGACATACCAATCCAGATGACTCCCCCTGAGCAACAAAGCCGAGCGGTTGCTCCATATAAATTTCTTCATGCAAATCACCGTTAAGGAAAGCATTTTTGACATCAAGTTGGTAAAGAGGCCATTGTCGAAGAGCGGCCATGGCAATGAGTAGGCGAACCGAGGTCATTTTTGTCACTGGAGAAAAGGTATCACGGAGCGATTTCCGGCGTTGTGGTCGTCGGAGTTGGGCGCACCTTTCTGCCCTATGAACGACCCTAACCGGCGACGGCGGCAGCGGCGGTGGTCGGACAGCAGCAGTGGCGGTGGTCGGATAGCGGCGATAGGTACCGGAGACTGTGGAATTGGCTGGAACAAACCCTAAGCTCTAGATACCATGTTGAATATAGTGAAAAACTATATTTGGGATTAATCTCCCTTGTGTGTCTTTGCATACACATAGGGTAATGTATTTATAATAATAAGAATGTGGGCTAAGCCCAAACACAAATAAATATGTAAAAATAACATAATAAGCATAGGGACTATGTTTCTCTAATAAACACACAACTAATATCGAACACAACTAAAACTCAATAATTCGACATCATAATAAAGAAAAGTAGAAAAATCACAATAATAAACTATGATAGCACATTAGTGCTAAATAAGATTAAACTACTTGGGTGATTAAATCATTTATAAAATCTTAAAAGTTGTAAGTTCTTAATGTTAAAACAATTCAAAAAGGATTTAACTTCTCCAAGTTGTTTGAATGTAATAAAATATTGTCATTGTTGGGTAAAAGTTGGACAAAACATACATTTGATTTCAAACTTGTTAACTTGCTTCTTGATTCCATAGTTTGTGCGAGTTTACCACAAGTTTAAAAAGTTTACCCAGGTGTATTCAGAAAAGAGCTTGATAGGTAACTTGTTTTCTCTATCTAGGATGGTAAACTCATAAGAGGTTAAACGTTAAGTCAAGAGTTTGATAACCTTGGCTGGAATTATGACAAAAATATGAGATACGGAAGAAGGGAAAGCAAAATACTTTGGAATATCTTGAGCTCAAAGCAAGGAATCTCTAATACTTTTTTATCAGCAACGTTGACATTGATAATGATTGAAAAAGAAAAATACAAATTAAAAGATATAGTCTTCGTATTTGGCAGACTTGTTCCTCAAGTAGAAGTAGTACCGACTGATTTACTCCTCAAGTAAAAATGTCAATCACTACTATAAGTTTACTTATCATATTGAAACAGAAATAAATATAAATTACTTGAGATTTAAGACTGATAAGAAATATTCTTGAGGGCTTAATGATCCCTCTCATTATCTTCTATTTATAATGAAAATCACAAGAGTACATGGAACACCAAGAGTCTCCACTAGACTACTAGGTACAGAACTAGGTACTAAACTAGGTACAACTCATTAATTATCTGCAGACTAGCCTAAATGATGATACTTATATGTAATGATTCTAACACTCCCCCTCAAGCTGGAGCATACAGATTGTATGTACCAAGCTTGGAACAAATAAACTCAATTCGAGGTCCCCTTAATGACTTAGTCAACACATCTGCGAGTTGATCATTTGATACAACAAACTCGGTACATATTTCTTTTGACAATAACTTTTCCCGAACAAAATGACAATCAATCTCTATATGTTTAGTCCTCTCATGAAACATTGGATTTGATGCAATGTGAAGGGCAGCTTGGTTATCACAATACATCTTCATACTTTGAATGTCACAAAATTTAAGCTCTTGAAGGAACTGCTTAACCCATATAAGTTCACGTTAGTGATGCCATTGCCCTATATTCAGCTTCAGCTGTTGATCGAGCCACTACATTTTGTTTCTTACTTTTCCATGAGATAATGTTTCCTCCAAGGAAAACACAATATCCAGTAGTAGATCGTCTATCAATAGGAGAACCTGCCCAATCGGCATCACAATATCCTGATACCTGAAGGCTTCCTTTCTCTTCATATAACAACCCTTGCCCAGGAGCCTTCTTTAAATACCTTAGGATTCGAATGATAGCATTCCAATGGCCAACACATGGAGCTTGCATGAACTGACTAACCACTCCAACAGCAAAAGATAGATCCGACCTTGTAATAGTGAGATAGATTAGTTTTCCAACAAGTCTCCTATATCTCTCTCCGGGTCGGAAAATAACTCACCTTCTTCGGTTGTTAATTTTTGATTTGGGTCCATAGGACTGTCAACCGGTCTACAATCAATCATGCCTGTTTCTTGCAAAATATCCAGGGCATACTTCCTTTGGGAGATTACAACTCCATCCTTTGACTGAGCTACTTCAATGCCTAAGAAGTATTTGAGGCTGCCAAGATCCTTGGTTTGGAAATGTCTACACAAGTACTCCTTCAATTGAGATATTCCAGCAGTATCATTTCCTGTAATGACTATATCATCAACATATACTATTAAGTAAACACATTTCCCAAGAGATGAATGATAATAAAAGACCGAATGATCTGCTTCACTGCGTTTTAGCCCAAATTTTTGAACAATGGAGCTGAATTTTCCAAACCAAGCACGTGGTGATTGCTTGAGCCCATACAAAGATTGGTGTAATTTGCAAACCATACCAGACTCCCCCTGAGCAACAAACCCAGGAGGTTGCTCCATATAAACTTCTTCCTCAAGATCACCATGGAGAAAGGCATTTTTGATATCCAATTGATGAAGTGGCCAATGACGAATTGTGGCCATCGCGAAGAAAAGACGAATGGTAGTCATCTTTGCCACAGGAGAAAAGGTGTCACAATAATCAAGGCCATACACCTGAGTGTACCCCTTTGCAACCAGCCGGGCTTTGAGCCTATCAATGTCACCATTAGGGCTGACTTTAACTGCATATACCCATCGACAACCAACAACCTTTTTTCCTGGAGGAAGTGACACAAGCTCCCAAGTATTACTGTGGTCAAGAGCCTGCATTTCTACAATCATGGCTTGTCGCCATCCAGGATGATCAAGTGCTTCTTTCACATTTTTGGGTATAACCACCGAAGACACTGAGGATAAAAGGGAATAAAAGGAAGGCGACAATCTGTGATAGCTAAGAAAATTATAAATGGGATGAGGGTTGCGAGTGGAACGATTACCTTTTCTGAGAGCAATGGGCCAACCGGAGTCATCTTCACAAGGAGGCGTGGCAGGAGGCGGTGATGGAGAAGAATCTGAAGAAGGAGATCCACCATTTTCTGGAAGAGGACTGTCCACGGGGGTACTGTGTCGAGAGAGATCAATATGTGGAGAGGAAGGTTCGGGAGGACCTTGAGCATGACGTGAATTGACTGGGACATGGGAGATATTGGACTCAACCACTGGAAGAGGAAGGACTCGTTGGAGGATATGAACATCTTGAACAGAGGGAGAAAAGAAAGGTGTCTGTTCAAAGAAGGTGACATTGGCAGACATGTAGTACTTCCGAGTTTCAGGAGAGTAGCACCGGAACCCTTTTTGAAGCCGAGAATAACCCAAAAAGACACATTTGATTGCACGAGCGGAGAGCTTGTCTAGCCCTGGAGACATGTCGTGAACAAAACAAACACAACCAAACACTCGAGGAGGGGTGTGAAAAAGAGGATCATTGGGAAAGAGAATGGAGAACGGGACTTTATCATTGAGAGAGGAGGAGGGCATCCTATTAATAAGAAAACATGCAGTTAAGATGGCATCCCCCCAGTGATGAACAGGAATATGGGCACCAAGCGAAAGGGTACGAGCAGTTTCAACCAGGTGTCTATTTTTTCGTTCGACTATACCATTTTGCTGGGGTGTATGAGGACAAGTGGACTGATGCAAAATACCATGGGAGCTAAGGATTGCAGAAAAAGAGGATGAGAAATACTCTTTAGCATTATCACTTCTTAAGATTTTAATTACTTGACCAAATTGGTTCTTGATTTCATTCAAAAAAGATGTGAAGATGGGTAACAATTCAGAGCGATCTTTCATTAGATAAACCCAAGTACATCTAGAATACTCATCTATAAATGTAACAAAATACCTAAAACCAAAAGAAGAGACGCGACTAGGTCCCCAGACATCAGAATGAATAATAGAAAAACTAGAAGTACACATTGATTGAGACCTTTTAGGAAAGACAAATCTAAGATGTTTTCCTAGTTGACAAGACTCACATTCTAAAGTCTGAAGACCACTAAGTTCAGGACACATCTTTTTTAACTTTGACAAGTGAGGATGGCCAAACCGATCATGTAACACTTTAGGGGGAAGAGCTGCAACACAAGATACCCGTGGACGTGATCCAAAATGGTATAAACCTCCAGCTTCATATCCTTCTCCAATCTGTCTCCCCGAGCCACGCTCCTGTATAACAAAAGATTTTGAATCAAAGGTTATTGAACAATGTAACATTTTGGTTAACTGACTTAAGGAAATTAAATTGAATGGACAATTAGGGACAAAAAGAACAGATTTCAGAGTGAGAGAGGGAGACAGGGAGACTTGACCGACTCCCTTTGAACAAGTTTTAGAGCCATTTGCAAGGGTAATGAAATGGGGTTTTTCTTGGAGGGAAAGGGTTGAGAACAACGAGGTATTACCAGAGATGTGATCAGAAGCACCAGAGTCAATTACCCATGAATTGGGACCTTCCATGGATTGAGAAATGCAGGCTGTAGACGTACTTGGGGACTGAGATGATTGTGCCAAGCTGTTAGACTTTAACCTCAGATACTCTTGATACTCTTCCTCAGTGAACTTGGAGTTGGAAGTGGGAGTTTCAGCCTTAGAGATATTGGCTGTTTTGGAAGGAAAGCCATGCAAGGAGTAGCAGTTTTCTTGGGTGTGACCCACCCTCTTACAATAAGTGCACTGTGGATGTCCCCGACCTCCACGTCCTCCTCCTCTAGTGCCACGTCCTCCTCTACCTCGTGTGGCAACCATGACAGATGGTTCCAGTGTTTCATGAGCTTCCTGAGATTGAGGCACTGGAACACGAAGAAGACGTGTGGTCAAGGCTTCCAAGGAAGGGACCTCATGGCTTGTCAGGAGTTGATCTCTGATGTGATTCAAATCTGGATGCAAAGCACGGAGGATCATCACCATATAATACTTGTCAAGCTTCTTCTTGATGTCTTCCGAAGATTCCACTTCCAAGAACATTCTCAACTCTTCCACAGCTGCTTGGGCTTCAGTCACGAAGGAGACCATATCATGGTCTGTCATTTTGAGACTTGCAAGTTTATTTGCTGTATCATAGAGACGTTGAATATCATTAGCATAGATGCTTTGAGCTCTCTTCCAAAAAGAGTGACATGTTTTGAAAGCTCTAAGAGATATCAAAAGTCGTGGTTCCACAGACTGCCACAATAGGGCACACAGCTGGAAATCTGCTTGTTTCCATTGTTCAGCTTTTTCAGACGGTACTTGGCTTCCATCTTGCTCAAGGTGGTCATAATGTCCTTGACCGAGGAACCACATTTCCACGGCAGCAGACCAAGAGAGGTAATTCTTTCCGTTTAGCTTTTCGGAAGTAATTGAGGGACTTCCAGATAAAGAAAGAACACTTCCAGACGCCATTGTTGATAAAAATAGGAGAGGAACCAGAACGGAGCCAGAAAACCGAGAGGAACTAGAAAACCCTAGGGGGGCTTAGGGTTTTCTTCAAGGGGAGCTTCTGGACCTCACTGAAGTAGGGTTTTGAGGGGCAGAACAGAGAGAGGAGGTCCAGGCGACGGCTATGGAGGTGTCGCGGTGACTTTCCGGCGGCCAGAGGGCGGCGCGTGAGTTGCACGCGCCTGTTCGCAGTGCACAAAGACGTGGCGCATGGCGGAGCGTGGAGGAGATTCAGGCGAACCCACCGGTGGGGTTGGCTGTCGCGTGAAGAGGCGAACCAGATCCAGTGGTCGCCGGACGGAACAGTGACGACGGCCGGCGGCGGACGGCAGCGAACGGCGGCGGACAGCGGTGGTCAGCGGCGGTCAGCGGCGGATAGATGCGAGATGGCGGACAACCAAGTTGAAGAACTTCAAACTGCAGTTGACAGCTGCATATAGTGGCGAGACAGCCGCGAATGACGGCAAACGGCACCGGACAGGTGCGAACAGCAGTGACAGTGCTGGTGGACAACTGAGGACGGAAACCAGAGCAGGATGAACCTGTTCTGATACCAACTTGAGATTTAAGACTGATAAGAAATATTCTTGAGGGCTTAATGATCCCTCTCATTATCTTCTATTTATAATGAAAATCACAAGAGTACATGGAACACCAAGAGTCTCCACTAGACTACTAGGTACAAAACTAGGTACTAAACTAGGTACAACTCATTAATTATCTGCAGACTAGCCTAAATGATGATACCTATATGTAATGATTCTAACAAAATTCATGTGCACAAGCATTAGATAAAGCAATTATTTAGCAAGATTTGTTTGAATTTTAGTTGGGAGAGCTCAAAAGTATTTTGACTTCCAAAGATAGAAAATTTCTCTTCTATGTTGTGCATTGAAATTTGCAAAAGTGCTTTCCAACTTCAATCTAAACATAGTTTAGTAATTTACGCACAAAAAAATTGCTTCTAGAACTACTTGCAGTTCCCATTCTTCTATTAAAAAATTGAGAAGGTGCTGGCATGGTATAGTTGCTACGAGAGCCAACATGGCAACTTCAGGTGCAAGACATGGAGAACAGGATGCATTCATGCAGTAGAAAGTGATGTCAAACTATATGTCTTTGGACCCACCCTTTTCTGAACTGCAATGGAGGTCGTAGTTTTTCATCAACTCATTTTACTTACAATTTTAGTTTATATTGTTGTGCTTTGAAGTTCTCCAAGTTCCTAACTTGAAATTTGAATTCCCTCATGTTATCTGCTTGCAACTTCATTCTTCTCTCCTTAACTAAATCCAGTTTCAACTCTTCCAGTATAACATCCCACATGAATATTATTTATCCACTTATATACTGTTGTTTCTTTGCTGTAAATGCCTTGATGGGATTTCTGTTAATTGAAGATTTATAACAAGTCTTGAAGCATAATTCTGGCCATTGCAGCTGCTTATTGGTTTTCCCCATCAAATCGTATCATACCTCCCTATTTAATAATGTATCAAGAGTCAAACTTACAAATGTCATTAATTCTAGACCCATGAAGAGACTTAGCAAGCATGTTAGTCAGTCGGTGACTGGAGCTGACAAACAGCACCCAATCCTTTACTAAAGGCATTTGTCTCCACATTAAAAGGTTTGGAGAAATCTGGTTCTGCTAGAATTGGAAGTTGAGAAATAACCGCTTTTAGGGTGTTAGAAGCTTCTTGAGCATCCCCCGTCAAGCTAAAACCTTATTTTTTTAATAATTGTTTAAACAGTTTGGCAATTTTGCCGTATCCCTTCACAAAGTGTCGATAATAGCTGTGAGACCTAGGAATCCTCTCAAGGCTGTTGCGTCTTTCGGAGTAGGCCACTTCCACGGTGCCTCCGCTTTCTTCGGGTCAGTAGATATTGCCTAGGCCAGATATGATAACCCAAATATTCCACGGTGCACAATCCTTTCCTAATTCTATCTTGCATTTCCTTATCTGATAATTTTCAAAATGTGACTCCTCCATTGCTGTTGATTCCTTGAGTTTTACTGGGAGAATTCACAGCTTCCATCGACTCCCCTTTTCCCCTGCCAAATATGAACTTTACTCAACCATTTGAGCCTTCATCACCAATTCTGCCAGATTTGACAGATCATGTAACTTCACTTCCGACTTAATTTCTTCGTTGAATCCGTTCAATAATATTCCAATCAAGTAATTTTGTTCAATTCCTTTTAGAAGCCCAATTGTTCTATGTCATTTTCAACTGTATCTGTCTATGTTAAAGCAATCAAAATTTTAAAAAGGATTCTTTAGCACCCCACACTCCTCATTCATATTAAAAGGTTTTTCCCCTTCCCCTCAAAACTGTCCCTGAACTATTTAAATAGTTCAGATGCAGCTGGCACACAACTTATTTATTCCTTCTCCTATATACAATAACAAACCTATCACGACAAATTCAATAATGATAAACCTTCATAAATCAATTTGATGCAAGTGTTTGAAGATGATGTGTTGAAGAATTGGTGATGCATGGTGGTGGTTGGCCATGAGTCAAGTAGTGTAGTGGTTGGGCAGTTTCAATAGCAAGGTCATGTTAGAGCTCCAAGGATGCAGCGGCTGTTGCAGAGAAAAATATGTTTGGAGGACAAGGTGGGTGATGAAGAGCAAGAACTTCGGAGAGTGTGACAGCTGCTTGCCAGAAAGAGACTATTTTTTGAGGACATGGTGACTGATGAACAACAAAAATGCTCTAAGGGCATAAGTATTGTAGAACAAGAAAAACACTCAAGTGTGTGTTGGTTAACAGAGAGAAAAAAAAAAAATACTCCAAGGGCATAATAACTATAAGAGAGCTAAAAGAACACTTGTAGAATGTGGAAATTGCTGGAGAGCAAAAGATGCTCAAAGGGTACAATGTAGTGAACAAAATGTAGCACCTGGTATTGTTTACCCGACAAAGAAAATCAGAGTGATGAAGTCAGCATCAATGTCTAGGGAAAAAAGGTGTAGCCCTACCGTGGATTAGTGACAAAGGAGGATGGTATTACTCTGATATCAGTTGAAAGAATTACTAGTGATTGTGTGTTTTGTACACACGAACATTCTTATTTATAATAAAGACGAGATACAATAATACAGAAAAAATTCAATACCTAATAATGGGAAATGTTTGGTTATGCATTCCTTATTTAGTGTAATCAAAAGCATATCTCTAACGATTCAACAATCACTACAGATATGGGAAAAGTAAAGTTTAGTAAATTAGTATGCTGTGTTGGGCATTCCTCAGTTCATGAGCTAGTTTTTGTAGTTAAGTTAAGCTCAATCCAATTTAAAGAACATTACCCATTTCTTTTTCTGCTTCTTTCCTCTTTTTTCTGTGTGGGGGTCAATCACAATCCAATCACTAAATGTTAACTATCTAATCTCTTAGGATGTTGCAGTGAAAATTCTTAAAGTGCAAGGTTTTGATCCTGGGCGATTTGAAGAATTTCTAAAGGAGGTATCCATTATTGCTGGTTTTAATTTGTATTTTCATGTTCATTTTTATATTTTTGAATGAGACTCAGGAACAATTTTACGTTAGTTTTGTACATATAATTTTTTTTTTTCCATGTGGATTGCTAATCATTCCCAGTTCATTTCATAGGTCTCACTCATGAAGCGCCTACGGCATCCAAATATTGTACTTTTGATGGGTGCAGTTATTCAACCCCCTAAGTTATCAATTGTAACTGAGTATTTATCTAGGTACAAAAGTTTCCTTTAACAATGAAAACTGTGCTCCTTGGTTATGTTTATAGTTGAAGAAAATTTGGGTTGAGTGTGATATTCTTATGCTAATTATTTCCTTGAATTGCAGAGGCAGTTTGTATGAACTTCTGCACATGCCCAATGTTGGATCATCACTTAGTGAGAGGTGTCGCTTAAAAATGGCTTATGATGTGGTATAACTTTGATGATTAAAACTTTTAATAGTTTTACTTTTTATGTCTTTTTAGGCATTATGCAGGCCTAAATGTTCATATGTTTGTCTAGGCAAGCGGAATGAATTATCTTCATCAAATGAGACCCCCCATTGTTCATAGAGATTTGAAGTCTCCAAATCTTTTGGTTGATGATTCATACACTGTTAAGGTAACTGTTTATTTTGTTGGAGTATTTGAAAAATGTTATCATGTTATTGTTGTACGGTAAAATATGTTAATCTTACATGATATCATGGGAATATTTTGATATTTCGCACCATGCTTATTTAGTTAGGATTGGGAGTTTATGATAGGTTTCTTGATAAAGAAATCCTATCTATCACTCAACAACTCTCGTAAGCAATTCAAAAGGTATGAATAACCTCTGATTTTATTGATCTCCAAGAAAGAGTACCAGAATACAAAGGAAGCTTAACCTTCCCCAACAAGGATAACCAATCCTGTTTAGAAACTACTAACAGTTCAGAATGACTCCCCTTATTCCCCTTAACTATTTATACACAATAAGTGTTCCCCCTTCCTAACTGTCATACAGTTAGGCCAGCTAATACAACTAACTACTCACATACTCTTCTTTCTCCTAACGTACACCCTCATCATCCTATCATTACCCCCCCTCCATCCATAACCTTGTCCTCAAGGTTAAATTCTGGAAACTGTTCTTGGATTGTGGCTTGATCTTCCCAAGTTGCTCCTTCTTTTCCCCCTGTCTGCCATTCTACCAGAACTTGGTGACATACTTCATCTTCTTTTTGAATTTGCCTGCGCTCCAAAATTCTTGCTGGCCAAAAAGCAGGACCGTCAGCTTGCAACTCCTCTGGCAACCTCTTTTCAATCCCATGGTCCCCCACCGCTTTCTTTAACTGCGCCACATGGAACACTGAAGGAATCCTGGCAGATTTAGGTAACTCCAATCGAAAAGCTACACTCCCCACCTGCTGTAACACCTTGTAGGGCCCAAAATAACGTGCAGAGAGTTTTGGGTGTAGTCTAGTTGGCATTGAAGATTGACGGTGTGGTCTAATCTTCAAGTACACCCAATCTCCCACTTTTATATCTATCTCCCGCCTTTTCTTATCCGCTTGCTGCTTCATTAATTCCTGTGCCCGATTCAAGTGATACTTTAACTGTTTGAGGGCTTCATCTCTTGTCATCAAATCCTGTGCCACTGCCTCCACTGGTGTTTCCCTCGGAATGAACCGGCTAAATGATGGAGGGGCTCTCCCATATACAATTTCAAATGGTGTGCATCTTGCAGCTCCTTGATAGCTCGTGTTATACCAAAACTCAGCCTAAGGAAGCATAGCATACCAACTCTTTGGTTGTTCAGAGCAAAAGCACCGCAAATATCCTTCAACAATGCGGTTAACCACCTCAGTTTGCCCATCCGTCTCTGGATGATACGCCGTGCTCATTTTGAGCTGTGTTCCCTGCATCTTGAATAATTCTCTCCAGAAAATACTCAAAAATAAGGGATCTCTATCACTCACCATAGAAACCGGAATCCCATGTAGCCTGATGATCTCTTTGGTGAACACATCAGCCACAGTTTTAGCAGAATAGGGGTGTTTCAATGCTATAAAATGCGCGTATTTACTCAACCTGTCCACCACTACCATAATGGCATCAAACCCCTGGGATTTAGGTAACCTTACTATGAAATCCAAGCTGATTTCCTCCCAAACAGCTTGCGGAATAGGTAGGGGTTGCAACAACCCTTGAGGATTTGCTGCCAAGTACTTATGCTGTTGGCATACTGCACAACTCGCCACAAATTCAGTGATTGTCTTCTTCATCCCCACCCAATACAAAGATTGGGCTATCCTCCTATATGTACGGTAGACTCCCGAGTGCCCCCCAGTTTTGGTTACATGGAATTCATCAAGTAGCTTTGGTATCCAAACTGAACTGGACGATATCACCATCCGGCCTTTATAATGTGCAATCTTTCATTTTCTAAAGTGTAAGCCCCATGAGAGTTTGAATCCTGTTTCAGATCAGCAATTACTTTCTGCAATGTCACGTCCTCCTCTACCTCTCGCAGGATGTCGTTAAAATCTTGCCAAAAGGGCCTGGAAATGAGCTGTAATTCTCTTTCTTCCTTCTCTCCTTCATCTCTCCTCGAGAGGGCATCAGCAGCCCTATTGGTACTTCCCTTTTTATATACGATCTCAAAGTCATATCCCATTAATTTTGCCAACCAGTTTTGCTGACTTTGAGTGGTAATTCTCTGTTCCATCAAGTATTTCAAGCTGCGCTGGTCCGTGTGCACAGTAAATTTCTTCCCCACCAAGTAAGGTCTCCAGTGCTGAATGGCCAAAACGAGAGCCATTAATTCTTTCTCATAAATTGACTTACTTAGAGAAGCCGTAGACAAAGCCTTGCTAAAGAAAGCTATCGGTCTCTTATTCTGGGTCAACACAGCTCCCACCCCACTTCCAGAGGCATCACACTCGATGTGAAACTCTTGTTCGAAGTTTGGCAAAGCTAACACGGGAGCTGATGTTATCGCAACCTTCAACGCATCCATCGCTTGTTTTGCTTGCTCGGACCAGTCAAACTTACCCTTCTTCAATAGCTCCGTCAACGGTTTGGCCAACTTTCCATATCCAGCCACAAATCTTCTATAGTAACCCGTTAACCCCAAGAAGCCCCTTAATGCCTTCAAGCTCCTTGGCTCTCCCCATTCCACCACGACTTTCGTCTTATCACCATCCATCTCCACCCCCTGCTCTGAGATTTGATGGCCTAAATATCGGATCCTCCTTCTACCAAACTCACATTTCTTTTGGTTGGCCACCCATCCATTCTCCTCTAGCACCCGCAACACTTCGTCTAAATGCACCAAGTGGTCTTCCCATGTGGAACTGTAAACAAGGATATCATCAAAAAAAACCAACACCCATTTCCTAAGATATTTCCGCAATAGCTCATTCATCGTACTCTGGAACGTAGCAGAGGCATTGGTGAGCCCAAATGGCATAACGAGGAACTCGAAATGGCCAAGGTGAGTGCGGAAAGCAGTCTTGGCCACATCTCCTTCCTCCATTATAATCTGGTGATATCCAGATTTTAGATCAATTTTCGAAAAGTAACGTGCACCGGTCAACTCATCTAGCAATTCTTCTATCACGGGAATAGGAAACTTATCGGGGACCGTTGCTTTATTTAGGGCCCGGTAGTCTACACAGAACCTCCAACTCCCATCCTTCTTCTTCACCAAGATCACCGGACTCGAGAATGGGCTCGTGCTCGGACGAATGATGCCAGCCTTCAACATATCTTCCACCTGCTTCTCAATCTCCCCCTTCATGAGGTGCGGGTAACGATATGGTCTCACATTTATGGGGTCTACTCCCTCTTTTAGTTGGATGCAGTGCTCTCTGTTTCGGTTTGGAGGCAGCCCCTGAAATTCACGAAAAACGGGAGAGTGCGCCTGCAGCACCGACTGTAATTGTTTTTTCTGCTCTTCCGTCACATCATGATCCCACTCACTGCAGTTTTCCTCCTCCACTTTGCACAGATTCCAAACCACAGCCCCTGAGTCAGCTTCCACTAGTTTAAGCAAACTCCTGGCATTCACCACCTGTCTCGATAATGATGGATCACCCTTTATACATATTTTTTTATCCCCCACTTTGTAAACCATAGTCATTTTTCCCCAATTGGTGCTTACTTCTCCTAGTTTGGCCAGCCACGCAACTCCCAAAATTACATCTACACCCCCCAACTCAAATACGTAAAAATCTTCCTCCAGCTTCACCGTCACCTTCTCACACCGGCCCCGCGTCATTCTCCAATGGCCATCACCCAAACTCACGCAATACGCTGGGGTGTCCGTCACTTTCAATGCTAATTCCTCCGTCAGTTTCCGGCCTATGTAGTTGTGACTGGCACCGCTGTCTATCAGCACCACCACCCTCCTTTCTCCGATCACCCCTGTCAATTTCAGCGTTCTGGCCGACGTTAGCCCTTCCGCAGAACAGGCCGATAACTCCAAGAGCTTCTCTCCTTGGGTTTCGGTTTCTTCCCCCACTTCCTCCTCTTCGTCTTCCGCTAACAATAATACCCTCAAACTCTTCTCATCACAACGGTGGCCGGGCGCGAATGGGCCTCCGCACCGGAAACAACGGCCCTCCTTGCTTCTCTTGAGAAACTCCGGATATGGTAGGTTTCTCACCATTCGTCCACGATTATCGTTCCCCCCAGCGATATTCGGTCTCGTATTCGCGTTCGCGATACCCCCATCTCTTCTCGCATTTCCCGCCGTCTCCACTCGGCCTCCTAGGTTCGCCGGATTACGAATCGGGTCGGTTCGTATCACTCCTCCCGATGATCGCGCCCCTACAGGATTCATTCTGAACCCACTCGCAAAACCCCTTTGCGCTCTCACCATCGCATCCTCCACGTCCCGAGCGACCCTCATTGCTTCCATTAAATCCGACGGGTTCTGGATTCGAACCTGCCCCTTTATGTCCTCCCGCAGTCCGGCTAGGAAATATCCGAGTACTTGCTCCTCCGGTATGCCCCTCGTCTGTCCAGTCAATACCTCAAAGTTGCGAACAAATTCCTCCACCGTGCCCTCCTGTCTCAACGACGCCAACCTCTCGAACACCGTTCCTCTAAATCCCCCACCGAACCGGTTAATCATCGCGGCCTTCAAACCGTCCTAGGAGCGATTTCTTGCTTTCTCTTTCCAGAACGTAAACCAGTACGCTGCGCTTCCCTCCATACTCACATACGCGATTTCCACTTTGTCTTCATCGCTCATCACCTTCTGAATGTCGAAAAACCTTTCCGCTCTGTTGAGCCAACTCAAAGGCTCGTCTCCATCGAATGTCGGCAATTCAATCCTTTTCCTCCACGGCTTTGGTTCCTCGCCTCTGTTTCCATTTCCTCCATTCTCATTTTCCCCCACGCTTCGGTGTCTGTTGTCGTTCACCGAACTGTCATCGGAACTCCCTTCTGGTGGATTAACGCGCGTACCCAAGACCTTCATAATTTGCTGCAAGTCTCGTCGTACAGCAGCTGACTCAGCCTTCATTCCCTCCATCGTGATCTCAATTGCCTCCAGTCTCGCATCGGTATCGTTCTCTATCTTCGTTCACTTCTCGCAAAAATGGGATCCGGCAGGTCGGACCAAATTGATAGGTTTCTTGATAAAGAAATCCTATCTATCACTCAACAACTCTCGTAAGCAATTCAAAAGGTATGAATAACCTCTGATTTTATTGATCTCCAAGAAAGAGTACCAGAATACAAAGGAAGCTTAACCTTCCCCAACAAGGATAACCAATCCTGTTTAGAAACTACTAACAGTTCAGAATGACTCCCCTTATTCCCCTTAACTATTTATACACAATAAGTGTTCCCCCTTCCTAACTGTCATACAGTTAGGCCAGCTAATACAACTAACTACTCACATACTCTTCTTTCTCCTAACGTACACCCTCATCATCCTATCAGTTTATCTTCTATAACAATATATAACGAGACACTCCCAACTTGTGCACACAATTCATATTCACATTTATGTTTAATTATATTTTAAATTTTCACTATTTTGAACCTCAAACTACATGTTACGCATGTATCCATAACAATAGATGATGTGATACCCTCATTTTGTATTTCATGTTCCTATTTTTCCCTTAATTAGATTTTAAATTTTTAATATTTTGAACCTCAAAATTATTATTGCTACATACATACCAATATATAATGGGATACCTCATTGTGTGTACATATTTCATGTTCCTATCTTGTCCTTAATTAAATTATATTTTAGTTTTTAATTTTTTGAACTGCGAAACTATTAGTATGTTTCGTTTACATGCATAACAATATATAATACAATACCCCAATTTTGTGTACACATTTCATCTTCTTATTTTGCCCTTAATTATATTTTAAATTTTTAATATTTTGAACCTCAAAGCTGTCATATTATGTATACAGCAATCAAAAAGAAAAACAGTGCAGATAAACTATCCATCTATTTAAAATAACCTCAGATAAACTACTTCACAACACAATTACATTTTTTTCCCCTTTTTCATGCAAAACTATAATTGATATTGCTTCTGCAATGTTGTTTTTGATCAAATTGGTTACAAATAAAATATAGAAAATAATAATACATCTTTTTTTTGTTTAAATAAATATATAAAATTAAAATTAATATAAGTATTAAATTTTGACTCTTAAAATATGATAGTGTAATAAAACAATGCGGACACTTAGGCACTAGTGAAATATGATAGTGTATCCGCTTTAGTATAAATAATATTAGTGCCTTGTCTTTTCTTTTGGATCATCACATCAAACCAATATCAATTTCAGATTGTGCAGTATCTATATATTTCACCTTTTCTTTCTCCCCTCCATTACACGTCTTGACATGCTTCCTTATTTAATTAGGATTGGGAGTTTAGAATTAATATAAACAGGGTTAGTTCTGTCTTTTGCTGTCACATCTTATCACATTAAACCA
Organism: Vigna reflexopilosa; assembly: GCA_027742785.1. Classification (NCBI taxonomy): domain Eukaryota; kingdom Viridiplantae; phylum Streptophyta; class Magnoliopsida; order Fabales; family Fabaceae; genus Vigna; species Vigna reflexopilosa. Next base: position 4,405,569 of record CM050917.1, read on the forward strand.
ATATCAATTGCACATAATTCAGTCTATGTTCACCTTTCTTTCTCCTCTATCTAAAGGTCCTATATTTTCAAAATAGTATCAAAGCAACAACATCCTTTATGACCTAGCGAGAAACAGCAGAAACTCTCTTGTTATGTATAAAATAAAATTAGAAAGGACTCTCCCTGGTTTTATAACTCATCCTTTTCTTTTTCTGCCTATAAATTATTAGCCAAATTTTAGGATGTATCTAGCCATGACAATTGATGACTGCTAGGGTTATGTTAACCCCATTTGGCAGAACCTAATCATTAATGCTTAACAGTGCCTGAATTGCTATTGCCTGCTGTACTAACAACCCCACCCTACCCAAAACGAATGATTTTGCTTAAGCTAGAAATTTCCCATGCAGCCATTCACTAACGGCTCACGTGTATATTTATGGAACTATATGAGCGTGCGGATAATTGAGCGTTGATGTTTGAATTATGTAATTCAGGTATGTGACTTTGGTCTTTCACGCACAAAGGCAAACACATTTCTTTCTTCTAAAACCGCAGCTGGGACTGTAAGTTCTTTTTATTAACTGAATCATTCATGTGTCAAATTTTGTTAAATTTGTCTTAACTACAATTATTTGATGATTTGACATTATAATTTATTCCTTTTTCTTTTCTTTCTGAACATGCCAGCCTGAATGGATGGCACCCGAAGTCATCAGAGGAGAACTGTCAAACGAAAAGTGTGATGTATTCAGCTTTGGTGTAATTTTGTGGGAACTAGTCACCCTGCAACAACCATGGAGACATTTAAATCCTTCACAGGTTATTTGCTTCTCCCCAGTGCTTTTGATTTAGTTAATTTCTAGAATATTGGATACTGTAGATAGAATACTAGAGTACTCTGAGCAGCTTGATCTATCCTCAAACACATATACATAGCGTGTCCAATACAGGACACTAACCATGTTATGGTCTTCATGTTGGAGTTGGGGTTTCATAGGTACAGATTCTACTTTTTGGACCGGTCCAAAATTCTTTGCCTTTGATTTAGATCTATTGCACAAGTAGTCATTTCCCTAATTACTTTAGATAAATTTTTGAAAGTTCTCGCCTACGGGTTGATATATATTAGGAATAGGATATCTCACATGGGTTAGGATATGGTATAAAATAGATATTTTTACCCAAAATAGCCTTTTTTTTTAATTTATTTATTTCCCAATATACTGTGCCTATTACTTGCATAGATATCACTTTTTTTTTATTAGTTGCAATCTCATTAGAAAATATCCGGAATTCTATTTTCAGGAAACCGAATTCCAAGCTGGGTTTTCTATTCTTTTTTTTTTTTTGTATTTTGAATTTTAAAATAATGGGGCAGGGGAGAGGAAAAATTTAGGAAAAAAAAGAAAATTATTAAATTCTGAAATTATTTAATTTGATAAATAAATAGATATTTTGTTTTTAAATTGAAGTTACATAAATATGTAAATAAGATAAATCTTATGAAAGAAAAGGAAAGAATTGTAACAAAGTAAAAAAAAATTCTGCAATATAATTGAATTTATTGAGTTGTAAAAAATGTATTTATTTAAAAAAATAATTGTATGTAATTTATAAGTGTAGAGAAATAAAGTTTGAAGAAATAATTTTTTAGAAGCAGACATATTTTAGGCAAAAATAAACAAGAGAAATGTGTAAATAGTTGTTTTATCAAAGTCTTCTTTTAGAAAATAGTTGTTATTCCTAAGCACAATATCATTCAGTTAAAATTAGAGTCTGAGGCTGTTAGCTGTTTTAATTGAGTATTTTCCTGAGTCATTTTTCTACTAGCCTCTCTCTGCATTAAGTTTTGTAATATGCATCAAGTGACTTTTAGTTTTTGATACGGTAGTTCCATCTTTTTAATCAAAATAAGTGCTAAGGCATCACTATGTTGTTTGCCATATGTAGGTTGTTGCGGCTGTTGGTTTTATGGACAAAAGGCTAGATATTCCAAGGCATGTGAATCCTGAAGTTGCAGCCTTGATTGAGCTCTGCTGGGCCACGTAAGTAGATTAATAAATAATTTTGATTTCTTCTTTTTATGTACAGAAAACTTTGGTTCATGAAGGGTTGATTCTCCTATGATCAGGCTAGTAGCCCAGACTAAACAAGTAGTACTTATGATGTAATTGAAGACTAGCCATCAACTATGGCCATACTAGTAATAGATTTTACTGAAATAATGTGTCTAATCCATATACTATTGATTTATTTACAATAAAGGAATAAATAATGTAATAAAGGGTACATGGAAAGTAAATTGATAAAGAACCCTAATTTTTAGTTTTACATGTTAATACGACTACAATCCATTCCAATCATATCTTTAAAACCCCGTGATGCTAGAGCTTATATGTCATATGCATCAAACTATTACACATGTCTAGATAAATACATAGGGTAGATGGAAATAGAGGGTGAAGATGAAATGACTAAAAGCTAGGCGGAGCTAAAACAGCCAAACAAAGCACAGGAAAACTGCTGCACTGCAGACCATACAAAGAGCAATAACAGAGGCATAAAAGACGCTTGTCACCAGAACCAGTAAAACCTCTTCTTGCAACTAAGCATGGCTGAAGACATTTTTATGTCTAGCAAGTGAGGAGACCAGTGATGAATGACAGTCATATCAAGAAATAAATGAGCATAATGGTTTTGGCTACAAGGGAAAAAATTTCATCATAATTGAGGCCAAATATTTGAGTATAGCCCTTATCTACGTAGCAAGCTTTGAAAAGTTATCAATGTTGTGATCCCAATCAATCTTGACAGTATAAATCAAGTGGCAACCAACAATATTCTTGCTAGGAGGTAAGGAAACAAGTTCCTATACGCCATTGGTCTGTAAAGAAGACATGTCTTGCAACATTTGTTGCCAAGTGTAAGCTTAGGAATGGATTGAGTGCTTGGGGCATGCCTTGTCCTTGAAATCACAGTTGAACAACAACATCCCAAGTATATATAGTTTGTTGTCTGGTCAATCCTTTTGCAAAGAATCAACGAGATGTTGGTAAGAGTTGGTGTAGAACCAAAATGTGAGGAAGAGCTGACAACAGAAAGGGGTAATATAGACAGGTGAATAGGCTTTGGAATGTTTCTTATAAAAAGAAATTTAAGAATAACCGTAAATATCTGTGATAGTTAAGGGGGGGCTGAGACTTTTGTAAAGTCTGTAATAATCCTCTTCCTTGGGGGTGCCGGGTCAGGATGGATTGTAGTATTGTAAACAGGAATGCCCTGTGAAAGGAAGATTAGTTCCTTTGTAAACAATTGTTGAACAATAATAATGGAGTTATATTCAGTGGAAAAAGGGTCCTACCTATGCTTTCTGGGAATTATTCCGTTTTTTGGTCAAGGCGTGTAACAAATACCACATCGGTTTTACTGAAATAATGTCTCTAATCCAGACACTATTTATCTTAATTTTTAATCAAGGAATAAATAATGAAATCAACGACACAAGGAAAGTGAATAAAAAAGGGATCCCTACGTTCTAGCTTTCCAGGTTCTATATTTGCAGTAGTCTATGCATATACTTGAGAATTAAATTGTAGAATAATTCTAGAGGGCTTGATTGATACCTCTCACAATCTTCTATTTATAATAATAAGTTGATACAAGAGTACATGATAATTAGGGTAACCCTAGACACAATATAATCATGATAATTAGCGTAACTCTAAACACAATATAATCAAGTGCTTCTTTCACATTCTTGAGTATAACAACAGAGGACACTGAGGATAAAAGAGAAAAATAGGAGGGCGACAATTGATGATAGCTAAGAAAATTATAAGTGGGATTAGGGTTTTGAGTGGAACGAGTACCTTTTCTGAGGGCAATAGGCCATGCAGAATCATTTTCACCAGGAGGCGTGGGAGGAGGTGACGTGGGAGAAGAATCCGAAGTAGGAGATTCACCATTGTCTTGGGGAGGTGGACTATCCATTGGGGCCTGTGTGGGGTGATCTCGGTATGTGGAGAAACGAGTGCAGGAGGATGGTGATCAAGACTTGGAATGACAAAGACAGTGGAGCTATTTGACTCAGCCATTGGAATAGGAAGGACCTGCTGGAGGATAGAAACATCCTGAACAGATGAAGAGAAGTAAGGAGTCTGTTCAAAGAATGTGACATTGGCAGACATGTAATACTTCTTAGTTTCAGGAGAGTAACACCAATATCCTTTTTGAAGTCGAGAATAGCCTAAGAAGACACATTTGAGAGCGCGAGCGGAGAGTTTGTCTAGACCTGGAGACATGTCATGAACAAAACATATACAACCAAACACTCGGGGAGATGTGTGAAAGAGAGGATCATTAGGAAACAGAATGGAGAAAGGGACTTTATTATCAAGAGAGGAGGAGGACATCCTATTAATAAGATAACATGCAGTGGCATTCCCCAGTGATGGACAAGAATATGGGCACCAAGCAAAAGGGTACGAGCAGTTTCAACCAAGTGTCTATTTTTTCGTTCTGCTATATCATTTTGCTGCGGTGTATGCGGACAAGTAGACTGATGTAAGATGCCATGGGAACTCAAGATGGCAGAAAATGAGGATGAGAAATACTCTTTTGCATTATCACTTCTTAATATTTTGATTACTTGACCAAATTGATTCTTGATTTCATTCAAAAAGGATGTAAAGATAGTGTTGTAATTTGGAATAATATCTGTAGAATCTTCCTAATTAGAGGAAATAGATACATAATATTTTATTTTATTTTATTTTTTCCTAGGTTTCCTAGTTTTCCTATTTCCCTTTTTAGGAGAACTAGATTATTACAAATAGAAGGTTTGAGAATGTATTTTTCATGATTTGAATAATAAATCAGTCTTATTTTCCACATGGTATCAGAGCTTGTCTGATCCGCTTCCGCTATCTTTGTTGTCTGCCGGCGGCCGACTGCCATGGCCGCCGGCAGCTCCTAAAAGTCTCTTCTTTAAACCGTGTTTTTAATGGGCTTCAATTGCCCTAGTCAAGTTCTGCCTGCCTTAGAATTTTGGCCTTTTTTTCAGTATTGCCAAATATAGAGTTTGTTTGAGTATCATTAGAGTGGGATTCGAACCCATTCCCTTTGGGACCGAAAGTCTCTTCTTCGAATAATCCAAGAAAGGTTAAGGCTACTGCCTTCGCTGCTTTTTCTGCAGTGTATCGTCGCTGTCCACCGTCCGTCGCCGGCCTCCGTACGTCGCCGGCCACCGTCCACCGCCGGCCATCGGCCACCGTCACAGTTCCGACTTGTGACCAGCGGATCTGGACCGTCTCTTCAAGCGACGGCCAACCCCGCTGGAGTCAGGACCCGAATCCGCTCAACGCGCCTCCATGCGCAGCCAACGTTGCCGGCGCGTGCAACCCACGCGCCTACCTCCGGCGAGACCCACTCGCCGCCGCCGCCGCAGACAGTGTCGTCGGAGCCTCCTGAGCCCATTCCTAGGGTCGGTGACGACTCGTTTGGACTATATTTTAGTATATCTGAGTTTTAGTCTCTGCTCCTTGGTGTGACCCACTCTACGGACCTTCCTCTCGCTGTTCTAACCCTCCATAACAGCCATTGCTGTCATCTTTGTTGTTTTCACACCATCTCCGTCATCTCGCCGCACACTTCCGTTGGACCTCGCTCTCGTGTCTGGGTTATGATCTGGTCCTTCTGGTTACTGTGTTTCGGTTTATGCCCCCACCAATGGGTTTCGCCTCACGTTTCATGACCAGGACCTTTCCTCCTCCATTGGGTTTCTCCCTCTCATCAAATTCGTTTCTGATGTGTTTCTCTCTATTCTGCCCTTGATATGTCACAGTAACGCCATCATTTTGCCACTGCACTGAATCGCTCTCGACAGGGTGACCTCTTTAGATGCCACCGCGTCACTTCTTTCTTCTCCATCGAGAAGGGTTCTCTGCCTTGCAAGTGTGATGTCTCGTTGGCCTGTGGCATAAAGGGGAGTCTATTTCTGTTAAGTGCACTAGCCGTTGGTTTTGGTGATGGGTGGTGGAAGATCGTCATCTTCTGCCTCTTCTCCGGAGGATTCTTCATCCTCTTCTTCTGACGAAGCTTTTTCCTTTTCTTTTCCATGCTGCGGAGAAGATGTTTTTGCGTGTTCCTCGGAATCTGAAGAAGCCATAATATTTTTCAGCCCCTGCAGAGAACTTCCTTCTTGGGCTAAAGTTTAGCCCGTACTTCTTGTGATACAGTGTTAAGTATCACCATTTAAGAGTAGTCCAGCAGAGAACTTTGGACCTCCAACTTGTCTTTGGCCTTTTGATGCCATGGTGTTTTTTTGGTTTCTGCCAATGCTTTGTTATAACAACTCACTCGGAGTTGTTCTTTGAGACTGACCGCTGAATTGACTCTTTCAAAGTTATGGGATTCAGGTTTGTCCCTCGTACGGATCGGTTCTGACCAGTTCTTCCACCTTCACGTTCTGCTGTTCAGTCGTGGGGAGGAGAAAGTTCCAGCCCCTGCAGGGTAGTGTAGTCCTTGCAGGTTTGTTGCTATTTGCCTCTGCAGGACAGATGTTTCTTGAAGGCCTCCCATATTTTCAGGGCAGTTAAATCCCTTGAAGGTTTGTTGCTGTTTAGGGTGATTAAGTCCCTAAAGGTTTGTGGCTGTTAGCCTTTTAATTCCAGCCGCTGCAGGGTAGTGTAGTCCCTGCAGGACTGTTGTTGTTTGCCTCTATAGGACAAATGTTTCCTGAAGGCTTGTCGCTGTTTAGGGCAGTTAAGTCCCTTGAAGTTTTGTTGTTGTTCGCCACTATTGATGGCAATCCAATCCCTGCAGTTTGTTGCTCTTTGCCACTGCAGGCCCTTCATCTGTTCTTGTAGTTTTTTGTTGTTTGCTGCTGCAAGCCATCATCCATTTTTGATGGAAATCTCTCTCGTCCATTGCTGTCCAAGTTGAAGTTTCATGGTGCAAGTTCGTCCTCATCCATTGCTGTCCAAGTTGAAGTTTGCCCTCGTCCATTGTTGTCCAAGTTGAAGTTTGCCCTCGTCCATTGTTGTCCAAGTTGAAGTTTCATTGTGCTAGTTCGCTTTCGTCCGTTGCAATCCAAGTTGGTTTATTGACGTTCGCTACAATTGAGTTTGTCTATTCCAAGCTTGGTTCATACAATCTCGTATGATCCAGCTTGAGGGGGAGTGTTGTAATTTGGAATAATATCTGTAGAATCTTCCTAATTAGAGGAAATAGATACATAATATTTTATTTTATTTTTTCCTAGGTTTCCTAGTTTCCCTATTTCCCTTTTTAGGAGAACTAGATTATTACAAATAGAAGGTTTGAGAATGTATTTTTCATGATTTGAATAATAAATCAGTCTTATTTTCCACAGATAGCTAACAATTCAGAATGATTTTTCATAAGATAAACCCAAGTACATCTTGAATATTTATCAATAAAGGTAACAAAATATCTAAAACCAAAGGAGGAGATATGACTAGGTCCCCATATATCAGAATAGATGATGGAAAAACTAGAATTACATATTGATTGAGACCTTTTAGGAAAGGAAGATCTAACATGTTTTCCTAATTGACATGATTCACATTCTAAGGTTTGGAGACCACTAAGTTCAGGACACATCGTTTTTAATTTGGACAAATAAGGATGGCCAAGTCGATCATGTAGCACTTTAGGATTAGGAGCAGCAACACAGGACACCTTGGACGAGATCCAAAATGCTATAATCTGCCAACTTCATATCCTTCTCCAATTCGTCTCCTTGAACCACTCTCCTGTATAATAAAAGATTTATGATCAAAGGTTATTGAACAATTTAACATTTTGGTCAACTGGCTTAGGGAAATTAAATTAAAAGGACAATTAGGGACAAAAAGGACAAAGTTGAGATTGAGGGAGGGAGACAAGGAAACATGACCGACTCCTTTGGAGGAAGTTTTAGATCCATTTGCAAAGGTTATGAAATGAGGTTTTTCTCGAAAAGAAATAGATGAGAACAAAGAGGTATTACCAGAAATATGATCAGAAGCACCTGAGTCAATTACTCATGAATTTTGACCTTCCATGGATTGAGAAATGCAGGCTGATGATGTATTGGGAGATTGAGATGGTTGTGCCAAGCTGTTAGACTTTAACCTTAAATACTCTTGATATTCATCCTCGGTGAACTTAGAAGTGGAAGTTTCAGTCTTTGGAGTGGAAGTTTCAGTCTTTGAAATCTTGGCTGTTTTGGAAGGAAAACCATGTAAGGAATAACAATTTTCTTGAGTGTGACCCATCCTTTTACAATATGTGCATTGAGGACGTCCCCGACCTCCTCGTCCTCCTCCTCTAGTGCCACGTCCTCCTCTTCCTCGTGTGGCAACCATGACAGATGGTTCCACTAGTTCATGTGCTTCCTGAGTTTGAGGTACCGGGACACGCAAAAGGCGAGTGATCAATGTTTCCATGGAGGGGACCTCATGACTGGTCAGAAGTTGATCTCTGAGATGATCAAAATCGGGATGTAGGGCACGAAGGATCAACACCATGTAAAATTTGTCTAGTTTCTTTTTGATATCCTCTATTGGGTCCACTTCCAAAAACATCCTAAGCTCTTCGACGGCAGATTGGGCTTCAGCCATGAAGGATACCATATCATGGTCTGCCATTTTAAGAGATGCAAGCTTGTTTGCAGTGTCATAGAGACATTGAATATCGTTGGCATAAATGCTTTGAGCTTTCTTCCAAAGGGCACACAACTGGAAATCTGCTTGTTTCCACTGATCAGCTTTTTCAGTAGGCACATGGCTTCCATCTTGCTCAAGGTGGTCATAATGCCCTTGGCCAAGGAACCACATTTCAACAGCAGCAGACCATGATAGATAATTTTTTCCATTTAGTTTCTTAGAGGTAATTGACGGACTTCCAGAGAAGGAAAGAGTACTACCATATGCCATCTCTGAAGAAGACGAATCGTACCAGCGAGAAACAAGAAAACCCTAAGGGTTTAGATGGACAGAACTGTGACGGTGGCTGGTGACAGACGGCGGCCGGTGACGGTGGCCGGAGACGGAGGACGGCAGTCGGCGACGACGGCCGGCGACAGTGGCCGGCGGACGGTGCTCGGCAACGGCGGACGGTGGCGGAAGGTGGCCGGTGGCGGACAGCGGCGGGCAACGGTGGACTATGGCGCCAGACAGATGTTACGAGACAAAAACCAGAGCGGGACCGACTCGCTCTGATACCAACTTGAGAATTAAACTGTAGAATAATTCTAGTGGGCTTAATTGATCCCTCTCACAATCTTCTATTTATAATAATAAATTGATACGAGAGTACATGATAATTAAGGTAACCCTAGACACAATATAATCATGATAATTAGAGTAACCCTAAACACAATATAATCATGATAATTAGAGTAACCCTAGACACTATAATTATGATAAAGTAGGATAAATATCCTAACACATATTTTTAACAGTAGGATTTGAACTCAAACCAGTAATTAACTTGATTCGTACTTACTACTTGTACCAACCAATGTTGGTCAATTAGTTTTAATTTTTTGTTCAACAGATTCTGACACTTTTCCTTTTAGCTTTCTTAGTGTTGTATGTGAAATTATTGTATGATATTCTGGCAGCCAACTTTCAAACTCCTTCACAATCCTTCTATTTAATATATGTTGGTGCTGTAGGGAACCCTGGAGACGGCCTTCTTTCTCCTATATTATGAAATGTTTGCAGCAAATAATTGCTGATGCTAGAGGGTGAACAAGTTCATACCTCATATTTATAGTCTTCAGCCTATATATACAGAGGAGAAACAGCAATATTGAACAAGAAAATAAATGGCATTCCAATTCATTCAGGTCAGGTGCTTTCTAATTTGAATAATATATTTGCTGCAATTTGTTTTTTTCTTTTTATGTTCAGTAGTGTAATACATGTTCAATCTCAAATTCAAAATCATTTATAAGCATAGTTTGCACTGAATATGCAAATGGATTGAGTCCTTTGTGATTTTTCCGGACTCATTTTTAAATGCTTCCTTGCGGTTTTGGTTTATTTATTTACGAGAAATTAGAGTAACACTAAAACAAGCTTAGAGGGAGTCAGTAGCTACATCTAGTTGTGACTTTATTACTAACGGTCCTCTACTAGTTCCTGTATTGTCAAACTGATAGAACTTGAGCACATGAGGATAGTCCGACCCAAAAGATTAGTTTATATATGAGAATGCCTAAAGCTTAAGTACCACATTAAATAGTTTATTCTATACTTGATATGAGACTTGACATTGTCTCTTTTAATAACCAACATCCATGGCAGTTCCAGTTTTTTACTTTTGTCAACACTGACTTCCTGGTAGTCTTTTTTTCTAACTGCTTTACTTGTATATCTGTATTTTGTTTACACTTTTAATCTAGTCTTAGGTAGGCTGAAAGGATATTCCCACCCACATATCAGAAACATAAAAGTAAATATCAGGAAATACTCCAGGAACCCACAATTTGTTTCCAAGCCGACAACTAAATTCCTATTCGACACCCCCCTCCCAACCCCCTGCACACAGACCCCATTTCACCTCCAAGTAACCTTCAATCCCTTAAGAGGCGTTTGGCATATAAAGGGAAATTTTAGTTTTCCTAAAATCTGTTGCTGAAAATGTTATTTTTCTATGTTTGGTTTGCTTAAAATTCCCAAGAATGTTTGTTAGTTAAGCTTCCCGTTAAATTGTTCTCTTATGAGAGGAGAGAATCTATCTTTTTTAAGTTGAATTTTGTTTACTACGATAAAAATAGTTACTTATGCTAAATCATTTAATGTGACAAATAATATCACGTTACTCTTTAATTCCCAAAAGATTTATATAAACATACCTAGGAATATTTTTACAAACCAAACAGATTTTAGTCATTCATAGGATTAATGATTCTCGGGTATGAAATAATTTGTCTTGTACCAAACGTTCTTTAGTTTCATGGTTCACTGCTGAACCTGTAATATTTCCTTATCCTTTAACTTATTAGGCTCAGCGGTCTCATCAGAACTACTAATGCAAACGTATTTGCCTTGATTGGATATTTAAGAAATTCTCACAGTTGGGGGCAATGACGAAGCTTAAATATCTAAAGATTTTTTGTTTGAAATTTTGTGAATAGGGAAGTGAATTCTATATTTATTATTGTAATCACTGCTATAGTTTTTATTTACTACTCTAATTATAAATAAGACTCTCAGCTGTGTAATTGAGACATGAATTTCACAAGTTTCTTGCTTTTTATCGTGCTCAAAAGAGCCTAAATGATAGGTTACCCAATCTTGAATACTCAAAAACTACCCTTACGCTGCTTTAGTTATGCTAAAATATATACCTCAAATGTGCTCATGGCATATCAGATTGATGATTTGTGTGTATGTTTGGTTTGGCAGGAGCTTGCTGAAGACAAAAAATACACCCATTTTAGAATAACCTGTCATTTTTGTTGTATATGCTGTTTATATAAAAGCATACTCAGATTGTCACCTATATTACTATTTGCTTCGGGTGCACCTATAATAATAGTATGACATTGGGTTTCTAATTTATATATAAAAGAAATTCTTTTTTATCTTATTAAAAAGGGATTTTCATTTATATATACTAGTAATTATTTTTATCTTTTAAAAACATAATGATTGTTATTTTCTCATCATTGTTATTAGACCGAGAAGCATATTTGTACGTAGGAGCCCACTCTCTGCAACTCGCACTCTCCCCAAACCATGTATGTACATATCATCATCACCATTGCTCTTTCTTCCTCCTCTCCTATTTTTGTTCATGCACTTCCATGGGGTATTGGAAAAGTCTAAATTGCTCATATTGATCAAATATTCGAATTATACAATTTGAAAACATAATCCCAGTAATTTGGAAATATATTACAGGTTATACCATTTGTATTATATTTCTAGATAAAAAATGTCCAGAAATGTATTCTGGATTGTAGTTTAGAATTCTAAATTATACTATCTAGAATCTTTTTAGAATTCAAAATACATTTTTAGATTCATAAATGTATTTTGAACTATGTAATCTGAAATATGTTTTCGCAATTGGAACTGCATTTCAGGTTAGTTCAAAATACACTTGGATTATGTAATATAATCCATAGTACATTTTCATATTTGAAAATTTATTTTAGATAGCACAATGCCAAGTTTTCAAATGATGCAATCTAAAGTATATTTTTGAATTATAGATTTTAATGTATTTTTCAATTATACAATTCAAAAATATTTTTAGATTCTTTAATTTAGAATATCTATAATATTTAATCCAAAATATTTTCAATTTATACGCTTTCTGTACTAATAAAGAAAGCATACCATTATTATTTCAGTGGGAAATGAAATCTCGGCTTAAAATTTGGTAGTTTATAAACACATTCTTGTAATAACCATTTGAGGTATTTTTCAGTGAGTCATATTTTATGTATATGATGACTTAATAAAACTTACGTTAATTTATTATTTTACATCTAAGAAAATTGTGTTTATAAGATTTTCAAGTTCTCTCTCCCTTCCTCCTTCTCTCCCTCTTATCTTATTCTTCTTCCTTGTAAAGAGTGCAATGACAATGGTGGCAGCAGAGTATGGAAAGTCAAATTAAAATTAAATAAAAATTGAAATAAAATTAGAATTAAGGCAATGTGCACCTTGGGTGACCTATGTCACATCAAAAAAGTTTTATGTTTTATGTTTTTCATTTTCATGTTTTTATTGTTGATATGACATAATTTTCATTAATTGTTTGTATAATGAATTCAAGGTCAAACAATCATCCTATAATTTCAACCCTTATTTGTAATATGATGGTAATATTTCTTATATACTTTAAAATTTCTAAAATATTTATTTCATTTACATATATTAAAATAAATGTTAGATATTAAGAAAGCTATTTTAAATTAAAAAAGTTAGAATTTTATAATATTTGTATAGAACCTAAAATCAAATTTGAAATCTTTAAAATAATTTGGAGTGTCAAAATTTTAGTTATAAGAATATGAAATTTGAAGAAATTAAATATAATAAAATTAAAATAAATTATTTTTATATTAATTTTTATGTATGTAAAAAATAAATTAGGAGGGTCAAACCTCCCCCTCAAGGAGCATGAAGCTCAACCAGTGATTTGACTCATTTCATAAGAGCTTAAAATAAGAATCAAATTCTACAAAAAGATAAAAAAAAAATTTCTATAAAATATATATATATATATATATATATATATATATAATTTACTAATTTACGTAAGGTATATTTTAGTTAATATATTTTAACAAAATGTACTAAGTTTTAATAAAAAAAAATTTCTCTTAAAAAAATATATTTTAAATTTAAGAATATTTTAATAATTTTAAAATTTAATTTAAAATAAAAAATAATAAAAGATAATTATTTATCCGTTATTAGTTTTTTTTAAAATAAAAAAATAAAAAATAATTATTAAATCATGAATTATAAATAATTATTTTTTATTTTGTTATATTTTAAATTAAATATTAAAATTATTAAAATATCTTTAAATTTAAAATATATATTTTTTTAATGAAGATTTTTTTATCAATCAAAACTTAGTAAACTTGGTTAAAATATATCAACAAAAAAAACACTATCAAACTCTTATCTCTGTGTATATATTAGTTTAACTCAGGGTAAAAATGATTTTTCATATAAAAATATTAACGATGAAGTTTTTATTTAGTGAAAGTTACACAAAAAATGACTAATCAGATTTTGTGATCGAACTCATTATAAGATTTGAATTAACACCACTAATTTAATAGAATAAACTAATTATGTGGATGAAAAATTAACTTAAGACAGGAGCAATTTCAAGACTATGATGGGCATACCTAGTTGCACAATCCCATGCACACCACAGAACAAAGTAGATTATATAATATCTGAGTTCAATTTTGATTTTCTCCTCCATTTTCCTCCGTCTTTGCCTATTCATTTTCTCAAAATCCAGAAATTGTATGCAACTGCAACCTAGTAGTGATGAAGAATGCCTTGGTAGGGTTGAAACCCTCACTCTCAGTTCCTCTTTCACACTCTTCTTTTCCGTTCTCTTCTTCCCTTTCCCTCACACCCTTCCCTTTCTCTCTCTCCTCAAAATCACTACCACTTCTTGTATTCGCTAACAGCAACAAAGATTTGAGGGAACAGGGAAACACACAGCAACCACAGCCACCCAATGGTTCTAAGGATCAGCAAAAGCAGCAGCAAGAGAATGACAACGATGGGAGTAATCAAAGATTGCCCCTTTTGGGTTTCAATTGGAGGAAACTGTTGGACCCCGACCCTGACAACGTCCTTGCACTTGGCCTAACGGGAATTCTCACATGGGCAAGTGTGCAAGTCCTCTGGCAGCTCTTGTTCATCTCTTTGGCCATTCTTGTTGCTGCCCTCAAGTACTCTTTTATCGCTGCTCTTCTTGTGTTCATTCTCATTGCTCTTCTTTGATCAATTTAGTTTCATTTCTGCTTTCTGTGATCCTATTTGATATTATGGAAGGTATGACTTTTGAAAAGTAGTTGGGCATGTGATTGAATGATAATGTAAAAAGCAGTTACCGAAAGTGATCTTCTTGTTTTCATTCTCATTGCCCTTCATTGAATTGCTTTAGTTCTTCTGCATCGCAATGTGACGGACCAAAGTTTAAATCTTGGTTCGTGCCCATATGTGTCTGGGAAATAGATTGTATGTGTTTTTTGGTTTTATTTACCGGTTATGGTGTTTGATAGAGTGGTGTTCTTATATAGTATGATGTAGAATTTTTCTATGGTAAGTATCCAAGCAAGGATCTCAGTTACCATGAAAGTGAAACACTCCTCCATGACAACTATCATCAACATCCACAGTCATCTCTAACTGTTCCACCTGCTGATTTTCAAGCATCATCTCGTGCTCCAAATTCCCTTCCACCAATGTCACTTGCATCAAAATTCCCATTGTCATACCAATAGATATTTGGTCCTCTTTCAACCTTAAACCTTTATATGCTTCTTATCTTCATTATAATCGTTTATGCTTTCCTTTTTCCCTTTCACATTTTATTTGGATTCTTTATCTATTCCTAAGCCTACACTTGGCAACAAATGTTGCAAGACATGGCTTCGTTACAAGCCAATGACACATTAACTTGTTCCTCTACATCTTAACAAGACTACTGTTCGTTGGGATGACAATATTGTTTGGATTTTAAATCTTGCTTGGTGGCCAAGGGCTATATTCAAATATGTGGCCTCAATTATGGGATCAGCTTTTCCCTTGTGCCCAAAATTACTTATGTTCTTTTGTTTCTTGATATATCTATTGTTTGCGATTTGCTTGCTTCTTCACTAGCTAGACATAAAAAATGTCTTCTTGCATGGTTAGTTGCAAAAGGAGGTTTTACTAGTTCTGTTGACACATGCCTTGTCTACATCTTTCCTTTCTCTTTGTATGAGCTGAAGTAGTTTCCCTGTGCTCTGTTTGGCTGCTTTAGCTCAGCCTTGCTTTGATATTAATGATTTTATCTTCTCCTTCCATTCTCCATCTCGCCTATGCAATCATCTTGTTGTTTATGTTAATGACATTGTCATTGCTGGAGATTACTCTTAGGGTATCCACTACTAGCTCAAATCCCACTTTCACAATTAATTTCTAACTAAAGACTTCGGGCCTCTAAAATATTTCTTAAGCATTGAGGTCGTCGAATCCTTCTCTGCCATTTGTAAGTAGTCTTTGAATATTTGTAATCCTATATTCTTAAGTGAGAATTCATTTATCCTTTTCACGAAATTTCTTACGGTTCTCTCTCTCTCTTTCTAAGCCTTTTCTCTGTTTCTATTAAACCATTTTACTATTATTTAATTTTTAAAATGTTACTCTCAAATTCAATTCTGCTGCAATAAACCAATCCTTTTTAACATCACAATGGACATGAGATTTGTAGGACTAGATGTATGCAAGTAGTGATCCAACATTAGGACTTGGTCCTCTTTGCGTCCAAGGATGGTGGGCACTCGAATGAGAAATTTGCAGGAGTAAACATCTATGGGTGATCCAACATTAATCTTATATTAGAAATAGACTCACTAAACTTCATTTGAAAAGTTAGCTTGTGGAATGATTACCCCTTGTCTCAGAGGAGAGATTTTTAACAAAAAATATTTCAAGTAATTAGGAAAATGATTACTTTTGTAGAAAAGAGCTAAATCAAAGGCAATGAATTTTGGGCCTGTCCAAATAGTAGAATGTGTCCCTATGAAAGAGTGTTGTTCCTTCCAACACCACCAAATGCTCCTTACACCATCCCATACCTAATTTGTCCTTTAGTATCATTTAATTACAGCAGTATATTTTCACCCACATCCACATACTTCATTAATTACATATTAATTGTCTCCCCCTTATAAGAATGCACCCCCACACCTGAACTTGCACACGAAAATCAGCTTTCCCTTTGTTCTTCCTCTATAATTGTTTCATTGTGCTCTGTGTGAGTGTGGTGGTGTTGTGAGTGTGTGTGTCTTAGTAGTGGGTTGTGCTTGGTGAGATGTTGCAAGTGGTGCAAGGAACCTGTAATGGTAGAGCTCGGTGTTTGTGGTGGTGCTTCGGAGGCAACAAAGGAAGCGTTGTCTCAGGTGCGCGAAAGGAATTATGGTAATCCTTCAACAGATGTGATAATCAGTCAACGCATATCAACATCCGCTGAAGGATTACCATAACTTTTATTTTATTATTATAGTTTATTATTTATAATTTTAGATTATTTTAGTTTATTGTTTATAAATGGATGTTGATATCCGTTGAAGGATTTCCACATTCGTTTCCAACTTAATTATATGTTTTAAATATGGTTGAATGGTGTGAGTATGTCTTCATACTAAATTAGTTTAATGTAGATAAATATTTTGTATTTAACAATCTTATAATTATATAAAAAATAATGAATTATATTAATATTTATTTGATTAATTATTAATTATCTTAATGACACTTATTATAATTTTATAGGTGATTATTATTTAAAGTGGATAAATATCTTCGTAAGGATTCCCAAATTAATTCTAGTTTTATATTCAATTTCTCTTCTTTCATCAATGAAGTTGTAGAGAGAGATTTGATAAATAAATTTACCACAAATATTTCCTTCTCGGGAGCACTTAATTGAATGGGTAAGAAGGATTACTTATGATTTAGGGTTTGTTGTGGTAATAGTAAGATCTGACATAGCTACTGGTGTACGGGGAAGAAAAACCTTCATCATACTTGGATGTGAAAAAGGGGAGAAATATCGAACATACAAACCCGATGCGGTGGCTAAAGTCATTGTCAATGGTCGTGACTTTGATGAATGTCATTGCAAATGTTTTTTTTGAGTCATATTAGATACTATGTCGGTTCCACATCCTTAAAAATGATAAAGCCAAATGCAAAATGTTAGTTGATTCTACTTAGGTTTGGGATATGTTGATGGACGCATGGAAAAACGTGATGGATTGTGCTGATCAGAGCTTGTTTCCTAACTATGTGAATGGTCTTCAATATTCCTCCAGTGCTTGGCCTTTGTTAATTGAATTATTGAATTAAATATCTTCCATCTTCGAACATAGGAAGAAGTACATCAAATAAATGTGCAAGGTATATGTATGTACGTGAAATAAACAAATATCCAACCATCTGCCTCGTGGAAGCCAGACTCGTATACCCGAGCTGCTCGTACAAATGGGTGAGTGTAGCAACGCCACAAGCATATTTTTCACACGTGTGTTGTCTCTAAATAATAGTAAGACACACGTATAAAAGTGACACTTTTATTTGTAAAAATCGTGCATCCTACTAGATGCAACAGATATGCTCTGAACATATAGTCGAGGAGAGAGTTCTAGGCAGGGCGAAGCTAGGAGACGACCTACAACTTTGGCTCGGAGAAGGCGTGAAGCTCCTATTCAAGATGATCCTATAGTTGAGGACTGAGCGTTTGAGGAGCAGACATTTTAGGCCTATGAGGGTCATGTTCACAAGGAGGCATTTGAGGCCCCTGACGACGACGATGATGAGGACGGGCATGTGAATGTTCCTAACATACAGGAGGATGTCGGTTGATTTTCTAGATGTCTACATGATGCTTCATTGTTGACGCACTATGTTCAGCATGTCACTTATGGTATTTCGTAGGGTTTGGTGAGTGCAAAACTTAAATTTGAATTATTAATTTTTTTCGAATACAATTTATATTAAATATTGTTATGTACGTGTGCCGAGGGAATTGTGTTGAATTCCTCTTTGATGCCTCTCAGAGATTTGTTGTGATTACATTGATAAGGGCTTGTTGCTCGGTTTCATAGAGAGATGACATTTTGAGACGAGTAGTTTCCATCTCCCTGTAGGGGAGATGTCGATCACTTTTGACGATGTCTTGACTTTACTTCACCTCCCGGTGCTGGGACAATTGTGTGATTTAGAGGAGTTAGAGTTTGAGGAGGCTTGTACAGTCGTTGTGGACTTGGTCGGCGTTGATGTTGTTGGCACAACTGGTGCTGAGATGGAGGAGACACGTGGTCCGAAAGTCAAACTCAACTGACTCAAAGAGATATATGTTTATAGGTGTTAGTCGCAACATTGGGACTATGCTGCCAGAGCATATCTGTTGCATCTAGTAGGATGCACAATTTTTGCAAATAAGAGTGTCATTTCTATATGTGTGTCTTACTGTTATTTAGAGACGTACATGTGTGTGGCAGATATGCCTGGGACGTTACTGCACTCGCCCATTTGTACAAGCAGTTCGGGGATGCGAGTCTGGCTTCCACGAGATAGATGGCTGGATATCTGACTCTATTTCAGGTATACACATATACCTTGCACATTTATTTGATGTACTTCTTTCCATATTCGAAGATGAAAGATATTTAATTCAAAGAACTGAGGCCAAGCACTGCAGGCGTATTGAAGATCATTCACATAATCAAGAAACAAGCTTTGATCAACACAATCTATCACATTTTCCCATGCCTCCATCAACACATCCCAAGACTCAGTAGAATCAACTAACATTTTGCATTTGGTTTTAACATTTTTAAGGATGTGGAACCGACATAAAATAATATATGACTTAAGGAAAACATTTGCAATGACATTCATCAAATCAATCTTTTCCAAAGCCCAAGTGAAATTGTTCTGCTTTTCACTTGACAAAAATGCAAATGTGGCTGAGAAGTTAAGCCCGTGGGCGTCATGCCGACAATCTCAAGCAAAAGAAGTTTGTATTTGTTTGTTTTATATGTTGAATCCATCAAGAATACAATATTAAATGTATTCAACAATTTCACCTCTGGATGTGTCTAAAAGAGGTCATTAACAACTTCTGAATTGTCGGCACACCTACATCAATGAATGTCTTATCTCGGTCCAACAACATCATAAGTTGTTGTAGTTCAATTCTGGAGCCTCTCAATGATCGTTTATATGTCTGTCTTGCGTTGTAAATTTGTTTAATCGTTGTCACATTTCGATCATTATTTTCTTTGAGAGTTAGTAAAATATTTGCAGGTGTAACTTTACTTTTTTTCATATCGACGAGTAATGACTGCTCAGACATATTTAACCTGCCACCATAAGGGTGACCAATTAAAGTTTCGGTCAACTCATGGTTGTAATGTTCACACATCACCTTCAACACCCATTCGTCCGCATCTGAACATGGTTTACCCTTTAACATAAACAGACACTCACATTTACGAGTGTCGTATACACTAGCCACTGCATCGGGTTTGTATTTCCGATATTTTCCCCTTTTCACATCCAAGTATGACAAAGGTTTTTCTTCCCCGTATAGTAGTAGCTATGTCAGATCTTACTATTACCACAATAAATCATAAGCAATCCCTCTTACCCATTCAATTAAGTGCTCCCGAGAAGGAAAGATTTCATATGTGGTAAATTTATTTGTCAAATTTCTCTCTCTACAATTTCGTTGATGAAAGAAGACAAATCAGATATAAAACTAGAATCAATTTGGGAATCCTTACGAAGATATTTATCCACTTTAAACAATAATCACCTATAAAATTATAATAAGTACCATTACGATAATTAATCAAATAAATATTAATATAATTGATTATTTTTTATATAATTATAAGATTGTTAAACACAACAAATATTTATCTATATTAAACTAATTTAGTATGAAGACATACTCGCATCATTCAATCATATTTAAAAACATATAGTTAAGTTGGAATCGAATGTGAAAATCCTTCAACGGATATCAACATCCATTGTCAACATCCGTTTTACCTTCAACGGATGTTGATATCCATTGAAGGATTTTCACATTCGTTTTCCAACTTAGTTATATGTTTTTAAATATATTTATAACATTATTAAATATATACAAATAAAATAAACATAAATATGTAAAAATGAAAAAGATTATTAAAATAAAATCCAAAATAAAAACAATAAACTAAAATAACAAAAAAAAAAGTTAAAAATGTAACCTTTGGCGGATGTTGATATCCATGAATAGATTTTCACATCCGTAAAAGGTTACATCTTTTAACTTTTTCAAATTTATTAATCAATTAAAAAATATAAATATATATCTACAAATAAAATACATTATTAAATCTAAAATTATAAACAATGAACTAAAATAATCTAAAATTATAAACAATAAACTAAAATAATCTAAAATTATAAACAATAAAATAAAATAATAAAATAGAAGTTACGGTAATCCTTCAACGAATGTGATAATCCGTCAACAAATAACAACATCTGCTGAAGGGAAAATAGATGTTGATATTCGTTGACGGATTATCACATCCGTTGAAGGATTACCATAACTCCTTTCGCGCACCTGAGACGAAGCTCCTATGCTACCTCTGATAAGCACCACCACAAACACCAAGCTCTGCCACCACTAGTTCCTTGCACCACTTGCAACCTCCCACCAAGCACAACCCACTACCAAGACACACTCATAACACCACCACACTCAAACAGAGCACAATGAAATAGTTATAGAGGAAGAAGAAAGGGAGAGCTGATTTCCGTATGCAAGTTCGGGTGTAGGGGTGCATTCTTATAGGAGGGACCATTAATATGTAATTAATGAAGTAGGTGGATATGGGTGAAACTTTGCAATAATTAAATGATATTGAATGACAAATTAGGTATGGGGTGGTGTAGGAAACATTTGGTGGTGGTGGAGAGAATAACACTCTTAAAAAAATTGTGGGGAGGTACAAGGAGCATTTGGTGGTGGTAGAGGGAGCAAAACTCCCTAAGAAACTCCAACTCCACCAGGGACAACGGGACCTGTCCAAATAAGACATATTATGTGTGTGTATCTGTGTTCGAGGGTAGATCAAGCTGCTCAAAGCATATTCTCTTATCCTATCTAACTTATCCAATATTCTAGAAATTAGCTAAATCAAAAGCACTGTGGTAAACCTGTGAAAGATTTAAATGTCTCCATGGTTGTTGCAGGGTCATTAGTAAAGGTGTCAAATTGACATATGGTCAATGATTCAACCCTAACTCATCTTTGGAAAAACTCCCTTTTAGGAAGTTCCCTTCATTGAGGTAAAAAAGAAAGTCTCAATCTTCAAAGTCTCTTCTCAAGTGGATTAGGAATCATGTTAAGGTGAGTTTGGTTTTATTACATAATTTTAATTAACTTTTAAATACAATATTATTTATGGAACATATAAAATTATATATTTTATTAGATAATCTAATGTATTATAATTTTTAATATTTTTATATCGTATTTATTATTATGTTATTAAAGAAAATATATAATATATAATTTAATATTGACTATAATTTATTTATTAATTTACAATGACGTAATATGTGTTATAAACAATATATATACATCGGAATCAATTTTTGTAAAGATAGAGTTCAAAACTTATTAAGCATTTAGATTTCTTTTTATTCTTCAATTTTTTAATATAAACATCTTAAAATGAAAAAATAAATATGGTAACATTAATTTAATATTATTATAAAAAGATGAAACGAAAAGGAAAACCAACTAGCATTATCTTTTAGTTGAATATATGTTTTTATTAACACGTGTTAAGAATAATTGTCATATTTTAATAAATGTTGTTATAGAATATGATTTTATGTTAAGAATAATGATCTTATTTTAATAAATGTTGTTATAGAATATAATATTTTAATCTTGTGATCACACTTATTTGATGAACAATTAATTATAAAATAGTCATTTTATCTAGGCTTAATATCTCAATTGGTTCTCTGTTTTGTCAACGAATCTTATTTTAGTTATCAAGTTTTTAACAATCTCAATTTAGTCACAATTTTTGTAAAAATGCACACATTGTACCTCATCCGTTAAGTGTTAGCAGACGTCGTTAAGTGTTGATGAGTTGTAATTTTTGTTTTTACCACGTGTCATTGTGAAATAAAATGGAATGTCTTTGGTGGTTTATCCACGTGGATGAGGAAGCCCTAAAATTTAAGTGCAAGCCCTAAGATTTAAAGGCATCCCCTCTCATACTTACTTAATTGTCGAGTTGGGGAAGAAGAGTTCTTTCATTCATCTTGGGGAAGAAGAGTTGTAGGCAAGCATTGTGTTCTTGAGGTGGTCCTAAGGATATGCGTCTCGTTCATCAACCTCTTGTAAATGTTTGGGTTCGTCCATGCAACACAGTACTGGGAGTGTGAAGAGGTTGGGTACAAAACCAACATGCTTCTGTGGTCAGAATGCAGTGTTTCGAATTGCCAGAACCCCTAAGAACAAGGGGAAAAAATTTTGGGGTTGCTCTAACTTCAAGGTGAGTTTTCCTCATAACCATTAATCTTTGGGGTTGCCCTACTTCATGGTGACTTTGTGTTGTTCTTGAACAGGGTGGGAGTGACGAATTGGTTGGGTGCAACTTCTTTGAGTGGTGCTTTGAAGAAGGAAATGAAGGAGTGGTAGAAGAAAGGAGTGCTACTGCACGAGATGAAGAAGTGGGTGTGATGAGAATGGCTTCTATGGAAGAAAGTTATCGTGAAAAGATGAGAATGACTTCTATGGAGAAAACCTTACTTAGGTTGGAAAAGTGGTTCAAAATCTTAGTGGGGATGTTGTTTGTGATCTTTATTTTCAATGTAATTTTATTGTCACTGTTGCTGAAAGTTGGGTGAAACTTGTATTAGTGGGGATGTTTTGATTTCAGTGGTTTTTGATTTCAGTAATGTGGTATGAAGCTTTTCATGGCTTATGTTGTATGCATCATGGCTTATATCAGAAATAAAATGCTGAAAAATGGTGATTTGAATGGCCAATTTGCAGAAAAGTGTTATAAACCAAAATTTTATGTTTGGAGCAACTTTTCTTTATGAAACATGACTTGTACAAGCTACCACCAAAGGCTAAATAGTATTTTATCAAAAAATCAGTGGTACAGTTGCTCTTTAACAGCAATAAAACTGAACTGTTATCAAGGTACCAGCAAACTGAATACATTTTGGAATTTCACTGAATCTGCATAGGTACCAAAATTACATGCTGAACAGAAATGATATCCAATATATATCGAAACTGATATCCAATTCATATCCAAACTGATATCCAATATATATAAAGTGATTACATCATAAGCAAGGTATATCCAATATTGTCATCAATATTACATCCAAAATGATATCCAAAGATAATTAAATCCAAGTATGATTACATCCAAAATGATATCCTAATATCATTACATCCAAAATCATAAGATGATTACATCCAAAATGTTAGAGTTCAAAATATAAAGAAGGTGAACAGCAACAGATCAGTCATCATTCATCACAGTAGGAAGCATAGTGGGGTCTGGTTATTGAGGAGGACCACTTTCAGTACCAATCACAGTGGATTCTTGAGTAAGTGGAACATCTGTTGGTGGACCTTGGGTGCCTTGTGTTTGTTCAGAAGCAGATTGGGCAATAGGTCTTTGTGGATAGCCTTTCTTGTTGTGACCAAGTTCGTTGCATATACCACATCTTTTTCTCTGACCACCCTTTCTTAACTCACTATCATTCTTCTTCAACTCCCACTCCTCCAATCTTCGTTTCTTTTTGGGCCTTCCTGGCATTGTCTTCTTCTTTGGTGGTAATATATCTGAATAGGGTGTAGCCTCCCAGAAATGTTGACCATTGATAGGGTAAATTTTGGTGTTGTAAGTCTCTTCATAAGTGGACTTTCTAAACCAGTGGGTTATGTAATCTTCTGCATTGATGTTCAGAAATTTCATTGCTGTTATGGCATGCGTACAAGGAATGCCTGTAATTGCCCATTTTCTACATGTGCAGTCCATGGTGTCCAAATTGACAACAAATTGGTGGCCAAATTGTGAAATATGTATAACTTCAAATAATTTCTCTCTTGACCACCTGTATTTAACACAGAATTTGCAACACAAAACTTAGAACAAATCAAGATAAATGCCTAAAATCATGTAGTGAGACAGTTTATAAAACTAACCTTGGTAACCAATATCTTCCTAACCAAGACTCCTTCTGAAATCTGTTCCAAACCTTAGGGCAGATTGAAGCTTGATACTGTGTCATCTTTGTCCTGTTGGCAACCCATCTGTTCATAATGTATACCCTAATGTCTTCTAACATGCTAATAATAGGCTTAGACCTACTATCTACTAGCACACTATTAAAGGCTTCAGACATGTTGACAAGAGTGTCACATTGTGATCTAGGGGTGAATCTAGATCTTGACCAAAATATGTCATAAGTAAATATAAGTTGTCAAGTATATAAAAATGAACTATGACTATAACAAATAAAATTAAAAATTCAGATACATACCTAGGTGGAATGGAAAGCAAGTATTTAAAAGCCTCTACATTGATGGCTTTAATATTCCTCATTTCAGCTTCCCATTCTTGTGGATGTGTGGCTATTGCTGCCCTCCACATGAGACGTTTAAGGTTTTTTCCAAGAAATGTTTTTCTAAAATTTGAATAGAGATGCCTAACACAAAACCTTTGTTCTACCCTTGGTAGGAGATCTTGAAAAGCTGCCAAAAAACCCTGACATGTTCAACATATTGAGTTACATATTGTGTACTAAAGATATTAATTTAAATGTACAAGAAATTGATCATTCACTGACCTTTTGTTGGTCTGAAATAAATGTAATTCCTGCACAGACATCTTTCCCACCAAGGTCCTCAATTAGCAGCTCCAAGAACCAAGTCCAACTCTCTTTGTTTTCAACCTCAATAACAGCATATGCTATGGGCAACATTTGCTCGTTTCCATCTCTTCCAACTGCTGTTAATAACTCCCCTCCATACTTGGTTTTTAGAAAACATCCATCCAACCCAACAATAGGTCTACAACAAACAAAGCTATCCTTGCATGCCTTCAAGCATGCATAAAATCTTTGGAAAATCACCTCACCATTAATGTTATCCACTTTAATTTGAACTGTTGAACCTGGATTTGTTTTCAGGAGCTCATGACCATAATCATAAAGTCTTCTATATTGTTCATGGAATGATCCTTCAATTTTATCTTTTGCCATGGCTCTTGCCCTAAAAGCCATATTTCTTGATATCCCTACATTCCATTTCCTACTCACTTTATCTCTAATGTCCATCACCTTCATAGTTGAGTTTTCTCTCACAGATTTCTCCATCCTTTGACTCAACCACTTAGAAGTCATCAACTTGACATTGAAATCCCTACTACAGCTGTGAGTATCAACCACTTTTCTAAGTTGCCATGCATTGACATCAATCCTAAAGGCACAATAGGCATACCAATTACATTTTCCTTTTCCATCCAAGCACTTCACATAAATCCTTTTCTTGTCATTCTTTATAAATTTCAGCTTTCTTCCATTACTAAGTGCATAAGTCCGAATAGCATCTATGAATTCGTTTTTCTCAGCGAAAAAGGTTCCTACCTCCCATCTATAACCATCAAAACTTCTAGGCATACTAAAAGTGGGAAACTTTGTCTTACTGGACTTACCATCCTCAGCGAAAAAGGTTCCTACCTCACCCTCACTGTCCTCTACTTCACTGATCAGCTCCTCTGACAGCCACTCATTGTCAGACAACCCACGGACATCATGCATATTGTTCTCATTGTCAGTAGATTCAGAAGACTGAAGCAGTGGACTGGAATGTTCTTCTCTAACATTTCCTTTATAGTACCCAATGTCACACTGCACGCTGACATCATGTAGATCTTCCTCCTCACTCTCTCCTAAATCATCTACCTCAAAATCATCAACCTCATGCACCTCAGGTTCCTGTACATGATGGACCTGACCCTGGACCTCACCATCCTCAACCTCATCCACATCAGCATCCTCAACCTGGACCTTAACATCCTCAACCAGGACCTCACCACCCTCAACCTGGACCTCAACATCTTCAACGTGGACCTCAGCAGCCTCAACCTGGACCTCAACATCCTCAACCTGGACCTCACCACCCTCAACCTGGACCTCAACATCTTCAACGTGGACCTCAGCAGCCTCAACCTGGACCTCAACATCCTCAACCTGGACCTCACCACCCTCAACCTGGACCACAACATCGTCAACCTGGACCTCACCACTCTCAACCTGGACCTGACCACCCTCTTGGGCATCACCTTCAGTATGCACCTCAACATCCACACCATAACCCTCTTCACCACCAACCCAATCAATGAATTCTATTATTTGTGGTTCCACCATATTATGAACCACATACAAATGGACTTCGTCATTTAACCTAGCAATGTTCAACATATGCATGACACCCTTGTCATAGTTAATAACTCTAACCTATCTGGGTGCACAGACTGACCTCCTAAACCATACCATAAGTCTTTGATGTCCATATGACCTAATAGCTCAACAAGTCTGCATCACAAGTCCATTCTGTTATCTCTCCATCAAATTTAAAGTCACCATTATCATCAGTCAAAAAATGTCCACTATGGTGGACCACAATTTTAATTCGTTCATCATCCATTATCAAACTTTCTTTTATAACCTGTACATTGGGGGAGACAAATATTATATCTATTTCAGTGATAGCTAAGTGGGGCACTCACTCACTCACTAAATATACACTAACACCGACACCGATACCGACAGGGGGACATGGAACAAACTTACATCCCCACTAACCCATCACTAACAGGCAGGGGACCACTACACTGAATAAACAATTCAACAAACCATTATCAACAAGCAAAATGGGACCACACACTCTAAACTACAATATAACCACTGAACATGCAAAATGGGACCACAAATCATCATCACGACTTACAAAAACAGAAAAACCCAAATATCGCACATGGTCGTAAAAGGAAAAGGACAACGAAAACGACATACCTTACCTCTATTCGCGTCACCAATAGCCTGGATTGTCCTCGTCTTCTCCAACAATGAAATGGGTGCTTGTCTTTGGCTTCCTTTCGCAACCACTTCAAGAAATCCCAACTTCAATTTCGAATCCCTAAATCCCAATTTTCAGAGGTCTGATCTCATTTTTCCCTAAATCCCAATGCCACATTACCACTCCTTCTTTTATGGAATCAGTCCACGTAAAAAAAATAATAACACCTCACTACATTCTCACTCCAAAACGTGGACAACACTTAACAGCGTCTGCTAGCACTTAACGGATGGGGTACAATGTGTGCATTTTTACAAAAATTGTGACTAAATTAAGACTGTTAAAAACTTGATGACCAAAATAAGATTCGTTGACAAAACAGAGGACCAATTAAGGTATTAAGTCTTTTATCTATTATTTTTAAAAGAGAAAGAAAACAGTAATAAACGATACTAGTTTCTATATTTGAGATTTATAATCTTATTTTAATATAGACTTTGTAATCTCTATTTAATAACCTATTTATTTTCAATATTTATTTTAATTAATGTTAAACTAACACTAACTATTTATTTTTAGTATTTTTTTAAAGTTAATTAAATTATTCATTTTTAAAATTTATTTTGATTAACGTTTTACAGTGATGAATATTTATATTAATTAACTTTTTATGTTGATGTTAATATATTTATTTTTAATTTTTATATTAGTTAATTAAATTGATATCAAAACAAAATTAATTTTATATATTATTATTATCGTCAATCTATAAAGTGTATTTTTGTTTTATATTAGATGTAACATGAACTTACCGAAAAGGAATTTACTATAAAAAAAATGTATGAAGTTGTGTTCTCGTCAATTTTTTTAATTAATGCTTTTATATTTTTATATGTGAAGGATTAAAGTGATATATATTTATATTGATTTGAGATATTTTATAAAAGTAAAATAATCATAAAAAAATTGTATATTTTAAGGAAAAAAAATAAAGAATGAAAATTTAAATAAATCATAGGATCATATATGAGATGATTGTTTGTATATAATTATTAAAAAATTAAAAGTAATTAAATTTGTAACAAATTAAAAATTAATTATATATTTTTTATATTCAAAACAAATATTTTTTTTAAAAATAAAGACACGTCTTGACCCTAAAAGCTTTTGAAAATATGTTGGTTTTGTAAGGTTTTCTAATGAACAACTTTTTGATCTTACATCCAATTCTTATAAATCAGAACTAAATCATATGATAGAATCAAATTACAAGTCTAACCATGAGTCCGAAATTGTTGTTATTTCTCACATTGAGCTAACGCAGAAATCCAAGAGTTCAAAAGAGAAATAGATTCACATTCCGAGGTGACATCCTATCTTATGTTTAAACCCAATTTTCTTAGTTTGTGTTTACATGAACAGCAAGCTTTGCTGATGCTGAAATTGATTAAAAATAATTTATTTATGTGTTGGAGAAAAATATATTATTTATCATATTTTTTTACATAGACAAACATAATCATTCCAAAAGACTATTATCTTTATCTAGTTTTCTTTTTTTATCCTTATTACTAATATGTCCTAAAAATATTTTTAAATTTAGAAAAATAAAAATAAAAAAGATTGAGATAAATATATTCAGAATTTAACAAGAGATATATATTTTACAATAATTTTAATTTATTTAATTTTTTTTGTCTGAATAATCTTTTATCAATGTAATTAATTTCGTATAACATGGATATGTAGAAACTTTTAATAAAAATGTTTTCTTTTGTCATAGATCTCCGAGAAAGGAACAGTCTCATGGGGTTCAAAACATTGTTCTTTCTATTGCTTGAATTTGATCAATGTCTGTTTAAATACGTTGGATAGTTGGTTAATGAGGAGTTTCTAACACTCTTTTCTTTCCTTGTTTGTAATAATTTCTATTGATGATTAAATTTGCAGCTGAAACTTTCTTCCGAGACCTTGTTTCCATCCATATAATGGCCGCACTTCAAATGTGCTTACAGATTTAGTTGCGTGTGTAAGGATTGAAACTTGAGAAAAGCATGATTTATCCGAAACCAAACGTCTCAAATGAGGCAAAGAAAGGAACAAGAATGTTCTCTAAGCTTCTGTTTAATGCTAGGTTTCTTCAACAGATTCATCTCTGCAGCAAAAACTACCTTCAAACTTTTCCAACTGGACATTGATGATTCCAGAAGTTGCATAGAAGTCATGCAGTCTCTAATTTAAAGTAATACCTTCCCCGAAGAGGAAGCAATGCATGAGAGCCATTTCTATAGCTCGGTCACAGTATAAATATCATAGTTATGTGATATGATTCAACTTCAAACACCCCTTCCCATTGCATTCCTCTTTCTTCCACTTTTAAAACTCATGGCTGAATCGCTTCTTTTCAGCTCCGCAGAATCACTCCTCGGAAAGCTTGCTTCTGATGCCCTTCAAAAAGCTTCTCTAGCGTTTGGTGTGAACCGAGAACTTGAACAGATGAAAGAAACTATGACATTCATCAGAGGTGTGCTCCTAGATGCTGAGAAAAAGACTCCGCAAAGCAGTGCACTGAGCGAATGGCTAATTCAGGTCAAGCGCGTGTTTTCTGATGCGGCAGACATAGTCGATGATTTTGAGTGCGAAGCTTTGCGGAAACACGTCGTCAACACCTATGGAAGCTGTTCAAGAAAGGTACGTCGTTTCTTCTCATCAAGTAATCCTGTTGTTTATCGTCTTAGAATGGCACATCACATTCAAGACATCAACACCAGGTTGGCTAAACTTGCGTCTCAAAGAAGCAAGTTTGGCCTTCAAGTCATTGACCAAGACACACGTGTCGTGCACGTGAGGGAAATGACTCATTCTCATGTAAACCCTTTCAATGTTATCGGAAGGGAACATGATAAACAGGAAATAATAAAACTTTTGTTGCAAGATGATCATCACCAAAATCTCTCAGTTATTCCCATTGTGGGAATGGGAGGTTTGGGAAAGACCACACTTGCTAAGTTGGTGTTCAGTGACCCCATCATTGATGCATGTTTTCCCTTGAAAATGTGGGTATGTGTCTCTAATGATTTCGAACTTAGGAAGGTGCTTATTAAAATCCTCAATTCTGCTCCAAACCCAACTAGGGAAAACTTCAATAACTTTGAGACAGAGCAACTTCAAATTCATTTGAGAAATACACTTCAAGGGCAGAAGTCCTTGCTTGTGTTGGATGACGTGTGGAACGAGGATCGTCAAAGGTGGCAAGAGTTGAAGGAAATAATAGATGTGGGTGTTGAAGGAAGTAAAATCCTAGTGACTACTCGTAGCCACTCAATAGTTGCCATGATGCGCACTAAATCCTCAAATTCGTACCGTCTAGGATGTCTCTCTGATGAGGATTCTCTTTATCTATTTGTGAAATATGCTTTTGAAGATGGAGATGAGATGAAACATCCACAACTCTTGGAGATTGGGAAAGAAATAGTAAAAAAATGTGGAGGGTTACCATTGGCGGTGAAAACGGTGGGGAGTTCATTGTTCTCAAAGGTTGATGAGAAAGAGTGGGAGAGTGTAAGAGACAATGAGATTTGGAATTTAAAACAAAATGAAAATGACATTTTGCCTGCTCTCAAACTAAGTTACGATCAACTCCCTTCATATTTAAAACCCTGTTTTGCTTCTTTCTCCCTTTACCCAGAAGACACTTTTATTTTAGGTTCTCATGTTTGTCTGTTATGGGGAGCACTTGGTTTTCTTCCAACACCAAAGGCAGGTGAATCAATGATTGATGTTGCCACTCAATTCTTGCATGAGCTATGGTCAAGATCTTTTCTTTCAGAATATGAAGAGTTGGGAGGTGATTGCACATTTAAATTACATGATTTGGTGGTTGATCTTGCCGTATATATAGCAAAAGGTGAGTTTGAAATAATAAAAAACCAGAATCCAACATTATACAAGAATGCCCATCATTTGA
The DNA here is from genome assembly GCA_027742785.1 of Vigna reflexopilosa. Classification (NCBI taxonomy): domain Eukaryota; kingdom Viridiplantae; phylum Streptophyta; class Magnoliopsida; order Fabales; family Fabaceae; genus Vigna; species Vigna reflexopilosa. The sequence continues at coordinate 4,436,922 of CM050917.1, forward strand.
GATTTGTGGAAAATAATTTGCTTGATCAAGCTCTTCTTCCCTCAAGTCTAAGAAGTATCATTTTTCCTAGTGGAGTTAATAATGAATATCTCTTGAATACGTTGGTGTCAAGGTGCAAATTCTTGAGGGTTTTAATCTTTCAATCTTGTGAATACGTAAGTCTACCTCGCTGCATCGGAAAGTTTAAACATTTAAGATATCTCAGCCTTTTGAACAATGAAAACCTTATGGAACTCCCTGATTCAGTTTGCAAACTTCAAAATTTGCAAACTTTGAACCTTGATGGGTGCATAAAGCTACAAAAGTTACCCAAAAGACTAGCAAATCTAATAAGCCTTCGTCACCTGTTTATAAGCACCAAACAACCTGTTTTTCCAGAAAAAGAAGTTGCAAGTTTGACTTCTTTAGAAGATTTAAGGTTTAATCATTGTGATAATTTGGAGTCATTGTTCAAAGGAATACTACTACACACTCTTAGAATATTGTATTTAAGTAATTGTAAAAGTATAAAGACGGTGACGTTCCATGCCATAAAAAATTTAGAGGTTTTATTGATTACAGAGTGCAACAAGTTGGACTTGTCAATGGGCCTTAGCAACGAAATCCTTGGTTTAAGGTTGAAGCTTCTCGTTCTTGGTTACTTGGAAAGTCTAGTGACATTGCCTCGGTGGCTTCAAGGATCTGCCAATTTTTTACAATCCTTAATTATTACAAATTGCATGAATCTTGAGGAGCTTCCCGATTGGCTACCAACTCTAAATTGTCTCCAACGACTTGAAGTTCTCTATTGTCCAAAACTATTATCATTTCCTGATAACATGCATCACCTCACAAATCTAAAACAGATAGATGTCACTGGTTCTTCTGAATTATGGAAAAGATACAGGCCAGAAGTTGGACAGGATTGGCATAAGATATCTCATGTCAATCTTGTTTGGGATGATTATCAATCAGAAGATGAAAAAGAATTAACACTCAAAAGTTGAAGGTATACTAATTTCTATTATTTAACTTTTTTTTTATATTATTATTTTCCAGCAATTCCTTTTTCTAAGATAGGATTTTCTTCTTCTCACAGATTATACTATTTTATAAGTCCCTCCACCTCATCAGGGACTGATCTAACATAAAGTTATGCAATCTCCTATTTACATGCAAACTATGTATTTTCTATAAGTTTATACATTTATTTCTCACTTCCAAACTTTTGAAACAATGTTTTGCTTACAACAGCCATAACAACAAATGAAAATGTTATTACAACGATTTTGATGTTGAAAAAGGAAGAGGTTTTGCTTACTCTAGAGATTTCTGCATAACAGAAAGAACAAGACGAGGAAAATTGTCAGTGAGCAAGAGCATAGAGGTGATGAAGAGCCCCTCTCTAAAATTGATTAGACCAAGTTGAAGAGCTTCAACTATGGCTTCTCCCAACGTCTCTTCAGATCCATAGATTGTTGCAGTATCAAAGTGTGTATAGCCCTGTTATATATATATATATATATATATATATATATATATATATATATATATATATATATATATATATATATATATATATATATATAAAAGGTTATGTTTGAAATAAGAGAAAATGGCTTATATACAGGTAACTGTATATTATATACTTATATAGTAAATTTGTAATCTGCTAATATATGTTGCTGTCTTCTTCTTTTCTTAAAATTTTACTGTAAAATCCTATTTAAAAAAGTAGTATAAGAGATATAAGCTAAAATAAATTATTTATTTATCCTTGGTTAAATTTAAATAAATTTAATAATTGATTCGACTACTACTAGAAATGGATATATAATTGGATGTTTATTTGATTAAATATTTTTTTATGTCAAATTATTTAAGAAACTCGAATACGAATAAAAAATAGCCTTCCAATATTGACCATACATACGACAGAATTGAACATTTACCTAATCAAACATTTTTTTATATTGTGTTATTTAAAAGTATAAAAAATTATTCCAAAATTTTATTATTTGTGGTATCTTTTTTAGTAGAGAAAGAATAAAAAACTGGTTTTTAGCAGCCACCACCTATGTATGTGTCATTTCAATCGGTTTATTGTTAATATCTTTTACAGATATTTTTTAATATGCATGTATTAAAATATTTTAAAATAATATTTTGTTCAATACATAAATTTTAAGAAAATATATCTTTAACAACTTTTTTATAATAACTTACGTAATAGTTTGTAAATACTCCGTTTCAAATATATATGAATCAATAAAATAAAATAGTGACACTATAAAAAATTGTAAAAAAAGTTGTTAAAATATTATTGTGTTAAATTTAATTCTGTATATCTTTCACTTGTTCAACTGCATCTTCCACTCATGAACACCATTTTAAGATTGAACATCTTAATCCATTCATATTAGACATTTTAGAACAGTATATGCATCCATATAGTTAAAATTTGCATTACGTTTAAAAATCTGTTTTATCTAGTGATATTCTTTGTTTGGAGTTATGAGTATTTAGTCAAATTCTTCATTCTTTATGTGGTATCTTTAGTTTGTTAATTATATAGCATGACATAAATTTAATTGACTCTGTATTTTACAATTGATTTTTCAAATTAATGTTTTCTTGAATGATGTAAAATTTGTTCTGAATTTGGATTTCTCAGAAAATGTGTGTCTATATTTTCCATGATCGATGTTCAAGAGATGGATAATGCTTTTGATCTGACCTATAAAACTTAGGAAATATTCGATTCTGTGTACTTTTTTAATTTGAAATATAGATGCTGAACAATTTGAAATTGATATTGGTTTGATGTGATGATCCCAAAGAAAAGACAAACAATATTCTTATTTATACTAATGATAAATAAGACAAGGCACTAATCTTATTTAATTAAGGAAGCATGGTATAAATATGAAGAACATATTTTTACTGTAAAATAGTAATATATGATGACACATTTTTAACACACTTCATCAACCATTGTCTCTCGTTTTTATCATCTGCTTTTTAATAAGATTCCAAGTCTGATTGCTTTATCCGATAACTGAGATTTATATTCAAGATTTTTTAAAATGTTTTTAGAATATCTACTAAAACATATTTCAAACCATCTTGTTTTGCAGTAATATATACTACACTGAAACTGGTGATTTATTACATTTTTTAGTGAAATCTTGGAAATTTAATGTTCTCCATGATTACATAACTATTCAATTCATTGCACCTATTCTTATATTTTTTTAGAAATCCCTTGGAACAAAAATAATTCATTACAAAACTTATAACGATTTTTTTATAAAAAGTCAACATCTTTATTTTTTTTAAAACTACAAGAGAATAAGGAGTGTTTCTCTTGCACCTTATTGTATTCGTCCTGCACCTCCCTGTTATTTTTACATTTTTAAATTTAACCCCTGTCAGAAGAATATTTTGAAAATGAAAAAAGTTGACTCCTAGTCAACATGCATTGATAACGTGAACTTACACCTTTTCTCCACTCACTCTTCGCATTTCACATTTCATTTTTTAAAAACCTACACCCCCTTCTTCTTTCTTTTCCCTCTGTGCCACATCACTCCTCACCCTATACATCCAACTTTTGTTTCTCCTCTCTTCCTCCTCTCCCCTTTGTTTTTTGTTTTGGTGCTGCTCTATAGTGTTGTTGTTTGGCTACATTGCGTCCAGTTTCTTGAAGCTGCATTGTCTCCAGGTTAGTTATTATTTGCTTTCTTTAGCCTACTCTTATATCATATATAATGCATATTGTTTTGTTATATGTTGTTATCTGCAGATTTGGGGTAGAGGAACCACACTTGGTTGTGCGGTTGAGTTGAGTCGCACTTGGGAGGTGCGGCTGCTGTTTGTCGAATTCGCGAGGTGCGGCAGAGGAAGGGGAGGTGCACTGGTGCTCGCCGCACTTGGCAAAGTGCGTTGCTGAGTTGCGGTTGGTTGCGAGCTGCGGTGAATTCAATTATCCCCAAAAACTTGTTGCTTAGCTGTAAATAACCCTTCTTTAGAGCACACCATCCCCAATAACCATGCAAGTTCCTATCAAGGCGAGAACAAGCAGCACCCTTTGCAACACCCTGTATTTCTCCAACAAGCTCTTCAAGCCCAAACCAACATTTTTCTTGTTGATGGGAACAGTTCCATTGTCCATGGTGTACTCTGTTAAGTCCTCATCTGCAAGCTGAGTATTAGGCAACAAGCTAACACGGGCGTGGCGGCAGAGCAAGGAGTAGAGAGCAAAGGAAAAGGAAAAGCTTTACAAAATATTTCAAGAGACAAAAAGTGGCTTTGGTAGTGGTACAGTAAAATCCTGACCATTAATTAGGTTTTGACTTTATTAAATGAAGGATAAAATGATAAAATTGGAAGTGCAAGAAGAAGGAGGTGAGGTGCAGAAAGCAACACTAAAGAATAAGACGTTAATTCTTATAAAAGTGTGAAAGAAATCAGAGAGAAAGTCAAAAGAAATATTAACTCGATTATCACAATATTTAAGAAAGGAAAAATTTACAATTAGTTTCTCATTAAGACGTATCTTTCATTTTTTTATTAGATTAGTAACCCAAAATTTGAGAAACATCATGATTTCCCAATCTTTAAGGGTAGAGTAGAAAAAGTTGACCTTACTTTTATTTTGGACAAGGTTCAAGGAAGGATAGGAGATCTTAGGAAGAGTATGTAACATTGAGCAACCATAGAATTTACAATTAAGGAAGGAATTAAAAAAGAGATAAAATTCCATAAGCATATGAAAAATATAATAAATAATTAATTCCACATCTATATGTATATTTACCAAAGTTAGACAAAATTTCTTAACATTCTCGGAATTTTGAATGGGAAAAAAGAGTAAGTAAATTTAACATATTTCTCTTGCTTTATTCACAAAAATAAGTAGAAGCAAAGAAGAGTTCACCATTCTAATTCCACACTCACTATTCTCCATGAAGAAGATAGCAAAAGAAACCAACACAGCTTCCAAAAAAAATCTTCACAGTTATAATTTATTATAATTTTTCAGCTATATATTCACGTTCACCAAAAATTATGATACTTTTTAAGTAGTAAACGTGACATTAAGACAGCGCCACTCTCCTCGTGACTCGCGACTGAAGCACACTTCTCTCTCTCTTCCTTCTCACTTTTCTGCTTTTTTTCCTTTTCATGACTCGCCTCAGGCGACTTGGCACCGCCGTCGGAGCCGCCGTGGCCATCGCATACGGCGGCTCCATCCTCATCTCGCCTCCTGTATCCGTTAGCGACGGAGGATCGCATCTCGCCGCTGTCCGAGAGAAGATCCACGATCCATTTGCTGCCGTGCCGTCGAGAGAGGTCCAGCGGTCGGCGCTCATCGGCGCGGGTGCCGCGAGTCCTCTGGATGTTCTCGTTATCGGCGGTGGCGCCACCGGCTCCGGCGTGGCGCTGGACGCCGTCACTCGAGGACTCCGCGTTGGCCTCGTCGAGAGAGAGGATTTCTCTTCCGGAACTTCCTCTCGCTCCACCAAGCTCATTCATGGAGGTACAAGTGTGCGTGCTCGGTTATGTGTTCTTTTATCTTTTTAATAAATGATTAAAGATACTTTATCTATTGAATATCCGGTGATTGTAAGATAGTGCGCTGTTTACGCTTTTCAATAAAATAATCTGGGTAAAAGTCGAGAATGTGTACAGTACTTTTTCATTAGTATCCGAGAATGTAATTTCTCAATAACTTAAGTTCAAAATTCATTATGTCTGTTCGACTACCAAAGAGATAGAAATTGATTACAATGACATTTATTTTGAAAGGAGTGATGTGATTAGGTTTTATATTTTTAGGAACTGTTTATCCAAACAGCTTTCAATTTTTGCTTTAGTTTCCTTAGCAAGAGTCCTAGATCTTCCCAATAGAAAACAGTAAATAGTCTTTTTGCGCCAAAAGTGATTTTATACTTTAACCATCGAAGAATTCTTATACTTTAATTAAATCACCAACTGCTACTAAAATAACCTAACTTAAAATAATGATGATTTCTTAAATATTTTTCTATTACTGAAAGTAGAATTGAACAACTGGGGCTTTGCAGAACGCTGTTTCATTCAAATGATCACGGTGGATATTCATTTTAGTTTCTGCTAATGTATGTCTATTATTGAAAAGAACATCATGCGTATATTAATTAATTGATTATAAGGATCAGCAGAATTTCTGCTATGTTTTGTTCGAAAGGGAACCAGTGGCAGAGTGGAAAATTCAAGATTCTGAAAGGGAGATGCAAGAACAAGGATATAGTGAGTAAGAACTGAGGAACTTTTGGAAACTGTAACTTGTATGGTGTTGAGAAGGAAGGGATGGTCTGAAGTGGCAAATGACTTTGGGGGATATGTTTGGTTGGGTGAACAGGTTGGAATGATACTTCCAGGTAAGTAAAGTCGTGGGAGAGAAAGGGAACAAGTTCTAAGTGGTGTTGGTGTCACTAAAAGGCAGATATTTTAGTTGGTTCCAATGGTGGTAGTTTGGTATGTTCTATCTATCTTTGAAAGGCTTCAAAACTTTTATTGGGGATGAAATGAAACAAACATCCAAATATCAATTGTAGATGAACTTTAGGTGAAATTTTAGTTGTGTCATATGCCAGTCCCCTGATGTGCACTGGTGGGAATAACTCAGGTATTTTTTTGAATTGGGTTGATAGAAGAAGTTAGGGCAGTACTTAATAAAATCTTTACCGGAGAGGATGAATCATGCAGAAATTGATAAGAAAAAGTGGATATTAAACAAAGAAAGGGGATATTTGGACAGTTGGAATATTTAGTTGATTAGATGATTAGTTAGAGAGGGGAAGAAGACAGGGTTTAAATCACTGGCGGGGAATAAGGGTTAATTTTAGACTTGGACTAGAGATTGGGAGGGAGAACCTTGGTTTCTCAAATAATTGAATGAAAGGGTAAAAGAGGAAGAGAAAAAATTGACTGATGTATCAATTTTATTTATTTGTATTTGTATCTCTATTCTTATTTGTATCTTGGCACTTTTCATCATTCTCATTATTTACTCAGATATTCACTAAAGCTTGGATAAATATACCATGCTTATAAATGTAGAAAACCTTTGTGAGAATCTGGTAGCCAATCAATTTGTTTTCATAATTAATATTGATGTGTTTATAAATGGTTTGCTGTAAAATTACTATTTTTAAAGTGTTTTTCATACTCTTTCAAAGAATGCAACATTAACTTACAAAGCTAAAAACCTACAACTTTCCAATACATTTGGGATTTGAAATTTACATGAAGAAATCGAGTAAGGGAGCCTCTTTCCATTTGAGATTGTGAAGTTTGCTTTGGTTTAGGTTTTCAAATATGATTGATAAAACTAATATGCATCTTAACACTGTAGATTGTTGATTTTGACTGACCGAAATTTTCATTCCTACTGGGAAATGCTAGTCATTTTCTGTGTCCTTATGTTATAAGTCATAAGTATTTGTTGGTCTAACATTTCAGTGTTTATGTAAACTCTTAGGTGTTCGATACCTAGAGAAAGCTGTCTTTAAACTTGACTATGGCCAGCTAAAGCTAGTATTCCATGCACTTGAGGAACGTAAACAGGTTATTGACAATGCACCACACCTATGCCAAGCTTTGCCTTGCATGACACCATGCTTTGAGTGGTTTGAAGTACTGTACTACTGGATTGGCTTGAAAATGTACGATTTGGTCGCAGGAGCACGATTATTACACTTATCGAGATATTATTCAGCAAAGGAGTCTGTTGAACTTTTTCCCACTCTTGCAAAGGAGGGAAAAGGTAGAAGTCTGAGGGGCACGGTTGTTTATTATGATGGACAGATGAATGATGCACGTCTTAATGTTGGACTGGCTTGCACTGCAGCATTAGCTGGTGCTGCAGTTCTGAATCATGCAGAAGTTGTATCTTTACTGAAGGATGATGCTGGTGAACGGATAATTGGTGCACGAATTAGGGATAATTTAACTGGTAATACTTTCTTTTATTAATTTATGTTACTGTAGACATTCACGGTTTACATTTTTTACTATTTTGGACTATCGGGGATGGTAAGTTGGCATGGTGTACTGATTAAACATGAAACTGAGATATTGTGAGCAACACGCATAATGTGAAAAACCATTTGGTGGAAATCAATCATTTATTCTTCAGCTGTTGATTTCTGACTTTTAGGGGGTGCCTTTAATTTGCAAAAAAAAATTATGAATGAGATAGCACTTTTCCCATGTTTGACTTTTAAATTGATCATAGGACATTAAAAAAAGAAAGAATGAAGTACAGCACAAGATCTAAATGTTTTATTGCATACCGAAACATTAGACAGATTTTTTGTTCAGTACAATGTTATGAAAAAGTCCAAATTACTTTTCCTTCGAAGTTGTAAACCGGCACTTTCACTGCCACACCAAAACACTGTTGGTATTTCATTCTACAAACAGAATAAGTATTAAAGCGTTTTAAAATTTCCAATCAGCTCAGTATATATCACATCAATGTTATAATAAATGCATAATTTCATTGACATTTCATATTTTCATTGTTCAAAAACTCATTATGTGTTTATAAGGGATTTTTTTGTTGTGTATCCATGTGCACACAATAAAGAGTTAAAAATAGAATCAGTTTTATTGGAAACATTTTAACATGATGTATTCACAAACTATGTGTTCATCGGCAGACATCTGATAATCTGTGTAAAAGAGTTAACATTATGTAATTATTTAGAACGTAAAAATAATTGATTGAGTATAAGAATATGAGAACGATGGCTTTGTGCCTTGTCCTAATGTAAAGTACATTTCATACAGCACAAATGGTATTCAGGTACATAGGGCATCCCTAATGGAACCATTCATAAAAGTTGTTGAACTGTAGTTTAGTTTTTTTATGCAGGGTCATGTCATGACATCTTTTTTTCTTCTTTAATTTTATGTAACTTTAGCAATTGTAATTTCCAACAGTGCAACCATCTTTATAGTTCACTAAATATGTTCAACTATTCATCCTTCCACAGCAAATGGCCCTCAATGGGTAACTTTTGCTTATTTGTTATAGTAGGTTAAGAAATTTGCATTTGCGATGTCCTTATGCACATGAAACAACAAAGTATAAAATTGGTTGTGTTGCAACGCCCACCTGATAATAGACTTCACAAAAACTTAAGTCGTGACTCAATTACCTTTACTGTGCTGTTCTCCTAGTACTCTCCCTGCATGTCCATTATAACACACCTCAATCTTGAAGAATAATGTCTTTTAAGAGTTCTATAGTTAATTAATTCTATTCCTTATTTTGCATGTTGTAGGCAAAGAGTTTGATACATATGCAAAAGTAATTGTGAATGCGGCTGGGCCTTTTTGTGATTCTGTAAGGAAAATGGCTGACAAAAGCGCACGTGACTTGATTTCTCCAAGCAGTGGTGTACATATTATACTCCCTGATTATTATTCCCCCGAGGGAATGGGCTTGATTGTTCCGAAAACTAAGGATGGACGTGTTGTTTTCATGCTACCATGGTTGGGAAGGACAGTTGCCGGAACTACAGATTCTAATACCAGCATTACCTTTCTTCCAGAACCACATGAAGACGAAATACAATTTATATTAGATGCCATCTCTGATTACCTTAATGTTAAAGTATGTCATTCCTGCCAATACAAGCAATTTTTAAGCTCATTAACTTTCCGTTTCTTTCTGATGTTCTTTGCAGAAATGAAATGATTCCATGCTTATTACATGTTTGGAAATGTTTTATCGTAGGCAGAAGAAAAAACAAAACAGTAAATTGCATCTTATATCTGTTAGCTCCATTGCTATAATTAAACCTTTCCATTTGCGGGTTCCCTCTTTTAAATTAACTGGGCCTGTCAATCTCTGATAAATTGAAGGACAATGATCCGATTGAGCTATCACACAATCTATATGTCCTTTTCCTTTATCCCTTCTCTTCAAACTTCAAATAATGCTTTTAAAAATTTAGGTCCGCCGCACTGATGTTCTTTCTGCCTGGAGTGGCATTCGTCCATTAGCCATGGACCCATCAGCTAAAAATACCGAGAGTATCTCTAGGGATCATGTTGTCTTTGAGGATCTCCCTGGTTTGGTCACCATTACCGGTGGCAAGTGGACTACCTATAGAAGGTAATTATTTAATGGTTCAAACTGAAAGTTGTGATTTGTTCAGATGCTGTTTCTGCAGTTAGGTATTTTCTTAATCATGTTAACTATTCAGTTAGTCCATTTAGCTGGTGTTTAATTTCTTTCCAACTTCTGCACCATTTGTTGTTGCTTTCCTTCTTGATGTTCCCTTCTGGCATGCAATACTGCTTTTGTACGAGATATTATTCTGATTCCAAAGTGTTTCAGCATGGCAGAAGATGCTGTCGATGCAGCTATAAAGTCTGGGAAGTTGACCCCCACCAATGAATGTGTCACCAACAATCTAAGGATTGTTGGTGGTGAAGGGTGGGATCCTGCATCTTTTACCATTCTTTCTCAACAGTATGTGCGCATGAAAGTAACATACAAGGGTAAAGTTGTTCCCGGTGTGATGGACACTGCTGCAGCAAAGCACTTGTCTCATGCATATGGAACATTGGCTGAACGTGTTGCTTCCATTGCTCAGGTTAGCTTGTATATATTTCATATTGTATATAGTATCAGTATTAGCACACGAACTTTTGAAATGTCTTGTTGATTGATTTTATTGAAAAATTGGTTTTTGATACAGCCTAGTGGCTTCATTTGATGCATGTGACTGACTCACCTGGTGGCATATGGCTTCATTGTTTGTTGTAAACCATGAACGTGAATGAATATGAAATACTGGTGATGAATCTCGTTAAAGATATAAAAATTATTTATTGGCTGGCTAACTATTTAGTTTAAGATTTCAGGATAACTGATTCTTAACAATATCAAAGTCTCTATATTTAAGTGGTCAAGAGTAGGATCTTTGTTGTTTCCATTTTTCATAATTTAATTGAACTTTGGGATACGGAAAAGTAGATTTGATCATTGTCCGTACTTTGAGCTCAAAGGAGTCTTGCATGCAAGGTTGTTTAACTTATGTGAGCTCAAGAGTTCACTGGCTTGACTCTTAAATTCATAACAGTTTACCTATTTGTCCATGCTTTGAGCACAATGATAGATGCCCATTAGTTATAGAGTTGGTTAGGTGGGGGTTGGGATCATTAAGAAATAAGTCATGTTGCCGATAATAAGAAAAGGGGTTCAGAGGAGAGTTATATCTTGTGATTTGGGAGGAAATTTGAATTGGTGTGGGAGAATTCAAGCTTCTTAACTCCTAGGAATCATTTGTACATTTTTTGTTAATAAAAAGTTTTCCTTTTATAATTCTATCCAGTTTTTATCACACAAAGCGGTCTTGCATGAAGAGTTGCTAAATCGAGAGTTTACATACATTTGTGGATGGTCCATAGATTTGACTTAATGCAAAAATAATAATAAGAAAGTCTTATGAGGGTATCCAAACAAAATATAATACTATAAAATTATAAATATACACCATTACAACTAGATAACAAAAGTAAGAAAGTATGATATGCTGAAAACCCAAGATATGCTGAAAGAAATCAATTGGAGAAGGTATGACGTCAAACTGTTGGTAGAAGGTAATTCGTGGTTAAGTGCAGTTGCATACTGAAATTATGTCAAACTGTTGAACATAGTTTTGACCTTACTGGTTCTAAAAGGTAATATAATCCATTACATGGTAATTCGTTTCTGTTGAAATAAAAGAAAGAGAAACATAAGATGAATCCCTAATGTGTATGAGCCCATAGCATTATGCATTTATGAATAGAAAAATATAAAGAGATGGGCCTAAGCCCGTCACATCTAACAATTTCAAACTCTCACCTCATGCTTCTATTTTAGTTTGACAGATCTAATCCAATAGAATGTGCCACCAACATATGTAAAGTATGCTTATGCAGTTTGTACAAGTTTTGGTCAGTTTTATGGTATAGTCGATAGCAAAGTTCAAAAATATATATTTCTTATGCAGAATGAAAATTTGGGTAAGCGACTTGCCCATGGTTACCCTTTTTTGGAGGCTGAGGTGGCCTATTGTGCTCGTCATGAGTATTGTGAATCAGCAATTGACTTCATTTCGAGGAGGTCTCGTCTAGCTTTCCTTGACACTGATGCTGCAGGACGGGCCTTACCTCGTGTCATTCAAATATTGGGATCTGAGCACAAATGGGACAAGACAAGGCAGAAACAAGAGATGCAGAAAGCTAAAGAATTTTTGGAGACTTTTAAATCCTCCAAAAATGCTCAATTCCATGATGGGAAGCATAATTAGTAAGTATTGCTTGGCTTCATTGACATTTTAACTCCCATAATATACACCTCTTGCGGTTCTGGTCCCTAGAAATATTTCTGGTCGGTTTTGATTCTTAATTTTTTTCCAGCTGTTACTGTTTTAACCCCTATAAATTTGTAAATTTGATATAGGTCCCTCTTATATTGAAAGGTTTTCGTTTTAATCCATGTTATTTAGAAAACATAATATTCGTTTTCTAATCTGTCAGCCTGGTTATCAATCAATACTAGTTGGACTAAAATCCAAAAACTAAAATAATACGGAATTTTTTCTGAGCTAAAGTGGAATGAGGTGTATATTATGGGGAATAAAAAGTTAATTAAGCTTAGAAATTTTTGTGTTAATTTAAGAAGTTCAGTTCAAAGGATTAATAATTTATAACCACATACACATTTTTAGGCTTTGGACTTGAAATGAGAAGGGAGCAACTTCCAAAAAAATGGTATTATTGCCTATAGATTGGGTCAGTAAAAGATTGCAGCTATTGTCTGTAGCTTGATACATCTCAGAAGTAATTATTTCGTGAATTTGTCAAATTTGGCTGGCAGAATGCATTTAAATTTGATAAGTTGTCTGAGCTTGAACTAACGTTTTTCTCTTGCAAGAAATGCCAGTAACACATTCTCTGACACACTCTTTTAATTATTCATCTTCTAATGGTTGAAATTTATTAAAAATAATAAAAATTGTCTGTTTGCCTCGTTTAATAATTCCATATTATTTTCAAGAAATTTCAACCAGAGGAGGAATGTATTTTAAAGAGAAATTGTGTTAAGAGTAATAGAAGTGCTATGCCACGTGTTTTGGGAAGTTGTGGCTGTGGTGTGGAGGAACATATAGAAGTGTCTGGTAAAAAGGTAAACAAATAGAATGTAGCAAACCACTTCCTGTTAAGAGATTTTTGTTTGAAATAAGTCTTTCGGAAAAGTATTTTCCAGGCCATTATGTATTGGTTTAAACTTTTTTTTGTTGTAGATATTTGGGGACATTCTGAAAGTAAGATGAAATATAAATATGTTTAACGTCAAATTATATTAGGACCATAGCTGCAGAATTGTATTAAAAAAAATAAAAGATGTCTAAATAATATCATAGTTAATAGAATAAACCTGACATTCTAAGACTTGTTCATATTGCATACACTGATTTAAATGTTTTTCATAAAAAAATTTATATGTTTGGAAAAACACTGACATACTTATGAATTACATTAATTTTCTTAATTGATTGAAAAACATACACAAAGGAGTAGACATTTAAAAAAATTAGAGAATCGTGTTCCGTTTGAAGAGGATGTTAATGTAATTTATTCTAGTTAATATATCTGAAATATATTTATACTATATTCTAAGCAAATTGCATGTTGCGTACACTACATTTAATTGTAACATCAATTTATTTGCACTGTTATCTGTTTTCTTAAGTGTGCGAGGAATAATAATGACAGTAACAAAAGCAGTTAAAGGGTTTTAATAATTTTCTTTACAATTATTTTAAAACAGCTATATTTTTATAATTACAAATCAAAATAGAATGTAAAAATATACAGTTTAGTTAACATATTCCTCTGTTTAGGAAATTTTGGAAAGCATTACATATGAAACTGCTAATTACGAGCTTCAATTTTAAAATTTGTGACACTTCTTTTGTAGGAATTTGTATTTAGGATAGAAAGTATAATTATCAAACACCAAAACATGACATGTTAGAATTAAGGTTTAATGTTTCGGGAGGTTGTTATTTTTGTTTAAAATTTCAAATAGTTACTTATTTGTTTGGTGTCTCAATTGGTTCTTATTTTTGTAAAATTGAAACAAATAGAGACTTAGCATCAAATTAGACAAACGACATTTAAAATGGCTTTACGTAGCATGTTGAGGGTATTGTATAATCTGACGTGGCATTAGAAACATGTGTGAAGTGTATTTTGTATTAAAAATAGAGTGCAAAGAGAGAGAATCGACATTTAAAATGGCTTTACGTAGCATGCTGAGGGTATTGTATAATTTGACGTGGCATTAGAAACATGTGTGAAGTGTATTTTGTATTAAAAATGAAGTGCAAAGAGAAGAAATCAAATTTAATTAAGGACAAAGTGGACAAAACAAATTAATTAAGTGTAGCCCTTTCTCTGGAATTGACAAATCGAAATCAGATTGGGGAAAGAAGATTTGGGCTTTGTATTAGGGTTTGTGGGAGAAAAAAAAGATCGTTATGTTCGATTGGAAGCGCGAGGGTTCCTGGGTGAAGAACATTGGTTTGAAATAAGGGTGCATGTGCGACATTTGGAACAAGTTGAAGCACGAGGTGAGGTGTGGGACCTTGTGTCGTTGGAAGCGCGAAGCTGAAGCACGTGATGAGTGGAGGTTAATTTGAACGAAGGTCAATATTTGTGCTTTATTGACTTAGTTTTTATAGTTAAAAACTACAATATTTCGGTGTTGGTCCCCCATTGATGTATGGTTTGGTCTGCGTTGTTAATTGCGATATGGTGGTCCTCCATGAATGTTTAAAGTTATTTGAGTATGTGTGAGTGCGTTTCGTTATTGTTTCAATATTTTTTTTTTGTCGTCATATGTTTGCATAATAGGTGTGTGTAGATATATTTATATTGTGTTGTGCATAACAGATGATGCTATTGACTGTGCTTTCCACCATGGAGGGAAGTTCATTAATGATGGTACCTTGAAGTATGAAGGAAAGACAACAACGTTGTCCTTTGACCTTGATATGTGGAGTTATTTTGTGGTTGTTAGTATAGTGAAAAGTTTTTTATATGATAATTTTAAACATTTATGGTATTGTATAGGAGGGGGTTTAGTGTTGGAAAATAGGTTGGAACAATTGATTGATGACTCTGGTGCCATGCATATGGCTAACTTAGCTAGACTTAATGGGGAGGTTCATTTATACGTTGTACATGTTGTTTCTGAGCTCGAAGTGATACATATGCTTCCATATATTATTAATGATCAAGGACAAGTTGAAGATCATGGTGAAGTACAAAAAGAAGTGCATGAGGGTGAAGAAGATGGTGACTTACAAGAAGTGTAAGAGGGTGAAAAAGATGGTGATGGTGTTAAAGTAGATGGTGAAGGTGATGGTGACGTACAAGAGGTGCATGAGGGTGAAGAATATGGTGATGGTGTTGAAGTAGAGGTTGAAGGTGATGGTCACATACAAGAGGTGCATAAGGGTGAAAAAGATGGTCATGGTGTTGAAGTAGAGGGTGAAGGTGATGGTCAAGTACAAGAGGTGCATCAGGTTGAAGAAGATGTTCATGGTGTTAAAGTTGAAGTTGAAGGTGATGGTGATGAAGAGCAAGACTTGAATGTGTGTGAAGGAGTTGTGGAGGAGGAAATTGATCTTTGTAGTTGGAGTACATCTATTGATGAAGGTGATGTACATGAAAATAATTAGTTCTTAGAGGGGCTAGTTGATGTGAGTATTGAATGTGATATAGATGATGATATGTATGGTAATGTGGAAGTAGAAGTAGAAAATCTTTCTGACAGTTCAAACAACAAGATTGATGATGATGATAGAGGTTTGTCAGATGAGGAATGGAAATTTGAGAAATTACTTAGTGCAACAGATAATGATGAAGAGGTTAATGACAGTGAAGGTTATGAGAGGTTTGGTACGTTTTGTATGCTAAAAAGTATGGTAGACTTTACATGGGAAGTAAGGACTTCTTTTGCTAAGAAGCAAGATATTTTAGATGCTGTAAAAGGGTACGCTTTGGAAAATGGGAGGAATATAAAGTTTGTAAAAAATGACAAAACAAGATTGATGATGAAGTCTTTTGGTGCAAAAGGAGAATGTCCATGGACCATATATTTTGGTTATATGGAGGCAGTGAAATCATGGCAGCTGAGAACTAAAAAAGACATTCATACTTGCAGTAGGAAGTTCAACCTCAAGTTACTTGATGCCAAGTGGTTGAGCAAAACGTTGAAGAAAACAGTACGGGAAAATCCTAAAGTAAAGGATGTAGATATTCGTTAAAAAGTTCAAAGGAAGTGGAACGTAGGTATATCTAGGTGTATGACTTATAGAGCCAAAGCTATTGCTTTTGATCACATTGATGGGTCTTTTAAGAAACAATATAAGAGGATATATGATTATGCACACGAATTGTTGGGAAGAAATCTACGATCTACATTTAAGGTTCATGTTGAGGATAATGAGAGTGAAGTAATTTTCAAGAGATTGTACTGTTGTCTAAAGGCATGCAAAGACAGTTTTGTCTGTTGTAGGCCAATAATTGTAAGCCAATAAATGGAGCCAATAATTGTCGAATCATAGTTATTGGCTACTTAACAACTCACCACCAAACTTTCTTTTCAAAAAGGCTCCATCATTTTGTGCTCACTTAGATGAAGCCTTTTTGAAAGGGAAGTTTGATTGTGAGCTATTAACAATTGTAGCCAATAAGTATGATTCGAGAATTATTGGCTCCATTTATTGGTCTACAATTATTGGCCTACAACAGACAAAATTGTCTTTGCATGCCTTTAAACAACAGTAAAATCTCTTGAAAATTAGTTCACCCTCGTTATCCTCAACATGAACCTTAACTGTAGATCTTGAATTTCTTTCCAACAACTCATGTGCATAATCATATATCCTCTTATATTGTTCCTTAAAGGATCCATCAATGTGATCAGAAGCAATAGCTTTAGCTCTATAAGTCATACACCTAGATATACATATGTTTCACTTCCTTTGAACTTTTTCACGAATATCTACACCTTTCACTTTAGGATTTTCCCTTACTGTTTTCTCCAACCTTTTGCTCAACCACATGGCGTCAAGTAACTTGAGGTTGAATTCTCTGTTGTAGGTATGAATGTCTTTTTAGTTCTCAGCTGCCATGATTTCACAGCCTCCATATAAGCACAATATAAACAACAGTAAAATCTCTTGAAAATTACTTCACCCTCATTATCCTCAACATGAACCTTAAATGTAGATCGTACATTTCTTCCCAACAATTTGTGTGCATAATCATATATCCTCTTATATTGTTTCTTAAAGGACTCATCAATGTGATCAAAAGCAATAGCTTTGGCTCTATAAGCCATACACCTAGATATACCTATGTTCCACTTTCTTTGAACTTTTTCACGAATATTTACACCCTTCACTTTAGGATTTTCCTTTACTGTTTTCTCCAATTTTTTGCTCATCCACATGGCGTCAAGTAACTTGAGGCTGAACTGTTTGTTGTAGGTATGAATGTCTTTTTTAGTTTTCAGCTACCATGATTTCACAGCCTTCATATAAGCACGATATATGGTCCATGGGCATTCTCCTTTTGTACCAAAGCACTTCATCCTTAATCTTGTTTTGTCATTTTTTACAAACTTTATATTCCTCCCATTTTCAAAAGCATACCCTTTTACAGCATCTAAATTATCTTGCTTTTTAGCAAAAAAAAAATTCCTACTTCCCATGTAAAGTCTACCATACTTTTTGGCATACAAAATGTACCAAACCTCCCATAACTTTCATTGTCATTAACCTCTTCATTACTATCTGTTGCACTAAGTAATTCCTCAAATTTTTACTCCTCATCTAACAAACCTCTATCATCATCATCATTAACCTTGTTGTCTGAACTCTCAGAAAGACTTTCTACTTTTACTTCCACATTACCATCTATATCACATTCAACACTCACATCAACTAGCCCCTCTAAGCACTCATTATTTCCATTTATATCACCTTCATCAGTAGATGTACTCCAACTACAAAGATCAACTTCCTCCTCCACAACTCCTTAATACACATTCAAGTCTTACTCTTCGTCACCATCACCTTTAACTTCAACTTCAACACCATGACCATCTTCTTCACCCTCATGCACCTCTTGTACGTTACCTTCAACCTCTACTTCAACACCATCACAATCTTCTTCCTCTTCTACGTCACCATCACCTTCAACCTCTACTTCAACACCATCACAATCTTCTTCACCCTCATGCACCTCTTCTACGTCACCTTCACCATCTACTTCCTCACCATCTTTTTCACCCTCATGCACCACTTGTAAGTCACCATCACCTTCATCATCTACTTCAACACCATCACCATCTTCTTCACCCTCATGCACCTTTTTTTGTACTTCACCATGACCTTCAACTTGTCTTTGACATTAGTAATATATTTTAGCATATGTATCACTTCAGGCTCAAAAACAACATGTACAACATATAAATGAACCTCACCATTAAACCTAGCTAAGTTAGCCATATGCATGGCACTAGTGTCATCAATAAATTATTTCAACGTATTTTCCATTAAGCTTAGCTAAGTTAGCCATATGCATGGCACTAGTGTCATCAATAAATTGTTTCAACGTATTTTCCAACACTAAACTCCCTCCTACGCAGTACCATAAATGTTTAAAATTATCATATCCAAAAATTTTCACTACACAAACAACTACTAAATAACTCCAAATATCAGGGTCAAAGGACAAAGTTGTTGTCTCTCCTTCATACTTCAAGGTACTATCATTAATGAACTTCCTTCCATGGTGGAAAATACAGTCAATAGTGTCGTCCATTACGCACAACACTATATAAATATAACTACACACACCTATTATGCAAACATATGACGACAAAAAAATATATATTAAAACAATAACAACACAGACTCAAATAACTTTAAAGGCTTAATATCTCTTTTGGTCCCTCGAAAGAGGGGTTGTGTTCAAAATAGTCCTACCTTTTTTAAAAAGTAACAATTGATCCCAAATTTTGAAAAAACGGTTCAAGTTCATCCTTTTTTTCTTACGGCGTTAAAAATTAGACGGTGTAGTTGCTTCCTCGACAAAACTTAATGACGTGTCTAGTTTATCTTCGAATAAGTCTCTCATTTGGTTTAAAAATATTCACAACAGTCCTTATTGTATGTGATGATGACAGGGCTGTTAACATAACATTATGACAGGTTAATGCATCAAAGTGTTTTTTGTAATTAAAGTACATAAATATTAACTAAAGGATATCAAAGTACATGACTAAAATACTTAATTAAAGTTGTTGCACCACAGTACATGACCATCAAAGTCAACAAAAAAATCATAATCACAATACATAATAAGTAAACAAATCATCTAAGTATGTTTTCTTCTAAAATCTAACTTTTTCCTCAACGTTGGTGGATGGGGTGATTGAGGACTTGGAGGCTGTAGGGGATTGGCTACTTGGTGGTGCCTGTGATGGTACAGGAGATTAGGTACTTGGTGGTGCCTCTGATGGTTGAGTTTCTGTTGTTTGGTCTATTGTTTTTGTTGGCTGGGGACATAAAGGGTAGTTGTTTTTGTTGTGGCCCCTTTGACGGAAAATGCTACATTTCTTTCTGTGCCCACCAATACCCATTTGGGTGTCATCCTTAGTTAGCTCCCATGGCTCCAATCTCCTTTTTTTCTTTGGCCTCCCAAGCAACTTTCTCTTAACTGGTGGCAGTACATTAGGGAAGGTTGTTCTTTCCCATAGCAAGTGGCCATTGACTGGAAAAATTATGGACGCATACGCCTCTTCATATGTGGATCTTCTAAAGCAAGTAGGTATAAATCTTCTGGGTCTAAACTTGAGTAGTTAATTGCTGCAATTGCATGACAGCATGAGATGACACTAATCATCCACTTTCTGCAGCTACAGTCTTTATTGTCCAAGTCCACTGTGAACTTGTTGCCAATGGTTGAAGTGTGGCTAACCTCACAAATCTTTCTCACAAATCAACTGAAATAAATAAATCATGTCAACAATGAAGATAAATGACAAATGTATATGAACATAAATAAGAATATTACCTTGGGACCCAGAATCTTGATAAACTTGATTCATTTTGAAGTCTCTTTTTTATCTTTGGGCATATTGTGAAATCCATAGATGCCACCTTGCTTCTATTGGTGGCACATTGTTTCATGAGATAGACTCTGATTTCCTCGAGCGTGGTGATAATTGGTTCTCCTCTAGCATTAACAAGAACATTGTTGAAAGCTTTGTTGATGTTGTTATCTAGGGTATCACACATTGCTTGACATAGATCTTGACCAAAACCTGTTGCACAAAAATTTCCAAAATTGGTTACCATGCATAAGTTACCTTGGGGGAATGCCTATGAGGTATTTGTATAACATGGACTTCTTTAATTTTCATCATTTCTCTCTCCCAAAGCTTGGGGATATGAGCATGTGGCAGCCCTCCACATCAGATTCTTTAATATTTTGACCATTAAACCTTTTTCTCAAGTTTGCATAGAGATGCCTCAGGCAGAATCTTTGTTCTGCCCCAAGCATAAGCTACTGTATAGCTGGCACCAATCCTTGCCCTTATGAAATTATTATTGAAACATACACCTTTAACAAAGCATAAATTATATATTAATGTAAGGATTACATTTACCTTTTGTTGGTCAGACATCCACGTGCACCTCCCACAGACTTCATTTCCCCCGAGGTCTTCAATTAATAACTGCAAAAACCAGGTTCAACTGTCTTTGTTTTCCACTTCTACAACTGCATAGGCAACGTGTAGCATTTGCTCGTTTGGGTCCCTACCAACAGCAGTAAGCACCTCCCCCTTGTACTAACCTTTCAAAAAACACCCATTTAAACATATAATCGGCCTACAGCTGATGAAACTGTCTTTACAAGCTTTAAGACAAACATATATTCTTTGGAGGATTGGGTTACCATTATCAGCGTCAACTTTAACCTTCACTGTTAACCCTAGATTACACCTCAACAGCTCATGTCCATAGTCATAGATCCTTTTAAACCGTTCTTTGAAATGTCCTTCAAGTTGTCTTGATGCAATTAACTTTTCCCTTCGTGCCTTGAAAATTGACAGATTCGTATTCCATTTCCTTAATGCTTTACTGCGTATGTCTTTTACCTTTAAATTAGGATTTTCAACTAAAGACTTATATATTTCCTGACTTAACCATTAAGCATTCATCAGTTTAATGTTAAGTTGCCTACTGCAAGTATGGGTATCAATTATCTTCCTCAATTGCCAAATTTTTCGTGATGGAAAATACCCACAGTACGCTACCCATGGGCACTTACATTGACCATCCATGCATTTGACCCTCACCCTACGATTATTATTTCTCACAAATTTTAGAGCCCTCTCAACATGAACAACATACCTTCTAATGGCATCCTTAAAATCATCCTTATCGCTAAATATGGTGCCCACTTCCCACCTATAATCTATCATTGACTTCTGTTTTGCATACTTTGAAAAGGGACCAGCACATACTTTATCCTCGATGTCATCCTCCCCACTTCCACTGTTTTGTGGCATTAAGAGCATATCAGACTCTCATTCACCATCTGATAAACCCCTTCCTTGTTCTTGTGCTTCATGATCATTATCTTCATGATCCTTGTCTTCATCCACGTATTCATCACCACTCAGATCATCCATTCCTGGGTCATCCTTACTGTGCACTTCCACTTCTTCTTCACTCTCAACTTCTTCTTCACTCTGAACTTCAACTCCACCAACATTATCAACCTCAACTCCAACGTCACTGCAACTTCCACTTCTTCTTGATTCTCAACCTCAACTCTTGACTGCCAACCTCTATTTCACCCTCATTCTCAACCTCCATTGCACCCTCACTGCCAACCTCAACTCCACCCTTATTGTCAACCTCAACTCCACCTTCATTGTCAACCTCCATTACACCCTCATTCTCAACCTCCACTCTAACCTCATTGTCAACATCCACTGCACCCTCACTATGAACCTTAACATCCACTCCACCTAATAAGTCCAATGCTTCATCCTCAACCTCCTTAACTTGTTCAACTTCTTGGTCCCCAATTCCTTCATGACCACCCTCAATATGTGTTTCTCCTCCAACCCCACTACCTTCACCATTGTTTGTAGGTCCTTCACATAAGTAAAGAATCTCATTCATATCATTTTCTACTACCTCTGGATTGTCCACCCCATGTACAACATACAAGTTTACTTTCCCCAAATAATTAGTCACCTTCATCGGGTTCATAGCTCTTTTATCATCATAAAGCTTATGTAATACACGTTGAACATTGTAATATAACTCTGCTACTTGAAGGTAACCTAGATGTTTAAGCGAACCTATTATTCCAAAATAACACCATTTATTGGGGTCAACGTCCCAATAAGCTATCTCCCCACCTATAGGCACTTCTTTTATCAAGGTTCCACCGTGGTGGACCACTACCTGAAACCTGTCATCAGACATCCCAACCCGAACCTTGCAAATGCAAATGGGGACCACTAAATTAAGTTAAACTACGACCTATGAGACCACTATCAACCCTCAAAACGCGACAACTTTTCCCATAAAACACTTTAACTGATACTTAAAACCCCCAAAACGCGACAACAATCATAAACAAACAATAACACAAATTCACAAAATTATAACAACATAAACACTAACTTGAGTTACGCTTTTCAATTCGCTGTTGAAATTTCACCTTCAATGAGACCTCAATTTCAACAAAGCTTTCACCACAATGTTTAATCCCAAATCATGATTTTGCTTCTAACCCTAACCCCTCTTTTTTTTAACCTCTCTCACAATACATTGCCACGTAGTCAATTTATTTTCTCCCAATTTTAATTTTACACGTCAATAAACCTATTATTGTTACGCAATCACATAACATTGACACGTCATTAAGTTTTGTCCAGGGGGCAGCTACACCATTTAATTTTTAATGTCGTAAGCGAAAAGGATTAACTTGAACCATTTTTTCAAAAGCTGGGATCAATTGTTACTTTTTAAAAAAAGGTAAGACTATTTTGAACACAACCCCTCTTTCGAGGGACCAAAAGAAGTATTAAACCTAACTTTAAAAATACATGGGGGACTACCATATCGCAATCAACAACGCAGACCACACTATACATCAATGGGGGACCACTACCTGAATCCTGTCATTAGACATCCCATCCCGAACCCAGCAAATACAAACAGGAACCACTAAATTAAATTAAACTATGATTATGGGACCACTATCAACCCTCAAAACGCAACAACTTTTCCCATAAAACACTTTAACCTATACTTAAAACCCCCCAAAATGTGACAGCAATCATAAACAAACAATAACACAAATTTAGAAAATTATAACAACATAAACACTAACCTGACTTACGCTTTTCAATTCACTGTTGAAATTTCACCTTCAACGAGGCCCCAATTTCAACAAAGCATTCACCAGAATGTTTAATCCCAAATTGCGATTTTTCTTCTAACCCTAACCCCTCTTTTTTTAACCTCTCTCACAGTACATTGTCATGTAGTCAATTTATTTTCTCCCAATTTTAATTTTATACGTCAATAAACCTATTACTATCACGCAATCACATAACATTAACACGTCATTAAGTTTTGTCCAAGGGGGCAATTGCACCGTTTAATTTTTCACGTCGTAAGCAAAAAGGATTAACTTGAACTGTTTTTTCAAAAGTTTGGATCAATTGTTACTTTTTAAAAAAGATAGGACTATTTTGAACACAACCCCTCTTTCGAGGGACCAAAAGAGGTATTAAGCCTAACTTTAAATATACATGAGGAACTACCATATCGCAATCAACAACGCAAACCAAATCATACATCAATGGGAGACCACCATCGAATATTGTAGTTTCCTAACTATAAAAACTAAGACAATAAAACACAAACACTTACCTTCGTTCAGATTAACCTCCACTCACCACATGCTTCAGCCTCGCGCTTCCAATGACACAAGGTCTCACACCTCACCTTGTGCTTTAACTTGTTCCAAATGTCGCGCATGCACCCTTATTTCAAGCCGATGTTCTTCACCCAGGAACCCTCACGCTTCCAATCGAACAAAAATGATCTTTTTTTTCTTCCACGAACCTTAATACGAAGCCCTAATCTTCTTTCCCCAATCTGATTTCCATTTTTCAATTCCAGAGAAAGGGTTGCACTTAATTTAATTTGTTTTGCCCCTTAATTAAATTTGATTTTCCCTTTTGCACTCCATTTTTAATACAAAATGCATTTCACACACGTTTGTAATGCTACGTCAGATTAAACAATACCATCAGCATGTCGCGTAAGGTCATCTTAAACGTTGTTTGTCCAATTTGACGTCAAGCCTCTATTTGTTTCAATTTTACAAAAATAAAGACCCAATAGAGTCATCGAACAAGTAGGAAACCTATTTGAAATTCTGGACGAAAATAAAGACTTAACAAAATATTAAAATTTTAAATTACATTTAAATTTTACTGTAACCTTCAACATGAAAGAAGTTACATTTAAATTATACTTTAGTCTTCAACATGACAGAAGTGCTTAAGAGTTTAAAATTACCTTAAAGATAAAATAAATTATAATAGTTATACTTCATTTTTAATTTCTATCATGTAAAATATTAAGATGAATTTTATTCTTTTGAAAAGATTTGTAAAATTTAGGAAATAGTGTTTTTATTTAATTGTTGATTAAAAACTAAAATGTTACTTCGATTTTATATATAGTTTTATTATCAATGTTTATATATTTTTATTATAACTTTAATTCTTGATTAGAACTAATCAATATATGTAACTGTACTTTATTATCTAAAATTATTTCTCTAACTTCAGAAGAGCTAAACTACTAATTAAAATGGTTGAGATGTTAACTTAATACCTGAAAGAGATTATTGGGTAAAAGATCTTTTGATGATATGATTGGGGTATGGCATCTCTAATTATTTTCACATAAAGTATTGCATTAGGTTTTAAGCAATATAACTAATTTTTTTATTCCAATTATAATTTTCTCAACAAAATATTTGATTCACAAATATTTTCTCTTTCTAACTAATAATTTATATTCTGACTAATAATAATTAATACCTCGGTTAAATAACTCAAGAATTAATTATTAATATAAGCAACTTTCTTTTAAAATCGTAAATCCTAAAAGTAAATTAATGTATTAATTATATTGCGGGATTCTGTGCTTTTAGTGTAAGCTTTTTTGCAATCTCTTTTTTTTTGGCTTAATCTCTCATACTTAATTAAAACTGTACTCAATTTCGAATTAAAATTGTTTCACTAACTGGTAAGGAAAGAAAGGAAAAAAAAAACTTGTTTCAATGGTGGAAGAATGGTTGTTGAGGACATGAAGCTATGATTGCTTTCTGTTGTTTTCAAGTTTTGTCTCTGTCATTTCTGGCATGCCTTGTGTGAATTGATCACCTTGTCCCCTTTTATTCCTTTTTGTGTTGGTTCTTTCACTTTTTTTTTAAAGCTTATTTTAGATATAATTATGTATTTTGACATCTCTAATATGCGCAAAGAATAATATATCTAAGTTGTTTGAAGGATAAACTCGCTCATAAAGAAGCAAGAGTACATGGAAGATGAAACTCAACATTCTACATTATGCATAAGCTTCTAGGGGATTTAAGCTATATATAGTCCTAATTTTGAGAAGGCTACATTCGGATTTTGATAATGTGAATGACCAAAATTTAATGAACAACTTAGTCAATAGACTTCTTTGGGTGCCTACCTTACTAAAATATGAAAATCCATGTGATGTTTTTGAAACATTAGCAATGGTAGTGAGCGTCCTCAATGCTCATATCATATTGGAGAATGGGTTATACCCAAGAAAGTTGTTATTTCTTGCATTGATTTACAAAAGTCAAGGAAATCACATTTTGTAGTTTATGTTGATCATATTATAGTGATTGGAAATAATGAAAAAGGGAAGAAATAATTGAAAAAACAGACTAGTCCAAGATTTTGAACTAAAAGAACTATGAAGATTAAAGAATGTTTTAGGGATTGAAGTGGTTTACACTAAAAAAGAATTTTCATATCTCAGCAAAAATATATAACTGATTTATTGGCAGAAACTGAGAAAGTTGTGTGCAAATCATTCTCAACTCTAATGGATTCTAATCAGAAGCTATGTAAGGCTGAAGAGGAATCAGTTGTAAAAAAATGTTTAAAAGACTGGTTAGAAAAATAATATATTTGGACATAGTAAGTGTCATATTAGTTAGAAACTTTAAAATAATTCACTATTACCTAACACAAATAACCCGGGTATTTTTAAAGTTGCTTAAATTATTAAAAATATATTTTCAGTATTAATATAGAGAATTTCCCTTTTTTATCATTTTATTCTAAAAATAATTGTTTTTTAAGATTAAAATATCAATTTATAATTAAAAAACATCTATGGACGAAGTTATATAAATTATTTATTTTTATAGTTTTGTTGTAAAAAATTATAACATAATAATATTTTTATTTTGATAATACTTTATTTTTAATTTTGTTACATGTGTGCATGTTTTCACCTACACGTTTTCACCTACACGTTGTTAATTTGGTCTAGTTCATAGTTTATAGGGTTTGGTTCTAGTCCATGTGGACCGAGAACCAGAAAAACCCACCAGCCGAAAAGTTATGTATATGGATCAGGATCAAGAGTTTTGTTTTTTAAACATGAAAAAAAATATATTAACTCTAAATATTTTATTAAACTTTAGATTTAGATTGATGTATTTTTACCTTCAACCAAATCAATCAGGCTTCACCTTTAGTCAAATCAATCTCGTGAACCTTCAGTCTAGGTTGACCTTCAATATAGGTCGGTCCATCTCAACCTTCGTCCATACATCTTGATTTTTGACTTGAGTCACACTAGTTTCGACCTTTGACCTGGGCCAACTGTCTCGACCTTCAACTCAGACCGGTCCATCTAAATCATTAACCAGATTTGGCTCATCTCGACCTTTGGCTAAGGGTGAGACAAAAGTTAGGTTATGACAGACTCGACCGAATTTCTATCGGGATTGTCTCAGTCAAAATCGGTCAAATTTCAATAAGGATAGACTCAGCCTAATTCGAACAAATTTGGGTTGGGACCAACTTATCTAAAATTCAGTCGAAGCTAACCTGATCAAATTTAGTAGAATTTCAGTCAGGGACTAAATTTCGATAAGGGACTCAACAGAATTTCAGTCGAGGTTGACTCAGCCTAAATTCGGTTGAGGCCTACTTGACTGAACTCTGAAGAATTTTGGCCAAGATGGACTCGACCAACCGAATTTGGTCAAAACTAACTTGACCAAAATTTGTCTGGGTTGATTTAGTCGAATTAGCCAAAATTCAACTAAACTGGCAGAATTCCAATCAAGGCTGACTTGGGCGAATTCAAGCAAAATTCTTCTATGGCCAACTACGTCAAACTTAGAGGAATTTTTTTCAACTGTGATGTACAAGACCAAATTCGACTGAATTTCGATCGGGGTGGATTTGATTCAATTGAACTTTGTTTTGGACCAACTTGTCTCAACCATCGGTCAAGGCCAACCTGTCTCAACCTTCAGGTTGAGCAAACCCATCTCAACTTTCAACCCAAGTCAACTTATCTCAACCTCCAACCTAAATCAACCCGTCTCAACCTTTGATTTGAGTCATCCCATCTTGACATTTATTTTATGTGACCCATCAACCTAGGTTAGCTTATCTTCTTCTTTGTCATGGCCAACGTGTCTGGAACATCAGTCCAAGTTAACCCTTTCCGACCTTTGGTTCGAGAAAATCCTCTCAAATTTTCAACCAGAATGGTCCGTCTCAATTATCAACCTAAACATACTCATCTTGGCCTTTGGCTCAAGCGAACTGAAACTATATATAACCCAAGTTAGATGTATTGTTTTTAAGAGTTTATTAAAATTTTGTTGTGAAATCAAACCCGCTTTATTCTAATTCTAAGCCACTTGAAAAGCGACTTAGAGAGCTAAGATTTATTTTTTCTCCTCAATTGGAATCCTCTTAAAGAAAGCTTCTTCATAAGTAAAGTAAGACTAACCCATGGAGCTTTACTTATATGAATTACACTAAACCAATATTTTAATCTCCAAGTAGGTACACCACAATCGGACAAGATGATTTCAGTGACTCTCAGACACCATTAACAAATCTCATACAAATTAAAAGTGAGTTTTAGGACTTTTTAATTATAGTTGAAGTTTCACTTTAAAATGTAATTGAAGCTTCACTTTAAAAGGTAAATCTAATTTTAATTATAACTGTAATTTTAATAAAAGATTGCTTTAAAATGTAATTGAAGTTTTATAAGCATTCCACAAGTAATCTGAAGATTGCATGGAGAAGTGAAAAAAGTGCAAACGAAATATTTTAAAATTAAAACTTCCCCTGTTTTGGACAAACAGATAAGCAAGGGACACAAAATACCAATGCCAAACTTCAAAAATTTTCTCTAACTTGAAAATTAATTGAAGGTCTATCAAACAATCTTTAACAATAATAATAATAATAAAGTCATGTTAGTTTCAGTCTCATCAATTACCGAGCTTAACTCTTTGTCGACAATATTGTTGTCCATTATTCAACTGTATAAAAAATACATTTTAAAAACAACCATGCAAAATATTGCAAAATTTTCTGAATAGGATTCTTCATGTACTGCAAGATTTCCTAATTCCAAACTTAGGACACCTATCACCTCTTCCACTCAAAGCTTCGAGCCTAAATTCCAACAAAGTAGAAGAAATTGAAGTTTGACCTCACAAGCCAGAGACAGAATGAACATACGAAATGATGTTCGAAACACCTTCTACATTCAATCTTCAACCATGTTTGATGAATGATGCAGATCCAAAAGGGTCTGAGGGACTTCCTGACCACATTGTTCAAGAACTGTAATGAGGGCTGAAGCAAGTTCTCTGTCTCTTTTAGTTAAGAAACTGTACAATACACCCTTGGCACTTTGGCGAGCCATGTTAGTTAAAATATGCACATAAGTGTCAATGGAAGGTACAAAACTAGGTAGGATTACTACATCATATGTCCCTATAGCTGTGGTAGAGATATGCTCCAGAGCAATGGCAGAAACCACTTCTTTGTTGTTTGAATCCACACTGTATTAAGAAAAATCAAGTGAATAAGCTCCTATTGAAAGTTAAATAAAAAGAATAGCCGGAAAGTCTTTTTCCAATAATCTTCTCCTTCCTCCTATCAAACAAAAAATCAGTTATGCCAAAAAAACCAGGGCATTTTCTGATCAAAACACTGCAATAGCAGATCTTTAACCATGCTAATGGCAATGAATTTTACACCAAAGTTGTCTTCCTATACCCAAAACCCCATATACCCCACCTATATAAGTGTTGGTTTTTAGAATAAAAACAGTAGTAAGCTTGAAGCTAAAATGCTTCTGTATAATTGATTATCAAATGATGGGAAATGTTACAGTATTTAAACATAAAAAATAACTACTCACTAACACTTTTATCCTAATTTTAATCCACTACTCCAACCCATAATTAAAAAATTAACAAAATCCTAAAAATAAGGAACAACTTTGACTCAATTAAATTAAAAATAAAACACTCCTAAAGCATTTTCTTAACACTCCTCCTTTGATTCTAAAAATAAGGAACAACTTTCAGAAGCGTACTACTGTTTTGATTCTAAAAACCAACCATTGGTATCAGAGCCCTTTTTTTTTTCTTGAGCGACCTGTCAGAGAAAAATATGAAAGCATGGGAGGAGATTCAAATTTTTCAACAATAGCACCATCAGTCTTTGATGGTGAAAATTATCAAATTTGGGCAGTACGAATGGAAGCCTACCTAGAAGCTCTGGATCTATGGGAAGCAGTTGAAGAGGATTATGAAATTCATGTTCTACCTGGCTATCCAACGATGGCTCAAATCAAGAATTACAAGGACGGAAAAACCAGAAAAGCTAAGGCAAAGGCGTGCCTCTTTGCTGTAGTTTCACCAACCATTTTCACTCGAATTCAATGTCTCTAATGAGATTCAACACCTTCATGCCTTTAATCCGATCATCTCCATCATATTCTTCTTTGATATAATCCCATATGGCTTTGGCTAACTTTAGAGACATGATTCAAGTGAAAATGGTTGGTGAAACTGCAGCAAAAAGGCATGCCTTTGCCTTAGCTTTTCTAGTTTTTCTGTCCTTGTGATTCTTGATTTGAGCCATCGTTGGATTGCCAAGTAGAACATGAATTTCATAATCCTCTTCAACCTCCCATAGATCCAGAGCTTCTAGGTAGGCTTCTATTCATACCGCCCTCCTTCCATGCTTTCAGATTTTTCTCTCACAGGTCCCTCAAGAAAAAAAAAAAAAAAAGCTCTGATACTAATTGTTGGTTTTTAGAATCAAAACAGTAGCATATTTGGAACTAAAATGATTCTTGATAATTGATTATTAAATGATGGGAAATGTTACCGTATTTAAACATAAAAAAGTAACTACCCACTAACACTTTTATCCTAATTTTAATCCACTACTCCAACCCATAATTAAAAAATTAACTAAATCCTAAAAATAAAGAACAACTCTGACTCAATTAAATTAAAAATAAAACACTCCTAAAGCATTTTCTTAACAATAAGCATTTAGATATCTCCTTGCTAAGACCCTTTATGTTATTCACATGCTGCCAGTTATCATGTTCTGTAATAATGTTCAGGATACATCAGTCACCTTGGGCTCGCTAGTGAAACTTTTCTCCCCTCTAGATCCTATGTTAACCCTTGTTACCCTTGTTCACCAAGGATAGATTTTAATTTCAGACTATAGTGCTAAACAAAATTCCTTCATATACATCCATGCATTCAGTAAGAATCTTATTAAGAACCAAAGATTCTTATTGAGCAAATGGACCATTGTTAACTATTAGAACAAATCTGTCTTTCTAGAAATAGAAGCATTAGCATTAAGGGTGCTCAAGATATGGAAAAATGTATTTGGTGTTTTACCTATCATCCAAACTTGCTGAATCAGAATCAATACAAATGGAACAACCCTTGGATTTGAGAATCTTGAGCAATTTATGGCACTTGACATCTTTCCTTAAAATATATAACATGTTAGAATTCTGAGTACGGCTGTTCTGAAATTGATCCAGAGCCTTCACACTCTGCAAGAATTAAAGATAATTGCATCATGAGTGCTTTAAAACTTGGTCATCTTAACAAATACATGACTGACTACTTGAAAAAAAATTTCAAAGCCTAATGTCTGTAAGAATTAATAAAACCAGACATAGGAATAGAAATCTGTACAAATAAAACTAACAAATGGAAGATACGAAGATCTGATTGTGTGAAAAAAGATGCAAGTTACTGAGAAAGATATTATTATTTGACAATTTTGAATATAAAACACAATGATCAGATGCCAGTTGGACTTGCTTAACAAAATAACAAGGAATTGTTCAAATGGAGTTAAATCCATTTAAAACTAGTTCTTAGTTTCATTCGATAGATAATATTAAACCTATCAAGTACAACCAAAGCTTAGTAGCCAACAAATAAAGCCTAACCATTTAAAAACTGTTAGAATTATTGGTTAGTGTGTGAGTTGTGTGTATGAGCTTAATGGTAGAATAATTACTAAGTCTACCTATGTTAGTGTAGTCATTAGGACTAAAGTAGGGAGTAGTGTGTTGGGTTATCTATAATCATTATACCTAGCATACCTAGCAGTCTAGGACAGTCCCTTAACCTTCCATATCCCTATTGTATCAACTCTTTATCAATATAAATAGTAGAACATGAGAAGGGTCCATCAAGCCCTTTAGAAATATATTTCTCTATTTTAAAATCTCAACATGGTATCAGAGCAGGTTCTCTGATCCTCTACCGGCTGTCTTTACTGTTCGTCGGCCGTTATGGCCGCCGCCGGCCCCCTAAAAGCTTAGTCTTTCAGCCTTTGTGTTTCAGTGGGCAGTCCTGCAATTGTCCCAGCCAAGTTCAGTTTTAGACTGATGTCTTTCTCAGTGATAGATCAGGCTTCTAGTGCCTAACTACCAGTATTTGAAATTTGCACCCTGAATCAAAGAGACCTAAAGTCTCCAGGGAAACAGCTGTCCCAGTCGCAATCCCATTGATCTCCGCTGTCAACCTTCGTCGGCCACTGTCTGCCGCCGTCGACCACCGTCCACCGCCAGCCACCGTCGCAGTTTCGACCGGTGACCAGCGGATTTGGACCACCTCCTCGAGCAACGGCCAACCCCGCCGGAGTCGGGACCAGACTCCTCCACACGCGCCTCCACGCGCCTCATCTCTCCGTCAGATCTCGTGTGCATGTTCGTCATGCGCCGCCCTATCGGTGTCGGAATCACACCGTGTTAGAGATATTTTATTTAGTTTATATTTATCTCTTATCTTTAGTTAGTTTGTTTATATTTCTTATTTGTATTTTGGGCTTAGCCCATATTTCTTCTATTATAAATAGAGGACCCTATGTGTATATTCAACACAAGGGAGTTTTCACTATATTCCACTTGGTATCAGAGCAGGTTTTCTGATCGTTTTCTACTTTGTCTTTGTTGCCGCCGGTGGCTGCCGCCACCGACGGCCCCCATAAAAAGTCTCTTTTGCAACCTGTGCCTTTATACTTCAACGAGTAATCTCTGGTTTCTGTCTCACATCCCGTTGTCGCTCGCCACCGGCCACCACCTGCCGGCCGTCTCCGTCGCCGACCACCGTCTCCTACGTCGTCTCCGCCACTTGTGCCACCGATGCACCAACACCTAGTCCTACCTCTATTGCTTCCACTATCTTCTTCTGTATTCTGAAAGGACAGTCGGTGGTTAATACTAAGGAATTTCAACACCAAAGTTATGGGTTAAAACAATTTCACCAGCCCTTTGTCAAATTTGTTTTTTGGATGCTTTGATGAATAAGAGCTCATTATGATCTTCTACTTTCACGGTCTGTAATCAGCGCGGCGTCATTTCCGCTGTTTGTTGTGAGGGGGAGTATGTTTCCAGCCAGGTTTCAGTTTTCAGGTTTCAGGCTTTCAGACTCCACTAGTCAATGATGGCAGTCCTTGCAGTTTTGTCGCTTCTAGCCACAATAGGCCCCATCAGTCAGTGATGGCAGTCCCTGTAGTTTTGTCGCTTTTAGCCACTACAGGCCCCATCAGTCAGTGATGGCAGTCCTTGTAGTTTTGATGCAAGCCCCATCCTTACTTGATGGCAATCCAGTCCCTGGAGGTTGTCATTGTCCTCCTTTGTCAAAGTCATCCTACTTGAAGTTTCATGGTGCTATTTGAAGTTTCGCAGTTGTCCACTACTGTCCATAAATTGTTGTTAGTTGTTCGTCGACATGTGATTGCGCATCTGTTTGCCGCACACTCTTGAAGACATATCATTTATTTCAAATTGAGTTTATTTATTCCAAGCTTGGTTCATACAATTTGTATGCTCCAACTTGAGGGGGAGTGTTAGAGATATTATACTTAGTTTATATTTATCTCTTATCTTTAGTTAGTTTGTTTATATTTCTTATTTGTATTTTGGGCTTAGCCCATATTTCTTCTATTATAAATAGAGGACCCTATGTGTATATTCAACACAAGGGAGTGCGTGTTCGTCACGCGCCGCCCTATCGATGTCGGAATCACACCGCGACGCTGCTGGTCGTGTCGCCGGACCTTCCTCTCTCTGTTCTGACCCTCCATAGCAACCATTGTTGCCATCTTCGTTGTCTTCACAACATCTTCTCACTTCTGCATCGCCGAATCTCGCTCTAGTGGATTGGTCCTTCTGGTTTCTGCATTCTGATGTCTGATTTCATCCGTTCCAGAGCAGAATCTGCATTCTGGTTTCTGTCACCACCAATGGGTTCTTCCTTTTCTTGTGTGGCACTGATTGGTCCATCTTTCATCCGCCGCTTGTGCCACCATTGTAGTCAGTCACTGCCTCCACAGTCAGTTGCCAGTTCTACCTCTTTCGCCTTTGTTGTTTTTCTTCTCTAGAACAGTCATTTGCCAGATCCTGACGCACACAGTTCATCACTCTGCAGAACAGTTATTTCGTGCAGATTTTTGTTTTTGATCAGGACATTTAAGTCCTTGCAGATTTGTTGTTAGCCATTGAAGGCTCCCCATCTATTAGTGATGGAAATCCAGTTTCTACAATTTGTTGCGGTTTGCCACTGTAGGCCTTAATCTATTTTTTCAGTTTGATATTGTTTGCTGCTGCAGGGCGTCATCCACTTGGTCGAAGTCATTTATGCATGTTTATCTTTAGCAACTGTGATGCTTCCAATCTCA
Source organism: Vigna reflexopilosa (assembly GCA_027742785.1). NCBI lineage: Eukaryota > Viridiplantae > Streptophyta > Magnoliopsida > Fabales > Fabaceae > Vigna > Vigna reflexopilosa. Next base: position 4,471,414 of record CM050917.1, read on the forward strand.
ATCAACAATTTCACTGTTTCCACCGTTCACAGTGAGGGGGAGTATGTTTCCAAGACACTGCAAGTGAAGTATGGCAGTTCAAGCCACATAAGTATGGTAGTCCCTATAGATTTGTAGCTTTCAGCCACTACAGGCCCCATCACCCATCAGTCTCAGAGATGGCAGTCCCTGCAGTTTTGTCGCATTTAGCCACTGCAGGCCCCATCCTTACTTGATTTGGGATTTTGTCCTTGCAGATTGTCATTGTCTACCACTGCTCTCCGTCATCCACTTTTGAAGTTGAAGTTTCACAAGCTGTTATTAGTTGTTCGTTGACATGTGATAACACACTGCCTCACACTCTTGAAGACAAATCATCTGTTTCAAAATCGAGTTTATCTTCATACAATTTGTATGCTCCAGCTTGAGGGGGAGTGTTAGAATTATTGGTTAGTCTGAGTTGTGTGTATGAGCTTTGTTAGATATTAGGTTTTGTGTTTATGTTAATTAGAGAAACATAGTCCCTATGCTTATTATGTTATTCTTACATATTCATTTGTATTTGGGCTTAGCCCACATTCTTATTATTATAAATACATTACCCTATGTGTATGCAAAGATACACAAGGAAGATTTTTCCTAATCCTTTTTTCACTGTTTCACATGGTATCTAGAGCTTAGGTTCTGTTCTAGCCTGTTCTACAGTCTCCGGTACGCATCACCGCCGCCGTTGCCGCCCTCGCCTCATCGTCGTCGCCGCCGCCGCCGCCGTCGCCGGAGTTCCAGAATCGACCGGCGACCACTCCATCCGAAGCGTCTCGGCTGGGCGGCCACCGCGGTCCAAAGAACGCGGAGATCGGAGCACCCACGCGCAGCCACCGTCACCGGCGCGTGTAGCCCACGAGCCCACCTCCGGCGAGACCCACTCGTCGGCACCGCCACAAACAGGGTCGCCGAAGCCCCCTGAGTCCATTCCTAGGGTCGGTGACGACTCGTTTGGACTGTATTTGAGCAGATCTAACTTTTACGGTTTGCTCCTTTTTTCCCGGTGAAACTCACTCGCGTCGCCGGAGCTTTCCGCCGCCAACCAACACCGTCGTGATCGCCTCCTCGCCCTCTTTCTGGATCTGTGGTCGTTACGTCAATCGGAGCACATTGATTTTTTAGGGTTTCTGTTAGGCCTCTACTAGTATATAATAGGAGAAAAGCAGTTACACAACCTAACTGCCAAGGCAGTTAGGAGGGTCGGTTGAGGGGATCATGTATATAAAGGGGAATTAGTTGTAATTGGAGGGTAGTTAGTGAATTCTTTTGTTTTGTCAGGGACTTGTTGGTCCTGATCGGGGGAGGTTAAGCTCTCTACATTCTGTATCCATTGATTGCTAGTGAATAACAGAGGCTATTCAGTATACTTGTGGGTTGTGTGTGAGTATTGAAGGGTGTTTCTCATAGGTTATTGGATAAAGAACCTATCAGTTTCTCCCTCTCCATGGATGCCCAACGTGATGATCGGAGTCTGTCTCGCCAGTCAGACCATCCTACTTCATCAAATAGCATAGACAATCCTGCACTCTTTCAGGAATTTCTCACATGGTATGAGGACCGTCAGCACTCTAGTTCCACTACATTTGCTTCTGTTACACTCACAGGTACTCCTTTTGTTGGTCTGACTCACTCTCTCGGATCTTGGGTCCTTGACTCAGGCGCCACCGATCATATCACTAGTAACAAGTCCTTGTTTTCTTCCTTGTCATGTCCGGATAATTTACCCTTGGTAACAATGGCTGATGGGCCTAGAGTCTCATCTCATGGTATTGGTACTGTTCATATTTTTCCGTCCATATCCATTGATCATGTACTTTATGTCCCTGGGTCTCCTTTTAACTTATTGTCCGTAAGTCGTCTAACTCGTTCCCTTAATTGTGTTATTTCATTTACCAAAGATTATGTTTGGTTGCAAGATTCGGAGTTCAAAACACATGATTGGCATAGGATATGAGTCTCATGGCCTATATCATCTCCGCCCTTCTCCACATGCTGGCATAATCATGGTGTCACCATCTCTTCTTCATGCTCAATTAGGTCATCCCAGTCTTGCCAAACTGCAGCAACTTGTTCCTAGTTTGTCAAAATTATCAAGTTTGCCGTGTGAGTCTTGTCACTTAGGTAAACATACTCGTAGTTCCTTTCCTCGTAGTGTTTCACAACGAGCGTCATCCCCTTTTTCATTGGTTCATTCTGATATTTGAGGACCTAGTCGTGTTAAGTCAACTTTAGGGTTTCAGTATTTTGTTACCTTTATTGATGACTATTCCAGGTGTACTTGGTTGTTTCTAATGAAGAATCGTTCTCGGTTGTTTTCTATTTTCCAAACTTTTTTCAATGAAATAAAAACTCAGTTTGGGGTTTCTATTCGCACTTTACGCAATGATAATGGCCATGAATACCTTTCTCAACCATTTAAACATTTTATGGCTTCTCATGGCATTCTTCACCAAATCTCATGGCATTCTTCACGAAACCTCATGTGCCTATACCCCTCAACAAAATGGAGTGGCTGAGCGCAAGAATAGACACTTTATTGAAACAACTTGTACACTTCTAATCCATGGTCAAGTACCCTCGCGTTTTTGGGGTGATGCAGTTCTCACTGCATGTTATCTCATAAACCGCATGCCGTCTTCTGTCCTAGATAACAAAATCCCTCATTCTATCTTATTTCCTCAAGACCCTTTACATCCATTATCTCTTAAAGTTTTTGGGTCTACATGTTTTGTTCATGATTTTAGTCCTGGTCTTGATAAGTTATCTCCTAGATCTCACAAATGTGTCTTCTTAGGATTTCCACGGTCACAAAAGGGCTATAAGTGTTTTTCCCCTTCCCTCAATCGCCATTTTATCTCCGCTGACGTCACTTTTGATGAATATTCGTTTTATTTTTCACATCTATCTTCTAGTTTTGTACCTCCACCTGTTTCTGTTGATATTCCTATTGTCTGTGATCCTTCTCCTCATTTAGACTCTCATTCCCCACAGGATCGTCCTTCAACTCCACCCCTTCAGGTTTATAGTCGCCGCACTCGTCTCCCTCATGACTCACCTCCTGTGCCGCCTCCTATGTCTCCTCCGGCTCCAGCAAATGAGTCTGACCTGCCTATTGCCCTCCGTAAAGGTATACGCTCTACTCGTAACCCTTCCCCCCATTATATTGTTCTTAGTTACCACAGATTATCTCCATCTTTTTACACATGTCTCTCATCCATTTCTTCTGTGTCCATTCCCAAGTCTGTGAGTGATGCCTTAACTCATCCTGGTTGGCGTCAAGCCATGCTGGAAAGTCTGTTGTTGGTTGCAGGTGGGTGTATGCTATCAAAGTTGGCCCTGATGGTACAATTGATCGTTTGAAGGCTCGACTGGTTGCCAAAGGATACCCTCAGATTTTTGGTTTGGATTATGGTGATACTTTTTCTCCAGTGGCGAAAATGACCTCTGTTTGCCTATTCATTGCCATGGCCGCTCTTCGACAATGGCCTCTTTACCAACTTGATGTCAAAAATGCTTTCCTTAATGGTGATTTACATGAAGAAATTTATATGGAGCAACCGCCCGACTTTGTTGCTCAGGGGGAGTCATCTGGATTGGTATGTCGTCTTCGCAAATCCTTATATGGCCTAAAACAGTCTCCTCGGGCCTGGTTTGGTAAATTCAGCTGTGTTGTTCAACAATTTGGTATGTCTCGCAGTGAAGCGGATCATTCAGTGTTCTATCGCCACTCAAGTGTTGGATGTATCTACTTAATAGTGTATGTCGATGACATTGTTCTCACAGGAAGCGACTATCTTGGCATCTCTCAGATGAAACAGCACCTTTGTCACCATTTTCAAACCAAAGATCTTGGCAAACTCCGGTACTTTTTGGGTATTGAAGTAGCACAATCCAATGATGGTATTTTCATATCTCAGAGGAAGTATGTGTTAGACATCTTGGAGGAAACAGGGTTAATGAACTGTAAATCTGTTGAGACACCTATGGATCCTAACATCAAACTCCTACCAAATCAGGGGGAGCCTTTCTCAGATCCTGAACGGTACAGAAGATTAGTTGGTAAATTAAACTATCTTACTGTTACGCCTCCTGACATTTCCTTCGCAGTTAATGTGGTGAGTCAATTTCTAAACTCCCCATGTGAAGACAATTGGGATGCAGTTGTTTGCATACTGAAGTATATTAAAGGATCACCTGGAAAAGATTTGCTATATGGTCCTAACAACGATACAAAAAATCGTTTGCTATTCAGATGCTGATTGGGCTGGTTCCCCTTCTAATAAGAAGTCTACTTCTGGATATTGTGTCTCTATTGGTAGCAACCTGATATCTTGGAAAAGTAAGAAGCAAAGTGTTGTGGCAAGGTCCAGCGCAGAAGCAGAATATAGAGCTATGGCATCTGCTACTTGCGAGCTTGTGTGGCTTAAACAATTACTTAGTGAATTGAAATTTGGAGACGTCACTCACATACACTTATATGTGATAATCAAGCTGCTCTTGATATTAGCTCTAACCCTGTCTTCCATGAGAGAACCAAGCACATTGAAGTTGATTGTCATTTTATTAGAGAAAAAATCATATCCGTTGATATCAAGACTGAGTTCGTTAACTCAAGCAACCAGTTGGCAGACATATTCACTAAGTCCTTGCGAGGACCTAGAATTGATATCTTTGTAACAAGCTTAGAACATATGATTTATATACTCCAGCTTGAGGGGGAGTGTTAGATATTAGGTTTTGTGTTTATGTTAATTAGGGAAACATAATCCCTATGCTTATTATGTTATTCTTACATATTCATTTGTATTTGGGCTTAGCCCACATTCTTATTATTATAAATACATTACCCTATGTGTATGCAAAGATACACAAGGAAGATTTTCCCTAATCCTTTTTTCACTGTTTCACAAGCTTAATGGTAGAATAATTACTAAGTCTACCTATGTTATTGTAGTCAGTAGAACTAAAGTAGGGAGTAGTGTGTTGGGTTATCTATAATCATTATACCTAGCAGTCTAGGACAATCCCTTGACCTTCCATCTCCCTATTGTATCAACTCTTTATCAATATAAATAGTAAAACATGAGAAGGGTCCATTAAGCCCTTTAGAAATATATTTCTCTATTTTAAAATATCAACAAAAACCAAAGCCAAGCTTCATGTTGAACTCATCCTGTAATTCCTAGAAATTACAATATAACCAATCCTTATCCACTAGTGAGGTTGTGCATATGAATCAAATGCCATTGGGTTCTATTGAACATCCAATTATCTATAAATCCATTTAGAACAAGGACTTTTAGTGGTTTCTCCATAAGTTTTTCTGCTCTTCCATCTTTATCAACTGGACTATCTACTTTCTCACTGGGACTCAGGTCGTCTCACATAACTGAACTACATTAGACAAGTTTCTATCATCTCCTAAACAGGTGCTGCTCCCAATTTCTCTGATGAGTAAACACTACTTCACGATAAGTTTATACATCTAGAAAGGACACTATAATTAGGCTTGTAGATTATTAAAACAGAGTAATAATTACGTAAATGTGTAATGGAGTCCATGAGGTTAACACTGATGCATAGATAAACTAAACATGTAATGCAACTGTAGCCTAATAGAAAGATAAAATATATCCTGTTTTAAGCTAAATAATTTGCTCCTACGGAGGAGCTGCAAAAATATATAAATTGTTATATTATATATCATCGTACTGTTAAATTTCCATTTGTAAAAAGTCCCTAGTACCAAGTACTAATCCGCAGCATACCAATAAACTTACCTTAATAACTTTATCTTCTTCCGATGTACACACTGTAACAGACTGGATAGTGCATGAACTTAGGCTGGTAATTGAATTATTGAGAGAGAGTCGACAAATTGGTCCAGTCAGAAGATACTGAACCACTGGGACAGATACGTGGCTGAGGCAATCATTGAAAATCACCATATGGGGATTGCCAGAAATACACTTCTTAATGGATTTTAATGTATCAGCGTGGCCAGCATTACATATTGCATTAAGTCCATCGATAACCTATTAATATGAAAACAGTAATTAATCAATCCATGATAAATAAAATAAATTATATTAAGAGATGATAGGAATATGTATTTGTAGAAACATGTATGCCAGCACATACAGTAATATATTAATTTTCATATCAAAAGATGCTTACAACTTCTTACTCAATTCCCAAACATATCAATTCTGCTAAAGTAATAATGAGTACGCACAAGTGTGGACATAACTTGAGTAAAATTAAACATGTTTCAACCAACCAAATATAGCAATTTGTTTAAGGATAAAAATATGTTGATTCTGTGGAAATTTATTTCTCCAAATCCTTTCCCTGCAATAGGTGATCTGATAGTCATTCCTCAATTTACAATTTATTCTCTCTCCCTATTCCTCTGAGTGGGACTATATCATTAGAAAAAGCATGCATTGAAGCACTAGGTCTTATATATGCTCAATAAGTATAACCAATACCAATGTAAAAGGGTAACTACATAATTGATCCTTATGGATCAGAGATATCCCAGATAAAGAATGCTGTATATGATCGGTACAGGTTGTAGTACTAACATGGTTAGGATTGCAACATTTATAGTGATTCAAAACCATTCTTTCTTCTGATTAAAACAATATATCCTAGACAAAGATATATCCTTTAGATGAAAGCAACACATTAAAAATAAAATAACATTTTGGAGCCAGGAGATGAAGTATGAGACACACCCATGAATTTCATAGCAGGAGCAGAGGTCTTAGTGTAATCATGATCAAACTGCCAATGAAACCCCTCAGTCACAAGTCTGGCTTTACACTTCCTTATGAAGCAATCAAAGTTTTCTTTGATGAAAAATACCCATTTGACATATGGGTTGGCGGTCAAGTGGTACATGGAAGTGAGTCCATGAGTTTTGAGCTAGAAGGGTTGACTGTTCAGTTGGCACAACTAACAAAGTGGGGTCAGTCAGAGCCTATTTGGTGGATTTAATGTTCAATTTGGAGTGTTTGCATGGGTGTGTTTTGAGGACTAGACAAAACAAGTGAGGGAGGTGTAGTTGCTGTGGATGGTTCAAATGACTTGAAAGGATTAATATGAAAGAAACAAGAATTTTATTCAATTGATTAATTTGAAACAGTACATCAGCATTTTTATATAGAAAACTCTAACCCTATAGTAATAATTACTGAGAGATCTCTAGCATCTTTTAACAGCTTCAAAGAGATTCTAGCAGCTTCTAGTAGTAGACACTTAATATCCTACTAACAACACTCCCCCCTCAAGCTAGTGAATGGATATCTATCATTCTCAGCTTGCATGTGAGAATGTTTAACAGAAGTAAACTTACATAAATGGAACACTAGAAAGAAAACTTACCAGCATGGAAATACCAGAAATATCAATTGCCTTCACAGAAACAAGCTCCAAAAGCCTCTCAGGAGTAGAAACAAGAAACTCAGGCTCGCAAGTTTTCATACTGTTGAAAACGATACAAATAACAATGAGATGGATACCATAAAAGGCTAAGAAAACATTTAAAACTTATGTACATGAACACGCCCATTGTTTGTCCAACCAATTATCTTTTCCTCTATCTCCTTATAACTGTCTATTTATTCCAGACATGTTCCTCCATGTAATGTCACTTGCAAATCAAAGGGTCTTTCAAAAGTAAATTAATTAATTAGAACTGCAGTAATTCAAAGGACTTCTCGTAAATCAGAGAAGTAGTTAAGTTATTGTGTCAATCACATGTTCCAGAGGCGGGTAGTGAAGTTCTTCTGAAAACACTAAATCTTACAAAATATCAAACATGACTTACTCGCCAATAAACTTTAATAAATCAGGAGCATGCCTTAAAAACCAAAAATGATCAATACAGAAGATTCCCTATTTACGAAGTATGGCATGCCTTTTCATCACACCCACATCAATATTTTATGCATGAAAACACTGAAGTTTCAACAATTACCCTTGAATTTGATGATCTAAGGAAGCACCTGGATGAATACTCACTGTATGTATTCCAACAGATTTCAAAGGCTTGCAAACTGTCCGAACCTATGCATAAATTAGTGAATAAAATGGTTTGTAAAAAAAGATCAATAGTTTGTAAAGGTCTACAGTAACTGGAAATGAATAAAATAGCAATAACAACAACAAAGGCCTTTATCCCACCAGGACCAAGCAAGGAAGCAAATTAGTGAAACTCCCTTCACTTTTATCAATATAAACTTTTATTAAATAGACAACAAAAAGGTCATATTGTAAACTGTGATGAATTGTCCTGCTGGTGACATTCAGACTAAATCACTAAACAAAACAGTGCATCAACCATTTTCATTATAGAATTTAGTTTTTTATAGGAAACTGAAGTCCAATATCACTCAATATATAACCTTAAATTTAGAAGAATCAAAACCAAAATCTCTGAAAACAAGGTCAAGAGCCAAATTTAAGCAACACAGAATATAATATAAAATTTAAAGACAAACTGACATCTGGGGTCCCATGATTCATTTTCCTTTTGAGAATAAATGGGGGAGTGAAGACAACTTAGTCATTTCTGTGTAAGTAATGATTTTTATCTAAGGAGAGCAAAAACCAAAAAGATCAGCAAGAAAATTTAAGCTCATGGAGGAAATTTAACTAACCTGGACAGCTTTTTCTTGAGAAGGTACAAGGAATAAAAGAAAAGGGCCAGCAAAGGACAAGCCTTCTCTCTCTTTTCTGCTAAATGTATCAGCTGCACTAGAAACCGTCCATGCAATTTGCTCAGTTGTAGCAGAGGTCCCACTGGTCTCCATCAGATCTTTTCCAGTAGAATAACACTTTAAAAACTCTAATCCCCATGGATTCAGAAAGAACGAATTACCCTCTCCATCAGTGTAGGCATCACCATGTCGCAATGCATTTTCAATTGAACTTAGACACCAGAAGACAAACTTAGAAGGGAACTCTGAAATGTCACAATCATGCCTTTGGGTGCTGGGGTGATAAGCCATCTCAGTCGCCTTAAATTTTTTCGTTTCTGAGTTGATGATACGTTTCTGATCTAGATCATCATTGGCTTTGACAAACTCCTTTTTCCTTTGCAATTCCAATGCAATATTCCTCCCATGAACTGCACCTTTCTTTCCATCTGCATTCTTCTCACTAAGACGAACCATCTCATCTATTGGTTTTGATTTTAAATGTGTTTTCTTTTTAGGACCCTTTGTTTGGAATTCCTCCTTCCCACCTCGATCATTGAATGGATCCTCCAGAGTAGGTAGACTAAAACACATCCCCTTTAAAATCATGAAAAAATCAGGTTTACAAAATCTCATTTTACTTAAGTCAAGAAGAAATCACAATAAATACAATTCTTGCAGTTCTAAATGCCAATATTGCATGCCCAATCTAATATCCTAAGTTATCCATTAGAATCGGGGAGAATAAGAAATCACAATAAATACAATTCTTGCAGTTCTAAATGCCAATATTGCATGCCCAATATAATATCCTAAGTTATCCATTAGAATCGGGGAGAATAAGAAATTTTCAACCAGTGCACCAACAGTAACTGACAAATAATTGTACTTCTGCTCCCCAAAAATGTATATTATCATTATTTTCTTATTCATATATAAGTTGATCTGTAGAAGTTTTCTAGTTTAACTTCTGCAAAGTCAGATTTTTAACTTATACATAAACGGTCCCTCAGACATAACATGAATTATGGCCAATGTCATGTATCACATGCATGTAGATTCTGATTTTGGTTCTCAAGTGAAATTTGAATTCATCCACATTTCAAACTTTTGGAACCATAACACACCAAATGCGCACGTGCTCGCGCTAACATAACTTATTGTTAAACACAAAATGTGTTAAACTAAGACCGAACCAACAAAAGTACCAAAAACCATAGTTGTAACGTTTCCATAAAACACATAACCACAACCAAGGAAAGCATTGCAATCATATAAAACCAGACACTTCAAAAGAGAATAAACAAAAATGGGAAAAATGTAAACACGGCAGCGAAAATAAAGAGAGGGAATAAAGATATTTTTCTAATGAGAACGATACAAAGCAAATGAACAAATCAAACAAAAAATACGAAACTAAACCCCCAACCCAAAAATTAAATATATAAGCATTTTAGACAATAGAAAGAAGTTGTAGGTTGTGTACCTGGCACATGCGGCGTTTGCCGGCCTTGCGGCGCTTCTTGGCGGCGATAACGGCGGCGACCTTGGCAGAGACTGAGGAAGAGCTGCTATTGTTCTTCTTTCGAAGCTTTTTGTTCTTCTTTCGAAGCACAGCATCTTCACCCTTCACCATTGCTACTACCAGTGGAGAAGAAGGGTACCTGTGGTGCGGTTATGGCGCGTTTATCTATAGATTCCTCAATTAATAGCCTTTCACATGCGCCTTTGATTTTGCGGCATGTTCAAATTGAACCAACACTGTGTGAAAAACAAGTATGGATTCAACTACTAAATTGATCTGTAAATCAATGTAATCTCAATAGGGTTTAAAGGCAAAACCCTACATCTTAAAATCAGGAACATGACAAATGATTATATGACTTTTAAATATTTTTTATAAAAATTAGTAAATATATTATAAATGAAAATCTCTGATTGGATAATAGTATAAAAAAAGTTTACACTTATTTATATTTTTTTTTTCTCATCTTATTAAATTTCTAAGTAGATCTTTATCATTTTTTAAGACAAAAAAATACTTTTATAATTTTATTTGTCTTTGTTTCATATTTTCAAAAATCTAATAATAAATAAATATGTTACGGTGTTGTTTTGTTTCGAAGGAAAATGTGTTTTGTTCAACTTTGGTTTTAATAATTAAATGTTTAAATATTAAAATTTGTACTATATTTGGTTTTTTAATGTGATCGTGCTACCATTACAAGTAGTGGAGAGGATGAAAATCACATCAAAATATAAAAACTAGAATCAAGTTTATAGAGACATGCAAAGAAACAAAATTGGGATCCACATTTTTTTTTATTATACTCTTATATAAATATATATATAGTTAATATATTTTAGCAAAGTATATCAAGTTTTAAATTAAAAAAGTTTTTATTAAAAAAAATCAATTTTAAATTTGAGAATATTTTAATAATTTTAAAATTTAATTTAAAATAAAAAAAATAAAAAATAATTATTTTTCATTCTGATTGATTAGAAATTATTATCTTTTATTATATATTTTTTGAAAGGTATTATTTTTTAAAATAAAAGAAAAGGTAGTTGCTTTTTAAAATACAAAATAAAATAAAAGGTAATAACTACTTGTACACGTGGATCAATCAGAATGAGAAATAACTACCATTTATTTTTTTATTTTAAATTAAATTTTAAAATTATTAAAATACCTTGGATTTAAAATTATTTTTTTAATAGAGATTTTTTTGTAACCTAAAACTTAGTACAATTTGCTAAAATGTACCAACTAAAAAACCTCTCACGGAAATTAGCAAGCATTATATATATATATATATATATATATATATATATATATATATATGTGTGTGTGTGTGTTTACTATATGAAAATAAATAATTAAATATATTATTTGCTAGGATTAAATATGTTTTTAAGTTCTTGAAGTATCACTGATTTTTGGTTTTAGTCCCTACTCAGAACATTGATGGCATTTCATCTCTTAGTATTGAAACATGTAACTTTAGTCCTTAAAAATGGACGGCGTCAAGTTTTTTCTTATGTGGCTAACGGTCCTGCCACGTATTCACTGTCCATTGTCTGCCACGTTACGGTTTTCTAACATTTGATTTAACAATTTACGATTTGCACGTGTGTTGAATGATCAGATTATGAATTAGGGATAAGCTTACGAATTAGGGCAAATTGTTTTTTGCAATTGGGGAAAAGTGACATTACTGTACTGGAAAGCTTCTTCTACAAGCATTGTATGAAGGTGGTCTTCTTCTCCAAGCATTGTATCAAGGTGGTCTTCTTCTCCAAGCATTGTATCAAGGTGGTCATTGCGGTGGTCCTTGTGGTGGCCGTGAAAGAGACATTGCAATCGCGCATTGTATCAAGGTAAATTGTCGTTTTTCTTTTATCATTGTTGGGTCCATTTTGGGAGTAAAGTGTTAATGTCTGAATGTAGGTCTAGAAATGGTGTTCGAAGTTTGTTTGCATCACATGGGAAAGTTTGTTAGTGATAAGGGGCTACGGTATGTTGGCGGAGAGGTACATGTGATAGTAGGACTTGATCCAGATCGTTGGTCTTATTTTGAAGCAGTTGGAATTGTTAAAGAATTTAAGTATGATGCAGACTTCAAACTATGGTGGAAGGGGTCCAAGGAAATGCTGATGAATAATCTGACATTACTGAGTGATGTCAGGGAAGCAATGAACTTGGCTAAGTATGCAGAGGAGACTAAGGACATGGTAGAAATATATGTTCAACATGTTCCCAGTGAGGCAGTGGAAGTTCTGTTTCTTAGTTGTGGTGAAGAGACACATGATGGAAACATGGAGGGTGTGGCTGAGATTGTAGAAGAGGGTGGAATGAGTGTACAAGAGGGTGGAATGAGTGTGGAAGAAGGTCATGCTACTGAGGAACATATAGAGGTTCAAATAGGTGAGGAAGAGGTAGAAATTGGTGAGGAAGAGGTAGAAATTGGTGATGAATAGGTTGTAATTAGTGAGGAAGAGGTTAACATTGGTGAGGAAGAGGGTGAAATTGGTGAGGAAGAGGTTGGCATTGGTGAGGAAGAGGTAGAAATTGGTGAGGAAGAGGTAGACTGTGATGGTGGTCATGGACATGATTATGTTCATGAAGAAGAGGAAACATGGAGGAATGTGGTTGAGGGGGAAGTAGAAGCTTCAGCTGAAGGGTATGTGGATGAGAGTGAAGAAGAAAGAATGGATAATGATGATGATGGGTTTGGTGTTGAGAATGATAGGGTGGATGATGTTCGTAGAAACATTAATCCAGTTTTGGAAAGGTGGAATGCAATGAAAAGAAAAAAGAAATGTGTGACTAGAAGAGGCAATGTTGGGGAAGGTTCATTTGTAATGGATGATGAAGTTGGAGACCATGAGATCAATGAGCAATGCAACAGTGATGAATTGGATTCATATTTAGAAAGTGATGAGGATGACAGCTTGAAAAGGGGCAACTTTAAAAAGTTTAGACAAGATGATATGAACAAGGATTTCAGATTCTCATTGGGGATGAAATTTTGTTCATTGAAGGAGTTTAAAAATGCACTAATGGAGCATAGTGTATTAAATGGAAAAGATATTAAGTTTGTGAAGAATGATCTCATAAGAGTAAGGGCAGAATGTAAAAAAAATGTGGCTTTGTTATTATGGCTAGCAAGGTAGGAGGGAAGGAAACATTTATGGTGAAAACCTTAGTTGGACGACATAGGTGTGGAAGAGTTTTTGGAAACAAAAATGCAAGTGTGAATTGGATTGCACAAGTTTTAATTGACAGGTTTGTAAATGTGGCTAGCATGACTGTCAACCAAATCATTAATGACATTAAAAAGTCATTCAGTGTTGGTATCACTGCTTGTAAAGCTAGAAAGGCTAAATAAATTGCCTTGGATTCTCTGGTTGGTGATGGGGAAAGACAATATGCTCGTCCATATGATTATGTGGGGGAATTGCTAAGAGTCAAGTATGGAACTTTTAAAATTAAAGTGAATCAACCCCAACCAAGTTTGCCAGCCAGATTTGGCTCTTTTTATATGTGTTTAGAGGGATGTAAGCAAGGTTTTTTAGGAAGTTGCAGGCCCTTCATAGGGTTGGATGGTTGTCATCTTAAGACAACATATGGTGGCCGATTGTTGGTGGCAGTTGGTCGAGACCCCAATGATCAATACTTCCTACTAGCTTTTGCAATGGTCGAGAATGAATGCAAGGAAACTTGGAGATGGTTTTTATCATTGCTTTTGGATGATATAGGTGGCACTAATTGTCAACGTTGGGTGTTTATTTCTAATCAACAAAAGGTATTTCAATTTGACTAATTTGCTATTTTTATTTTCTAACAATCTCATCATTTGCTAATCACCAATACATTTTGTAATTTATAGGGACTAATGACAGTTTTTGATGACATTTTGGATGGAGTGGAACATAGATTGTGCTTAAGGAACTTGTATAATAATTACAAGAAGCGATTTGGTGGAGGAGTGCTGATTAGAGATCTCATGATGGGAGCTGCAAAGGCTACATTTGAGAAGGACTGGGAAAAGAAGATGGATGAGTTGAAAGCTGTTAATATTGATGCATACAATTGGTTGCTAGGTATTCCAACCAAGTGTTGGTGTAAACATGCATTTAGTACTTACCCTAGATGCGATGTGTTGATAAATAATTTGACTGAGTCCTTTAATAGTACTATATTACTAGCTAGAGACAAACCTATCATAACTATGATGGAATGGATAAGAACTTACATTATGAGACGGTTTGCAACACTTAGAGAGAAAGCAATGACATATCCAGGAGTTGTAATGCCTAGACCACGAAAAAGGCTTGATAAGGAAATAGAAAAGAGTGGAAATTGGATTCCAACTTGGGCAGGGGCTGAAAAATTTGAAGTCACACACGGGTTTACAATGGATAAGTTTGTTGTTGACTTAAGTAACCATTCATGTAGTTGTTACAGTTGGGATTTAATAGGAATACCCTGCAGGCATGCTATTGCTGCCATAAATTACAAAGTTCAAAACCCTAAAGATTATGTCCATCCTTATTACAATAAAGAAGCTTATGTCACTTGTTATGGCCCTGAAATAGTTTCAATTAATGGCCAACAAATGTGGCCTACTTCTGAAAACACCCCCTTACTCCTGCCTCCAATTTATAAAACACCTCCTGGGAGGCCTAAAAAACTAAGAAGAAGAGAGGCAGATGAACCTGTGAGCCATACAAAATTGTCAAAGAAGCATGCTATTATGAAGTGTAGCAACTGCAACCAATTTGGGCACAATGTAAGAACATGTAAAAGGAGAAAGAACAACAATAAGGTACAAAATCTCTCTATTACAACTTCACCTAATTATTTTTACTCAAATAGGATTCTAATATTGCTTACTCTTTTTGTAGAACACAAGGGGCACTTCAAGTGCAGGAGGATCTGGTAGCAGGACGAGATCTGAAGCAGAAGCACTGTCATCAACGTCACAAGGAGGAGGAACATCAAGAAGGGGGACTTCTCAAGTAGAAGGACCTCCAACAACAGCACAAACTGGAACATCATTCAGTGGAGCAGGAGTTGCATCAAGTAACCAAGCTGAAAGAAGAACACCCTCACGACTACTGGGTGCACAACATCTCGGTTCCCAAGCTAGTACCACTTGAAGCTAGTACCAAGCTACAATAAGAACACCCTAATTTTAATGTATTTTGTATTACACACCCACTTAGGGAACAATAGTAGTGGGTAGTACTTTGATTAAAGTGATGTAGTTGGCAGGATGTAGTTGGCAGGGCCCACTTGCACTACTTTACCATTGAATGCACAATAATTTTTGTGAGTGGTAAGGGACCACTTGAATTACTTAATAGTATGGGACCACTTTATGTTTACTTTTGAACTTGGGAATACTACAATTCTGCTGCAGATTTAAATTGGGAATACTGAGTTTTTGTTCACGTGAATACTGAGTAGATGTTTCTTCAAAGGGTTTTTATTTTGTTGATGCCATACTGATACTCATGTTTGAATGAAAATACTGATACACTAATTTAAGCAACTCCACCACCAAATTTCAGATGTAATGGTACAAATGAATTTTAAGCACACCATAGCAGTCAGACTCAACATATTAAACTTGAGTGAAGCACTTGAACTGAATTTAAAGATGTTGAACAATAAACTAAGTCTTGAACTCAATTTTATTGAATCATAATTCTTAATTACAATTCATCTTCAGTAAAAACATAATACAAAAGAAAATGGTTAACGCCCATGACAACACAAACAAGTACAACATCATTTTCCCAACTTTCTTCTCTTCTTGTAATTTCCTTTTCAGCTTCTCTATCTTCTTCTTTAGATCCAGGACAACTTTATCATTTTCCAAACACAGTTCAACTTCTTCACATTTTCCTTGAATTTCAGAAACTTCTTCTTCATGCCATTCGAAGTAATTACAACTTGAATTACTTTGTAATCAAAATAACACACCATTAATAGAAAGTTGAGCACATGAACTGAAAGATTTAGTCACTTACTGCCCAATTTCTACATCTATAGAATAGACTTCCTTTGTTCTTCGCAGTAGTTGCCTTCAAAAGCAACAATGTTTCACCACAACCACACATTTTAGATGGTAACCATGAAGATGATCCACAGCTTTGCGACTTTGCCGAACCAATCGTCCTTCGTGTCCAACCATTTCTTGCACTCTCACCTTTCATTTCACTACAAGAACCAAATACCTTCATCACCTTTCGTGCCAACCCAAACCCTAAATCCCCAATCCTTAAATTCAAAGGCAGAACAACAAAACATATATCAACTTACCTCTTGAAGAAGACTATCTCCCTCTTGAACAAGATGATCTCCAACCTAATTTGCCCCCAACTCAGATCACGAAGAACAACCCCAAGGTGTCTTAAAATGTGGTTTATAAAAGATCAAGTCACCAACACACGTGCTAGAATGTTAATCTCCTTCCAAATGTTAACAAACCGTAACGTGGCAAACAGTGCTCAGTGAAGGTGGAAGAAGACGTGGCAGGGCCGTTAGCCACATGAGCAAGAACTTGACGCCGTCCATTTTTAAGGACTAAAGTTACATGTTTCAATACTAAGAGGATGAAATGCCATCAATGTTCTGACTAGGGACTAAAACCAAAAATCAGGATACTTCAGGGACTAAAAACATATTTAACCATATTTGTTATGTATTATATTAAAGCTATGTTATAGAAAAATACTAATTATAAAAAATGAAACATTTAAACACTTATAATTTAATTATGCAGATACTTTTAGTTGTTAGTTTTTTTAGAATATGAGAGAGTTTCTTTTCACTTATAATTAGTTATTGCTTGTCTCTTTATTTAATTATGATTTAGTAGTCTTTTTAATTTGTGTCTTTATAAATTTTACACTGTAATTTAAAAATATTATTATGGATAAAATAGATAAATAACCTGAAAACATAAGCGTGTTTAATTTTTTTAATGTGGGTAATTATTTTAATTTATCGTATCAAAGAGTAAAATTGTAAAATGATTATTTTAATTTAAAAATATTAAATTTAAATAAACAGTTACTTAAAATATATTTTTTCTGAAATTTGTTTTCTTATAATTTATTGATTTCTTGTTGTTTTGACAAGTATTACTTTTACAATATTTGTTATTATTGCAATGATCATTGTGGACATTTTATAGTTTTAAAGTAAGTTAATATATATTTTCTCAATTGTTTGATAGACGTAAATTAAAAATTGTTTGTGAATAACGGAAAACAGTAATGATTTGTTCATTTTAGGGGAAGAGTAGAGGGATCGATTTGAGGGGATTTGAAGATGAATTAATTGTTATTTATTTGAGTAGATTTAAAGATAAATGAGGGTGAATTTAGAAATAAAGTTTATGAGAATTAGTGTAGGATTTGATTGATGTGACAGATAAAAAAATTTGTTTAATTGGTATAAATTGAAGATTACTAAAATGTCCCTAGTTATTAATGTAATATAAAATGATAATTGTTAATGTTATATTTAATTATAAAAAAAATTAAAAGATTAACATTAATTAATAAAATTAATTTTAATATTATACAAAAAATTTATTTTAGTAAAATAAATTTATTTTTAAATATAATATTTCTGTAATATTATTTATTACCAAGGTGAAATTAAATATTTTTAAAGACAGAAAAAATTAATTATAGAACCACCACCACCCAAACACGACCTTTCTAACTCCTCTCTTTCCTCTTCCAAAACCTCTCTTTCTCCCTCTCCTGCCTTCTCAATTCTCTCTCTTCACCTCCACCAAACCATGCTTCCCTGCCTTCAAACTCTCCTCTTCCCACTCTTCCTCCCCCACTCTAACCATCGACTTCCTCACCGACGACGACCTCCGCCGCCTCAACTCCCTCGAATCCTTCCTTTACTGTCGCGATCTCCCCTCCCACTCCCTCTCCGTCCGCCTCATGCTCCCCACGAGACTCGTTCGACCGTTCTCCTCCTCACCCACTCTTTCGTCGCCTTCTACACTCAAACACCATCGACACCTACTGGTGTTGCTGCTAAAGAAGATGAGAAAGAACCATTACAAGAACACAATGGAGTGCTCTTGGCTGGAATTGTCGAGATCTGTTTCAACAGAAGAGGCACCCTGGAACCGAATCCAAGCCTACACCATGGTGAAACGAATGTCTGGAACCAAATACGATAAACCAGAATCAAATACACCAAAAACCTTCTTTTTTTTACATGGTATTATGATATCTAAGAAGGGCAAAGATGACATTTGCCTTCAATTCACTGCAAATCATCTCATATCTGCGAGTGATACAAAAAGCACCGATCTTGCAAATCCCCTCTATTCCATCTTCACAAATCGGCCAAAGCGAACACCAACTATCTCTTATTTTCGTCTTCGCTTTTCCTTCTCAACAGTACCATCCACCAAAGTGAACATAGTGTAAATGATATTTCACTTTAATGATTCATCCTAACTTCAATTGCCTTTGGTTCTCTTTTGTAATGAATAAAGAGTTTCAATAATGGGTTAATTAAGATTTCAGATATCATTTAGTGTTACTTATGACTTATAATGAAAATGCAAAGTCACTTTGGAGATCAAGTATGAGTACAATATGTAACTTTTAGTAAATTCACAACATTAATTTTTACAATATAATGGTTTAAAGCACTTTTAAGAAAACTTTAAATGAGATTATATAAAATATAAACACTATTTGTATTAGTTAATACTTTGAAAAAAGTGAAAGATTTATAAATATACTTATCTTATCTATGAGTCATTTAACACACTATCTTTAAGCTAAATACTAAAAACTCAATATTTTCTTTGCATGAAATGTTTCTTTAGATTATGTATTCAATCTTATGACACTTATTTATTTTACTTGTGTTTTTTTATTAACATCCTAGAAAGATCATATAACTTAAGATTCTTATTTTCTTGTGTCAATTCTCTTCAAATCATGTATGATATTCTACTAGCAACTCTAATGTTACACTTAATTTGCATAGTACAAGATACATTTATCATTAATCTTACGAGTCAACTTGCACAAAATGTAGACATTCTTCCATTTAAAATTATGTATTGTGATTTTCATGTGTAGTCTTTGTCTACTTTATATGTAATTGTGTATTTCACAAGGCTTTATATACTTTCCAAATAAAGCATATTTTATTTATCTTGCATGTGGGTTTTTCCTCACACTTCATGCATGTCTTCCACTAGTGTTTCTCTTGATGTCGTCTACAAATCTTCATCTTGGAGTTCATGTGGAGTTTAGTTATTTGTTGATTGTATTTGGCACTTCGTGTGTATTATGCCTAATCTTGGTGTGTATTAGGTGTTTCATGTAAATTGTGTCTATTATTTCTAAACATCTCTTGCTTTATGTAGACTTACATCTACTACTTGTGTGTGTTTAATATTTTATGTAGATTTCACCTACACTTTTTTATTGATATCTAAATATTAGCTTAAGAAAGGACAATTTAAATAGAGTTAACAAATTGTGTTATAAATTTTCCCAATTCACTCAATTAGACTCTTCTAAGAGATTGTCTAAAGGTTTTTCAAAAGATTCATAAAAAAAATTCAAAAAATGTTTGTGACAACTAATACAAGCAATGCATAAGTAATAAACATAGGCAATAAACACTTTACTTTTTATAATAAATCACATTTAATTTTGGTTAGATCTCGTTCTTCAGTTCAAATTAAAAATAGTTTTACTAAACAAATAAATGTTTACAAATATTTTCTTTACAAATATTTGAATATTATCTATATTCATATTCGTGTCTAATCAACGTAGATATTCTTCATCAAAGTAATTTAAAAAATACTTGTCAAAGCAAGTTTAATTATAAGAAAAACTTAATAAAAAATAGAAATATTCCTTCTTAAAGGAGATAAAGTTACGTAGTGAAGGTTTTAAATATAAAATATTTTATTTACTATCTTATTAATCGTTTTATGAATCTTAAAAATGTACTCAATTTTACATTCAAATAACTTTATTATATACCTTATAATAGTAATAACACCAAAGTGAGCCTATAATCTCACGATGAATTAGTATATTATTTTAAAATTAATTGTTTTTTTTTTTATGAGTTTGGTGAAAAGTAGAAAAAATAATTAATTCAATTAAGATTAAATGTATCTTTAATGTCTACTAATTGAACGTTGATTCTGAAAGTTAATGTGTAGTTAGTGTATATATTTTAAACATTCATGATTTGAACTATCCAATTACATTTATATAAGTTTTTCATATATAACTTTATTTTCCAAGAACATACTTAGACAATTATTAAATCTCAAAAATTTAATATTATTTATTATAGTAAAAACTATAGATAATCTTTATAAAATCTTATTGATTATTAAAAAAATATTTTCTATGATAATTGATCCCTTATCAGATTAGTTATACCATATAATTTATAAAAGGTTTGATCTATTTCCATCAATTATCGAATTATTTATACATTCATATACTTTCAAAAACCTGACTTGGTTTGATTTATTTCCACCAATATTTATGAAAATAATACAATATAAGTTTTAAAAAAATATAAACATTTTACAAATATGATGAATAACGTTATATGACCATCTGCTTATAAATTTTAAATATAATGTTAAATTAATTTATAAGAATAACTTTTATAATTTAGTTCATGGATTTAATTTTTTTTTTAATTCTTACTAGGTAGAAATTTTCAATATAAATGAACTGGTTGAAAGTTATATATTTAAAATTTAATTTTAAGTGAATAAATATTTAATTGGTAGTAATTGTATAGTACAATATTCTAGTGGCATATTAACACAGATATTCAACGTATTTTTACACATGATATCTCTTTTTTTAATCTAAATACACTATACATACACAACTTTATACAAATTGTTTTAGTAAGATCTTATAATTAATTATAAAAAATCTATTTTGGTATATAATTTATGTTATTATCAAATTTTAGTACAAACTTCTGGGAAAATATAAATATTATTACGTTTTTTAGTATAATTTTTTAATCAATCTTTGCTTAATATTGATTTATAAAAACTATAAAAAAATAATTTACTAATTTTACCAAATGATAAAATAAGTTTGTCTAATTGTTTATAATAAAATCCACTAATAAATTATCGATCATTATATTAGGGAAACCATTTAGATATTTGGAATACATATCTCGAATCAAGAAATATTTATAGGTTTAATATACACATGTCGATTTCCTATCACCTATGACCTTTGTATGACATGATATTTTGTAAATAAATTATGTTATGTGTACCTTTCTGTTAAACTAAAATAGTATAGTTTTTAAATATATTTAAAAGTGGATAAATTTATAAAGATCTCCTTTTAAATATATTTCTAAATGATTTAAAATTTATTTAAAATATTATGTAGTTATTTTTAAAAGATTAAATACGTGGTTATCGATCTGCATTTTTATTAAATAATTTATTACTTTTTATTTGGATTTTTTTTTAAAAAGTGTATTTTTTAATAATAATATCAAATACAACACTGAAAATAATAAAATTTAATTATCTACATCTGAATTTAAAAATATGAAACTATTTCTACATATATGAAAAATTATAATTTTTTTGAATGATATCATTATAATAAATTTCCAAAACAGTCTATTTAGGGCAATAAATTTTAGTTCGTTTTGTTTTTTAAACTATTTTTTTAAGTACAAAAATTGATTTGTAAGTATAATTGTTATAAAATAACTTAGATTTTTTTTTTTAATTTTCATTAAAAGTTTAATATTAATCATTTGGGATTTATTACACTACTTTTAATATTGTTGAAGTGACATTTAAAGAAAAATTAGGTGAAACATGATAATTTTTTATAGTACAATTGTAGTTTAAACTTTAAACTTCGTTACCGAGTTCTCATGGAATTCGGTGTATTAATGTTAGTATGATCACAAGTAACACTTGTTTATGTTTACCATTATTAATTATTTGGATTATAAACTTTTAAGCACAAAAGATCAATAACAATAAAATATATTTAATTGATATTTTCTTAAAATAAATAGGCAAAAGAACAAAAGAAAATAAAGAAGTAAATGATAAGGGGTAAAACTATATTTAACCAATTATTATTTATAGTAAACATGATATTTAAATCATTACAATAACAAATGTAATTACATTTTTATATTGAAAGTATTTATCGTTACATTTGTTATTGTCAATAAACATATGAAAGCTAATAACATTGCTACCATAATTATTAATACATAATCTAAATTTTAAACCATGATCAAAGATTTGATAGATAAATCTAACCTTCAAACTTAAAATGGTTGGTTCCCAATATTATACTGATTTCTCATAAGGCCACTAAGACTTGGACGAGCCATGGTAGCTCCATTAGTTGGATCAAATGGATGAACTTGGTTATGTTCAAAACCAAACCCTAGTCCCCTATGATATACATTTTGTGGAGCTTCAACACTTATACCTCCAAGGTTGGCCATACCAAATCGTTGCCCTGAAGTGGAGGTGTTGTGTAGCCCTTGATTTCCATAGCTAGGTACAAATGGCCATGGCATGGTTGACATTTGAGTCATAGGGTGCATGTTAGACTCATAAAAAAATGGTATTTGACCATGAAAAGGGTGTTGATGAGCCATGGTTGAATAAGGGTACATATGAACACCAAGTCCAAAAGTTCCCATATCAAACTCTCTATCTATCCTTGAGAGAACTCTTTCACGTCTGTGAGCATTTTGATGTCCTCCTAAGGCTTGAGAGCTTGGAAACTTTTTGTTGCAAAACTTGCATGAGAATTGTCGTTGCTTAGGCAAAATCAATTGATGATTAGGGTTTTCTATTAGGTTTGGAGGTGAAATGGATGAATCAACTGGGTTTTTCAAAGAATTGCAAATGGGTATGGATGATGACTCCCCAACCATTTTGCTATTACCAAGACTCATAGATAGCAATAACTCTGAATCTACAATTTCAGTAGAAGATATCTCTTCCATCTTACGTTTCAGTTTTCTTCTCTCATCACCTCTATCAAAGAATTCATCTGACATTATTTTGATAAACTATTTTCTTAAGAAGATGTATACTTGTTAAGAACTTTTTATTGGTGTTATGTGATTTGAAGAAGAGGTATTTATTAAGAGATAATTAAATATTAAATTTTGTATAAAAAGAAATTTATGTGTTGTAAATGAATAACATAACATTTCACATTAATAAATTTAATTATAAGAGAGAAAAAAATATAATTTAAAAGGTCTTTTTAAAAGTCAAATTTTAAATTTAATGTATTTTTAAAACTAAAAATAATATAATATAATTTTTTTTTCAATATTCTAAATTAATAAGAATATTTAATAAATCAATTAATTATTACTAGCATTGGGGGATAAAAAGTCAAGTTTGAATTGTTGATAATTCTTTTTATAGGTTTATTTTAATACTAATCCATGTTTTGAATCCATTTCATTTGTAGTCATTCCTTCATGCAAACATTAAATTATACTTTGACTAGAGAAACAATACAAGTATGATATGCTTTATTTTAAGCTACTTATTGACAAAAACAGAATGAGTAATTGAAAACTAATAAGCTCATTAATGTAAAAGAATGTATAACAAACAGTCTAAAAAATAATTCTCAACAATTCATGACTTTTTAACCTTGATCTTTGTAGCAATAATTAATTGATATATTAAATATTCCTATTAATTTGGAGTTTGGGAGAAAATTAATTATATTATATTATTTTAGTTTGAAAAATGCATTAAATTTATAATCATTTTAAGTTGACTAAGGATCGACCTTGTGGTTTAGTAGATGTGATTCATATAGGATAAAAAAACACTTATACCCACAAATATTTGTAGTTAACATTAACTTCTAAATAATTTAAATAGATGTAAATATCTTTTTACTCATTGCTAAATCAAGACATATAGGTAGTTGTTATTACCCAATTTAGTGAATTTGATTAATTATAGTTTCGAAATTTTGTATTTTGGTTAGTATGATTGTGTTGAATATTTCACTAACGTATTTGTTTGTCTTTAAACCATTTAAAAAAATGAATAATTTGAAACTAAGGTCAAAATGTATTTGAAAACTATTTATTAAATACTTTTATACATTTGAATATTGAAAAATTAAAAATATGTTTAACGGATATATGCATAGATGTAGGGAAAATGTAAAACAAATATTATGGAAGACTCTAGTATGAGTGAACTTGTGTCGTTGGTTATCCCTACATACCCTATTAATTAGTCAAAAGTTTTGTAAACGAAAAAATTGAATTTGAATTCTCTCTCTATATTTTTTGTGTTATTCCTATACGGTATCTTTAAAATAAATATATTAAATTAGTGTATTTTAGTAGTATAACAAATGAATATCATAAAAAATCTAGTAATGAGTTTGAATTTGATAATAAGAAACATATAATTTAAATTTTTTTTTTATAAATATCAAATTCCAATGCATTTTTAATTGTTCTGTCTTTGAAAACAAATTACTTTAAAGAAAAGGAGAAAGAGAACCAAATCTTGTAGTTATTTTTATATGATTATCTCTACCACTAATACTATTACTATAAGTTCTTAGAAATTATCAAATTTAAGTATATCTTAGTGTGTATTGAAATTACTTTTTATTAATACTACAAAATTGTTTATGTTCAATGTAACATTAATATTTTATAATATAGGATATATTTTTAATTTATACATTTAAATATAAAATTAAAATTTATCTCAAATTTTAATATATTTTAGTTTTTAAAACTTTAACAATAAATAAATATAGTCATTTTAATTTAATCATCTTATTTTTTTTATGTGTTAAACAATGTTTTAGACTGAAAATGTTAATCATTTAACACATCAAATTTATTTTTTTTAAATATAAAAATCAAAATATATCAAAATTTCACATTAGTGCAGCGAAGGGAAACGATTGCGGTTGTTTTTTCCTATACGTTGTGGTTTACGAACCACGACATATCCAGGCGCGGTAAAATTCGGTGACTATTGGCCGCGGTTGGAACCGCATCAAAAAGGTCTAGAATAGACCGTAGTTGTAGTAGGAACCGCAGCCAAAACCCCTTTTATTTTAAAAAAAAAATCGTTCCACTATAGGTTACGGTTCGAACCGCGGTAAAAGGCCAGGAATAGACTGCGGTTCGTGCCACAACCGCGACCAAAAGTCTTTTTTAAAAAAAAATTAAAAAACGACACACTTTCTACTGCGGTTGTGGTAACAACCGTGCCATATTCTCTTGCAATTTTTTTAAATAGCAGGTTTGTTTTTGTGATATCCACTACCACAAAAACAGACCTGCATATCAAACACATGTTCAAATTAAATTTCAACAGATCAAACACATGTTCAAATGTATTTTAACATCACATAAAGTACAAAGTCTTATAAAATACAATGTTTAAATCTAGTAACTAAGAACTATTATATAATCTAACTATATACTTTGCAACAGCTTTCCTCATGAATGATAGTGGCTTCTCAAGAATTGCTGTAGTATTCTTGAATCTCTGCACAAGATAATTGATATTAATTAGTGTATATGAATTCCAAATGTTCAAGAAAATCAAAATTTGTTAAATTTAAATATTACCGTTTCCCAGCCTCTTGTGATATGGGAACGAACAATGTGGGTCATCCAATACATTACATAGTATCCGCACTCATATGACCCCTTCTGTCTGTTACACTACAATATATCATCACAGTTGTAAATAGTTAGTGAAAATCATTAAAACAAAACAACTATAAGAAAGTATGGCTTTAGCATATGTCAAACCTTGAGAGAAATCCATACAATCTTTCTACTGTTAGCAATTGATCTCTCAATCATCATCATACTTGCTGGAATAGAATTATATATAAGAAAAAAGGTTTTAGCATTCATTTATATAACAAAGAAAGTCCAAACATTGAGGTTCTTACTAATCAACTACTTGTCTGAGATGTGTGAGAGGAGACTTGTGCAATGAGCAGAACCACAAAGCATAGCTTTCCTCTATAGAATTAACAAGAAGCTGCCAATGGCGCCTGAAATTCATAATAACTTAATTATTATATATTAAAATCACATATGGAACTTTATTAAGTTAACAAAGTTCACTTACCCAGATATATATGACAAAAAATATATTTTCTTGCCCCTTGCAAAACTTCTTATGAGATGTGTGTTGATCTGTTCAAAATCATTTGATTCGTGAATGGATTGAGGGTCAATGAACCCATAATCATCAGAGTATCCCAATTTGTTACTGATCCTAGACAGATACCTGAAATCAAAAATTAACATTGATATAAGTATACTTGATATATAAATCAATTTTATATAAATAATTGCTCATAGACTTACATCATCCATAGCTGAAGTAATGTAATATTCAACTCTTCTGAACCAACCAAATGTTTAGGCCAAGCGATAAAAGACTGGAATGCATGTTCCATAGTGAAAATCTCATCTGTGGGCTCCATACCATGAACAACAGTCGCTACCTTAAACACTCTTCCACGAGCTACCAGTATCGTCTCGGTACCGTCTAAAGTTTATAGCAGACATGGACTAACATCGTCCATGTCATCCCCTGGGACGACTGGTGCTGAACAACTTCCTTTCCCGCTTCTCCCTGTCAGAGTAAATGTTAGATTATATAAAAGATAGAAATAATTACACATAAATGTTTATTAATTTTACCTGTGGGAGGCACAACATGTTCCTGTTCCTGTATAGGAGATGGTATCGGGCGCATGCCACAACTCTCAAACTGCTGCTGGAACATGGCGTAGACCTCATTATACAATTCATTCCTAAGCTTTATCTTGAGCTCTGTCCTAAACTCCTCTCTAAGGTCCGCTCGAAGCTTTTTTGTGATCTCTTGTGTCAGCCTTTGTTCTTGTTCTTCGTTGTATGCATATGAAGTCTGACAAGAAGAGCTCCCAAAATAATCTCGAATGCCTACTCCAGTTCCAGCAGCACGTACACGTCCATGGTGCTCAGGTCGTCCAATTGCAGCAGTAAGAATATTCTAGCGACCCTGTGGAGTGAATTGACCTTGGGAGCTCTGCTCAACCAAGGAGTCTTGTAACATTACAAAACACCATTATTCTTTAAAAAGTTAATGTAGTATGTATAATGAAATTATTATTATTTTAGGAATAGTGATAACTTACAATTCTTTCAGAAATTTCCCGTGCAATGTCAGATGGTGCACGGGGAATAGGCCGCGGCTGCAACCATCTGACATTCCCCGCCATGTCAGCCCCTGCACTAAATTGGCAGGGGAATAAGTCGTGGTTCTCTGAGCAACCGCAACCTATTTCCCTGCCAATTTATTGTTTTTCTGACGTGGCATCAAAGGCAGAGGTTTGACTGGGGAATAAGCCACGGTTAATCAGGGAACCGCGACCTATACGTTGGATTTATTTTTAAAAATGTCACCATATAGTATTATGCTGCGGTTTCTGGTAAACCGTGGCATAATGTGTGCTGTAAAAACTCTATTTTTTACTAGTGTCATATATATATATATATATATATATATATTAAAAATATTTATGTTAGTGTTTCTTAATCTACTTTCAAACTATCTATATCACACGTCAAAACATACTTATAATAAAAAGATTGTAAAACATAAATAAAGTCAAGAAGAATTAGCTATTGAATTAAAAATATAGTAAATAATAATATTATAGAAACAACACAAGTTAAGTCTATCAAAAGTTATCTATCACATTAATAAGATAGATATATGTGTATGTATATAATAATTGATGATTTCCAAAATACTAACTTTAAATTCATACTGAAAAAGACTAGCACATGTCATAATATATGGTTTGTCTAACCATTTAAATATTGTGGTACAAATTTTATTTACCAATTTTGTATGATAAAAGTAGTTTTTTTTACACATTTTCTCTGTTAAGAATTAACCATATTTCACCTCAACTTAAAAATTTACACAACTTTTGTCACCTTATATCTTCTTTGAAATGACTTAAAATACAAGAAATCAATGAACCTCATAATTTAATAATACACAAATTAAACATCAATAACGTAGTGGCAACTCCCTACTTATTATTCTTATTATTTGCATAACATATGTATTTATCATATTAGTATTACTCTAGTTATATTTACCAAAATCTGAACATTTATTAATTGAATCTATAACATAATCAATGTTCAATAAATCCTATTATCTTAAATTTCAAAAAAAAAAAATTCTGGAAGAAAAAGTAATTTCATTAAAGTTTTGTGAGTCTAAGTGTGTCAATGAAGAAGGATGTTATATTTTTATTCTACTAATTTATGTTAGACAAAATACCCAATACCCAATGTAAATTTTCCTTGAACCTCACCAAGTTTCATGTAAATTTTTACATTTTCATTTTAAATTTAACTAATTTTGACTTAAACAAGAACTTGAAATATGAAAAAGTACCAATATCAATTTACATACAATGAACCATAATGTTATGAGAACACATTTTGAATGATACAATAATAGAAATATAACAACCTACTTCAATGATGTATTTAGACCCACAAAACTATAGTACAATTGGAAAAAAACATCAACCACCGTAGAACACCCACAACCACAAATTCAAACTACAAAAATGGTCTCCAAAACATCCACAAACACTCACATAACAACACCAACATGGTCGCCCCATCCTAAAGTAAGAAAGGAAAAGTGAAAGGGGTGAAATCACAAGGAAGAAGTCAGAAGCTCTAATTTAAACAATTTATGTCGAATTGTTAGTGGTATAACATAAAATTCAACATTTACTTCGAACTATATGTTAGTTTGTGTTGAGTTTTATGTCAAACTCCTATTTGTTCAACATAAATAAGTTTTAATTATTTTAAAAAATGTCATTGCACACTTTTTGGTTATTTTTTTCTAGTTCTAATTTAAATTGTGTGATGTTTTGCACTAGTGGACGAGTCTTTCTCTTTTCTCTATCACTTTATCATAACATCTCAAAATATAAAATTTAATTATTTGGTTGTCTGAACAAATAAATTTACAATTATAAATATCTTAAAATTCTCAAAATTTTAGGTTATGCAATAATCATGAATCATAACCAAGCAAGTCAAAATAAATCAAGTTGATTACGCAAATAATTTACATCAAAATAACATAAATCTTAATATCGTCATAATTATTTAATAAAGTATGAAACTTATAATTATCAAATTTTTATTGTTTATATCTATATCCTTTGAGTTCACACTCGTAATATAATCATACTTTAGTACTATTGGGCTCCTACACATTTTAATTCTATATCTTGAGTCATAATGGTCTCATGCCAATGTTGAACCAAAAAATACATGGATAAAATCAAATGATACAGTATCCAGAATCAAACAAGTTTAGATGGTTTTGATGATAACAAAAACAATTAAGAATTGTTTATGTATAATTTATGCATAATATGTTATAAGGTTTTGATCATCTATCAAATGATAAAGAAATCACTAGATAAAAGGATTCCTTAAGCTTATCAAACGACATGGGTTAAGTATGTTAGGATTAGACACTAAAGAATCCCATTTGACAAGATTGATAATGAATAAGTTTTAATAAAAACAAAATCCATAATAAAATAAAAGAACTAAGTCAAAATGATAAAAGTAATTATGTTCCAGTCAAGCCAAAGAAAGTTAAATAACATACTCATACAAAGACTAGTAAAGAAAGGTTAGACTAGATTAAGTCATCACTAAACTATGCTGAGTACCTAGTAAACGACACAATGATTAGATGCTATATAAAATTTGTTAAGCATAAATTATGATTATATATTTGTTCATCTATTGTGTGTTCACGAGTTTCAAGCAACATATATCAAAAGCACAATTAGTACATTACCGGTGAAATATGATGTGCATATTAGATTAAACAAGTTTGAAATTAAAGATTAAACGAGCTCAATTAAAGATGTTGATCAATTGAGTTGATAATGTTAATTCTTACCATTATCTGAGTCTTATTTTTGTGACAAAATAAACTCTTATATAACTTATAACTTGCTTAAATCCTTAATTCTATCTTGTTTTTGTAAATATCGACATTTTGCGCTACACTTATTTAATTATATATTTGATCCCCTCTTTTTGATTCTATTTTTTTTTTGTTAAGAAGACCCTTCACCGTATCAAAGAGCTTGACCACCCAAAGAAGTAGACAAAATAAAGAAAATGAGGAGTTTAAGAAGCCTAGGTGGCGTTGAGCACCACCTCACTGTGTTGAGCAGTACCATTACAAAAGCAAATGGTGCAGCCATTGCTGAGCGCCCCCTACCACTATTGAGCTCCACCATTACAGAGAGTTGTCCTTGGCATTCCGTAATCTAATGTTGAGCTGCAAGCCCCTTGCTTTGAGCGATGCCTATGTTGATGTGGCAAAATGTGCTTATTTATTCAGATTTCTTGAAGAGAGAAGGGTCTTTGGTGGTTTGGAGGCACAACTTTACTGTAGGAGCTCATGGAGGCTACTTGGGGCTTGTGGGAACAACCTTTCTTCTTTCTTGTGTTTCCTTCTTCTTCCATCTTCCATTTTATAAGCTTGAGGCTCCCAATAGAAATGAGGAGTCAAACCCATTTTGTTAGGGATATTTGTAGCCATTGAACTTTCATGTACTTTGTAAATGATTTGATTATATACATTTCTCTTCCTTTGAATGCTAATTTCTTATTTCCATGCTTAATGCTTGATTAAAAGGGGACGTTCTTAGCTCGATTTGTGGTTTATAGGGTTTTGGGAAGAATATTGTGAAACCTAGACTTGAAATAATAGATCTAGTAGAGCTTGTATCTAGGAATGAAACCTTGCCCATTAGTTTTCTGAAACCATAGATCTTAGTGCGAGCTTGGTCATTGAGTGATCAAGGGATTAACGCTTAATAAGGAAACCTAGGCTTTTTCACTTAAGGGATTAGGGATAAAGTTTTCTTGTGGGTTGACATTAGTGTTTGATGAAAAGGAGATGAGTTTGTGTGTACACAATAGCGAAACCGGTGAAATCTATCCCTATGCCATTCCATGCCATTTTTTACCTTTATCCACTCTTAAGTGTATTCAACTGTCAAAGTTCACCCTCTATTCTTTGTAAATTTATCTTCTTGTACATAGTATAAATTCATGTACTATTCTTTAGTCTAGATGAGGTGTTAATCATATAATTATTTAGTATTACACGAGTATCTTCCGAAACGATACTTGGTCTTACCATTTTATATTACTTGAGCAATTCAGTATGCTTGCTGATGACGTAACATGAATCAAAGTGGAAAAGCCTTGTTAGATGACTAAGGTCACTAGACAAGTCATTTGAAGATAGTCACCAAACAAGTCATTCAATGATTAAGTTACTAGATAAGTCATTCGACGAATAAGGTCATCAAATGAGTCAGACCAAGATAGACTACAAGACGAGTCAAAGTATATAAGATAACTTGTGGTGATTAAACGACTAAGGTCAAAATAACTAGATAAGTCAAGTCAATACAAACAAGATGAAAGTCAAAATATCTTAATTAGATGAGTACAATGAATAAATGGCTCAAATGCAAAGTTTTCCAGATGAATAAAGTCAACAAATAAGTAACAACTACTATACGAGTATGGTGATCAAATAAGTCAAGTTGAGTTTACCATAATACTCAAGAAAGTCAACAAATCATCAGAAGACATAATAATTAAGTCTAATACAATAAATGAAATCTAAATGTTGAAATTGAAGATTGAATCAACAAGAAGAATAACAGGATTGTTGTAAATCAATAATTAAAAGATCAACATTGATTAAAGAAATATATGAATAATATTTACATTGATTGAAGATTCTGAATAATGATATGATATTTAAAATCAATCATGAACAAGAGAATATCCTCAAGAATCCAATTCAAAACTATAATGGTGATATGATATGAAGAATCAAGAAATTCAAATTAAAGAATTATAAGAAAGGAAGATGCATATGCTCTAAACATAAATAGAGACCTTCCATATGAAGCATGGTGAACATATTGAAGTAAAGAGAAGATATTAATATGAATATACATCAATGATCACTGATGAACAACCATATCACACAAACTATTCCAAACAATCAGAATTAACCTCCTTTCTAATGCAATATAGAATCAACTGAGGTCATTCCAAGGAAAAGGCCAATGCAATGATGATATTGAATGTGGAAGAAAATATTTTGGGAGGTTTTTCAAAAGCAATACAATAGCGAGCTTGGATTGAAATAACTAAGAAAGGGATTTAATAGAAGAGGAGAAACAAGCTTAGCTTAAACATTTTTCCCTTATCGTAGAAAATTGTGAGGAAGATGGGAAATGTGTAGTTGTATTTATAGGCAAGCAAAAATTACAAGACCAGACATACTTACTAATTATGGACTTGTGTTAAAGAAGAACAAACACATATAAGTAATAGACACATAAAGTAAAAGATGATTAAGAAACCAATAGATACTAAACCATCAATAAATGCTTTTCTTTGATAGAAGATCTTATCAAGTTATACCTATAACACAATAATTGAGGATAAAGTGCATATGTTTGAAGCATTTGCTATTTAAAAAACTCTAGAACAATGAAAGTGTTAAAAGTTATTGAAGAACAAACACACCCAACATAAGTAAATATATGCTACATTATACATTATTAAGCAAAAACATGTTTGCTAAAGTTCGAAGCAACAAACAATCCCTTGCTAGTTAAAAAGAATAAACACACATGAAGTACCTTATGCTAGGCACATATTTTAAGTATCACACCATCTAATATTGATGAGTTGATTAGGGAATGTCTTTCAAAGAAGATTCTAGCACATAGTACCATTCATCAATATGAAAAAGCATAAATTGATATTATCAATAATACAAAGACATTTCAAAGATAAAAAAAAATGATCTACACATATCATCATGCTACATAAAGTAAAATGTCAATATAAAGTCAATAACTTCTAAAACAAGATAACCTATAATGCTCTAAAGCATGTGACCTACAATAGTCCTTTTTGGTCACCTATAAGATTCCAAGACATAAATAATAAGCCTTATGTGCATGAGAAAAGTATTGAAAAGCCTTCAGGTGTTTAAATTGTAGTTCATCTTATACAGGACTTAAATAGAGATACATATATATTTTTAATCCTTTACTACTGTGAAGTTATCTTTTTAGAGTTTTTAAGTAATTATGGAAAGATGTTATATTCTAATAACCTATAAGTTATAAGTAGAAGTAATAATACGTGTAACATGTT
The DNA here is from genome assembly GCA_027742785.1 of Vigna reflexopilosa. Lineage (NCBI taxonomy): Eukaryota > Viridiplantae > Streptophyta > Magnoliopsida > Fabales > Fabaceae > Vigna > Vigna reflexopilosa. The sequence continues at coordinate 4,505,059 of CM050917.1, forward strand.
TTTGATTAGTGGAACCTTTTGACCTTAACATTTGAGAATTAGATTTAGTTTATAAGGTGAACAAATATAAAATTATGTCATTGTTGATTCTTCTGTAATGTGTTATATTATTTACTCCGTATCCTTTTTAATAGGCTTATGAACATGTTTTGTAAATCCATCAATTATCCCTTTTAATAGGTCTATGAACATGTTTTATAAATCCATCAATTATCATGCAGACCATTAATGAAAACATTTTTCAAAAGTGTTTTACCAATTATATTCATTTTTTTCTTTTAGAATTAATTTTCTTTTTAACATGATAATGTGTAACAAATTTTTCCAATACACTTTTAAAAGTGTAGTCTTTAATGAAGTGGTAGCCGATGAGAAATATATTTACTTTTAAGGGATTTATCTCCAAAAAGAATAATAAATAATTGATGAATTATGATTCTCTCTTTTATGAAAACAATTCTTAATAGTTTATATACTTATTCTTATTTTGAAGAGTCAAATCTAGTCCTTATTTTAAAATCTTACTCAACTAAAAAAAACTAAAATATCCTCCATAACTATATCACACCATTGTTGTTCACTAGTGAAAAACGCTGTTTAACGTCACCCTTAGACGTCAGTTAAGAGTAAGCACAACATATATTGATGACCGGTGGCATTTTCGTAAATAAGTTGGCCCCAACGTCTATAATATTTTAGACGTCGGGCCCCCTCCTAACTGACGTTTATATAGACGCCAGTTAGGAGGGGCCTCGACTTCTAAAATATTATAGACATCTGTTATCGGGGGAACCGACGTCTAAACCCTAAACCCAGAAATTTTAAAAGTCACTTTTTGACTCCATTTAAACGTCTGATCCCGCCACTCCGACTTCTAAAGCCCTTTAGACGTCTGTTATTTGGACAACCAACGTCTAAACCTTAAACCCAGAAATTTAAAAAGTCACTTTTTGACTTCATTTAGACGTTTGATCCCGCCACTACGACTTATAAAGCCCTTTAGACGTCTGTTATTTGGGCTAAACCTTAAACCCAGAAATTTAAAAAGTCACTTTTTGACTTTATGTAGACGTCTGATCCCGCCACTCCGACTTCTAAATCACTTTAGACGTCTGTTATTGGGGGAACTGACGTCTAAACCCTAAACCCAGAATTTTAAAAAGTCACTTTTTGACTCCATTTAGACGTTTGTTTTGGCGGGAACCGACTTCTAAAGCCCTTTAGACGTCTGTTATAGGGGAACCGACTTCTAAAAGTCGACATTAAAACACCGTGATCGCGAGACAGCTGTTACGCGGACTCATTGTTCATCATCTTCGTCGCGTTTTCTCTCTACGGGTTACGCTTTTCAGGTTCGTTTTCTCACTTTTGCACTGTTTTAAATTAGTTTTACTCCGATTACATAACTCTTTGATGCATTATCTTTCATTTGAACCGATTAAAATGCGTTTTCATTGGGTTTTGGTGCAGTTATTCTCGTGTCCTTGGGCAGCGGTTTCTTGCGTTTTGCATTCTCTAATTCCCTCTACTATGTCTTTAAAACCATCCAATAAAAAAATATACAATACATTCTCTTCAACTAAAATATAAAGTTGTAAACTCGAATCACCATCAGTTAGAAGCAACCTCAGAGACGTCTGACCTGTATGGATCGGACGTCTATATAGACGTCTGACCTATATAGGTCCGACGTCTATAAAGACGTCTGACCTAAAGGGTCTGACGTCTCATTAACGTCACCCATATAGACCTCGGACAGAAATCAGACGTTAAAAGTCCAATATAACCGACGTTAAACAACGTTTTTCCACTAGTGGTTGCTGCCACTTTTGATACAGACATCTTTCACCATTTTGAAACTTTTAACAACCATGAAATCTATATCCAAGATCAAATACTAGTCTTGGAGGATCCATGACAAGAATAAAAACTAAATTGATGGAGAAAACTTTGCAAAAGATGGTGATCAATCTAATAAAGGTGTAATTACATAATGAGGTCCAAAATGTGAAAGTGTTATTCACATGTATTATTTATTTGGAATGAGAAAAAAAAATTCCAATTGTTAGACTTTTAATAAAAGATGCAAAAATGTTTTTTTTTTTCATAAAAGCATTATAAATAATAGGAAGATAACAGAGGATGTTTTAGTTATGTGACAATAATTTTTTGCTAGAGTATTTTCCTAAACCATTTTTGAACTTGTTCAGAATTTCTATTTGTCGTGATGATCTTCAAAAAATTATTATACTTCATTGTTTGTGCACTTATTTTTATGTATTTTTCTGTCAATTGCAGTCTATAGTCAAAATTTATATTTTCCAATTATTAATATTATTATCTAAATCTCATCTCCTTTCATATTTATTTGTATAATATTATTCCTATCATGAGTTACGTTAAAACTAATTAGGTTCAAATTAAAAATAACTTTCATCATTTTCAGAGAAAGAATAAGAGATAAAACGAAAAAGAAAAAAAAGCTTTTTCTGGATAGCTTTTTCCATAATGCACTTAATGTGTTTTGAAAATCTTGTTCTAAAGGAAAAAATTGTTTCAAAAATATATACATGTTCCAAAAGGTTTATTCTAGAAATTTTATTCTAAAAATCTTGTTTTCAAATTCATTTTGTGTTTCATAATATTTCTTTCGAAAAATTTTATTCTATAAATTTTAGAAATTCCAAAAAAAAACTTTCAAAACATATAATTTGAAAGTCACTCTTACAAAATATAAAAATTTGATAAATTTTTTAATTTTTAAAATTTGAGGAATGTGAGAAGAAATTGTAGGAATGGAGGAAGTAAAAACCTCCCTTCTTTACTATAATGTAAAAGCCAATATGTATCACACACACACAAGAAGTATAAAGTAAATAAAGAAAATAATAATGAAAAATAAAGAAAGATGTTTTTTTTTTGAAAAAATTACGTTTTTTTTTATCTTTACATTAATATACGTCTCTACTATAATCACATGTTAACACCTACGTTTAATTTGAAACTATTAAAATTACTTTGGAAACTAATTATTGAAAATATATTGGATAAAATTATCGAAAAAGACGTTTTAAAAATGCAATATTTTTAATGTGGATAAATTTTTGTGGTACAAATTTTACGTACCCCAAAATAAATATACTCAAATAGTAAAATTGAGAAAAAAAAAAGTACACGGGTCCCACGCTCGTACGGACACGATCTGTTTGCGCTACTTTCGTGGTTGGTCTCTTCCTTTTCTTTTCTTTCTCATCGATATCATTTTTGATGCTTTTTGTGTCACTCAGTCTCACGCACACTGTCAGAATCTCTTCGCCCTTTTTCACCGAAGTCGACCCCTTCAGTTTTCACCAAAATGCAGTCCAGTCCGTTGATCCTCGAGGAACCCATCAGAATGGCTTCCATCCTCGAGCCATCCAAGCCTGTCAGCATCTCCTCTCTCTCTCTCTGTGTTTTCAATTTTGTTAATTTTGTGTTATTTTCAATTTTCAAGCTTTGTGATGGAAAAAAGAACGCGATAATAACCGTTTTCCTTGTGTGCCTGTTGTTTCGGAGTTGCATTTCTTGATGCTTTGTTTTCTTGATAGTTTTTAATTTAGAAGTCGGAAACGAGTTTTGTTGGTGTTTCATTTGTGAATCTTTGAAATATTTGAACACACGAAGGAAATTGACATTTTTGTAATTAAAAGGTGAAGACAGAAAATGGAAATGCCAAATGAAACGTGGGTAAGCGGCCTTTAGTTTTTATATTTTTTGGGAAACTGAAAATGGTTTTCTTAGGGACTGCATGTTTCAGATCTCGGTTCTTTTATTTTGAAAACTGCTTTTGTGAAACAAAGTTAAGTAGTTAACTTCTAATTGATCACTGGCTTTAACTGAGAACGAAGATGTTTAAAGCGTTTTCAGAGTTTTCTGTTGTTTGCATCTTCCTTTTAGAATTCGAATTTTAAATTAGTAGATCGGAGAAGACTTGTTTTCATGGTCGGAGTAGAGTTCGAATTCGGTCTCTGAGATTTTTTTTTTCAATGGTATCGATTGGGAAATTTGCTTTTTTAACTCCTTTTTATTTGGCAACATTATGTGGTGTTGCTCTAGCTCGAGTTGAGGTGAAGATGTATATTGTGCTTTTCACATTTTGCAAAATTGGAAAAAACTTTTAATTTTTGTATTGTGTTTGTGCTTCTATCTTTAAAGTCTTGATATGGTGTACTTTTTTTTTTTTTTTTTTACATTTTAATTTTCTTTTGAAATAAAAGTTAGGAAAAAGGGTCAAATTAAAAGTAGTATCAGAGCAATAGTGCAGTTTCTACGGAAGTACTAAAAATTTGCTCACAAGGTTGTGATTTATTTAAGCTTTCATGTTGCACTCTAGGTTTGAAGTTTGGAGCTGGTGGGTTATGTAGTTGTTTTTTCAGATTTGTTTATTATTTTGGTGTTGAAGTGTGAAACTAAAGACATTGTTAACCTATCCTAGAGAACTTTTTCTCTTTGACAATTTAAATTTTGACTAAGTGGTTGTTGAAATGCACTCTGCAGAGTTTCTTTCCAGCTATGACAAAGATTGTTGGCACACTTGGCCCAAAGTCACGATCAGTTGATGTGATTTCCCAATGTCTTGAGGCAGGAATGTCTGGTATTTTCCCAAATGCAACCTTTGATTGTTTGTGATCTTTATTTAACAATTGACTGCAAATATTTGTTGTATGATAGATAAGAGACTACCTGGTTATTTTGTCTTTCTAGTTATTGTAGTAAGAAAACATGAAATTGGATAGCTTTGTCTTATAAAATCAACTATTTTGGAATTAGAAGGCCTTTCTTTTTTTCCAAATCTTTAACTATCTCACGAGTAAGAATCTAGGAGCATTTTTGTGGCTTCTTTATGGTTTGCAGCTTCCCTTATGTATCTACTGTGATAGTTGACAAGCTTGAGTTTTCAATTGGTCATGACTCGTCTTATTCTTCTTTTCTTACAATGTACTAGTGGCAAGGTTTGATTTTTCATGGGGTGATCCAGAATACCACCAAGAGACGTTGGAAAATCTAAGGACTGCTATCAAAAGCACTAGAAAACTTTGTGCGGTAAACGTGTTATTTTTTTGTTTGTTTATTTAAATGTTAAGTAATCACTCAAGCTCTAATGGGCTATCTTCTTGACTATCTCTCTTCTAAAGGGGTCCCTCTTCTTGGAGATCTACTAACACATTTAAGCATTAAAGAGAACACTACTATCACATACTCATTGTCATTTTGGTTGGGACTTACACTAGTTGGATGTGAAGAAGGTATTTCTCCATCACGCTATAGAAGGAGTGTACATGGATATTTCTCTAGGATTTAAAACTCATAGTAAAGGAACAAGGTATGTCTCCTAAAGAAGCAATCTCTAACAGTATGCTTTGAAAGATTTATAGAAACAATGATTTCCTTAGGATACAAGCAAAGCCAAGGAGACCATTCTTTATTCATAAAGCACTCCCTTACAGGTAAGCTCACTATACTATTGGTCTATGTAGATGATATATTTATAGCAGAAGATGATGAAACAAAAAAATTGACTTTAAAGGAAAAATTGACAGCTCAATTTGGAATGACAGACCCGAAAAAACTCATGTATCTCCTTGGAATAGAGGTTGCTTATTTTAAAAGAAGGATTTTCATCTCTCAAAGAAAATATGTACTTGATCTTTTCAAAGAAATAGGTAAGCTAGGATGTATAACATTTGGAGTTCCTATTGAACATAATCATAAAATTGGAAGGGAAGAGTTATTCGTAGAAAAGATTCAATGTTAGAGATTGGAAAACTTATTTATCACACAAGGCAACAAACATTGCTTATGCAGTTAGCATGATTAGTTAGTCTATGGATGATCAAAGAGAAAGAAACATGTGAGCAATTGACCAAATTCTTCAATACTTGAACTCATTTCCAAGAAAAGTTACTGTTAAAGAAGACACTTTGATCAGGGGATTACATATTGATGCAGACTATTCATGTTTTGTTATCAGCACGAAGTCAACCTCTGGGTGTCATGTGTTTCTTGGAGAAAGTATGGTAACCTGGAGAAACAAAAAACATGATAAAATGTCTTGATTTAGTGTAAAAGTTGAATTTTGAGACCTTGCTCAAGGAATGTGTGAATGACTCTAGATTAAAATCATAATCATCATGACCTAAAAATCAAGGTTGATATCCCTTTGCAACTGGATTGTGATAACAAGTCAATCATGAGGATTGCCCATAAACTATTACAATATGATAGGATAGAACATGTTGAAATTGATTGACACTTTAGATAATCTTGGAAAAGGTATTGTGGCAACAATCCATGTCCGTACTGGACTTCAAATTACATACATTCCCACTAAGATACTTCCTTTAGGCACATTTTAGGATCTTCTTGTAGGCAAGTTGGGGATGATCAATATTCATTTTCTAACTTGAGGGGAAAGATTCTAAATAGCGGATTATTAGGATAAAAATTTCCTCAATATCTTCATGTTGATTAGGAGAAAATATCTTTAGAATCTTTCTATTCATTTCAACATATTTTTATTTTAAAGAGTTTGATTGTTACAAATAGAAGTGATGATAGTTATGATTGTTATCTGCAAAATAATTCTTTATTTACTTATATGGTTCAATTTATCCTCCTTAGTAGTTACCTTTTTAGGGTGAGTTCCCCTAGCACTTGGACGCATAACAAATTAGTTGGTATGTGATAAATATAATTGATCAATCTTCTATCAAGTGCCAAATATGCTATGAATCCTTCCAGTTTAGTATTGTTACTTGTACCACTGTGATACTTAGTGTGTGTTTGATGCACTCTCTGAGATAATTCATCTACAAGACAACTTTTTATCATGTTTTCTTTTTGATGATTGATGTACAATGCGAAACAGTTTTGTATTTTGTGTTGTGTGATCGTATCGTATGGATACTGGACGAAACAATACAAGTTTTGCTATAATACCCTTTCCATTGTATAATATTTGTTTTACATGTTTTCTGTTTTTATACTCTAATAATTCACATAGTTCTTGTCAATTATCTTTTTATATTTAATATAATGTTTAAGAATTTATGCATTACTAAAAAAGTGTAGACCAATTCCTTTTGATATTTAAAGAAAGCTTAAATTTATGAGTACTTTAATACAATCTCCTCATTAACAATCTGAAGGAAAATTTGTCAACCTTTATGAGTGGCTATCAATAAGTTTTTGGTAGAAAGTTGAATTTGAGGAGCAAAAGGAAGAACTAGGAATAACTGGAACAAGTTATGACAACTTGGTTGTTGATAGGAACCCGGAAATAGTTAGGCCCAAACCCAAAATATCTAAGGTGTATGTTAGACAAAGAAAGAAGGGCAAAGTAGGGGATCAAAATGGCAAGAGAGAGAATGAGAAGAATTCCATGTAACAAACTGCTGAGCTGACACATTAGGAGAGGAGAAATTCTGTTATGTGGGTATAAGGAGTGGAAGGAGAGTGGGGGGAAGTGGGGGCTGGAATTGGCTGGGAATTGGGAGAGACTAGACACTCTCTAACTGTTTAGGAATACTTTTTCTTGCTTACAAATCTGTATTTCTCTTCCTAGGATATGCACTCTGTTTTTCTTCAATAATAAAGTGAATATTCAGCTATAGTGTGCTTTCTTATTTCTGGTATCTATCAATTGGTATTCAGAGCCCACGATTCTTGGGATCTGGATGGTTACTACAAGAACAACAATGGAGTCACGGATTGAAAATCTAGAGAAAAGTATGCTTGAATGGAAGCATGAGAGTCAAATCCAAATGGACGAAATCAAGCAACTGTTGAAGGAAAAAAATCGAGGAGATACAAGGGTCGATCACGACAACAACGTTCTTCGAAACGACGCACGGAGGGGGAGAGTCAGGGTAGTCAAGCTATTTCATCACGAGTTTCTGAACCCTGTTCTAGAACTCGGGATTCGCGGAGGGGGAGTCGACCACCGAAGGGGGATTATAGAGGGCAAAAATTGGAGATTCCAATATTTGCTGGTGATGATGCTTATGGATGGATTAACAGAGTCGAACGCTACTTCAAGGTGAACGATATGGATGACTATGAAAAGATGGGGGGGGGGTGTTAGTAGCATTAGAGGACCGGGCATTGAATTGGTACCATTGGCGGGAGGAACAAACCCCTTCACCAAGTTGGGTTCAGTTCAAGGAGGCAGTGATTCGGAGGTTTCAACCGGAATTAGTGCAAAATCCTTTTGGGCCATTGTTGAGCATTAAGCAAACTGGGACAATAATGGAGTATAGGGAAAAATTTGAGATGATTTCAGCACCTTTGAAGAACGCTAATCGGGTGATGTTAAAAGGAATTTTTCTAAACGGACTCCATGTAGAATTGCAAGCCGAACTGAAGTTGTACAACATAGACTCATTATCAGAACTCATGGATCGGGCCCTATTATTGGAAGAGAAGAATTGGGCTTTGAAGAAAAAGGTGTTAGGCTCGAGTGAGAAAGTAAGCATGGGTGAGAAGGAGACTTCTCCAATGGTGACCAAGATGGCTCGATCATATACTTCAACAGTAGATACTATGAAGAATAAACTGTATGCTAAGAAGCCCAATTATGGAAGTGCAGGTCTAATTGAGCCCAAACCGCAAAATGGGCCTAGCGGAGACAAACAAATCACTATGGGTAGGAGGCTTTCGCAAGCTGAGTTGCAAGAACGGAGTAAATAGGGGTTGTGTTTTAAATGTGGGGAGAAATGGGGACCTGAACATGAATGCAAGCTGAAGCATTATCAGTTGGTTTTGATGGAAGAATGGGGGGAGGGAGAATCGGAGGATGGGGATGAGGAAGAGGAAGAAAAAACAGAGTTGGAGCACAAGACACTTCAATTGTCTTTAAAAAGTAAGGTGGGGCTGACCTCTCACAAATCTTTTAAGATTTGGGGGACTATTGGCCAAAGACGAGTGCTGATATTGGTGGATTGTGGAGCAACCAACAGCTTTCTTTCTAGAAAATTAGTAGCTGAGTTGAATCTGCCAGTGGAGAATACCCCTATTTATACCGTGGAGGTGGGAACGAGTGCGAAGGTGAAGGGTAGAGGACTGTGTAGAGGAATTGAACTTGAGGTGCAAGGAGTCAAAATTAAACAAGATTTTTTTCTGTTTAATTTAGGTGGAACTGAGGTGGTATTAGGGATGGACTGGTTGGTAGACCTTGGTGACATTGAAGCTAATTTTCGAATCATGATCATAAAATAGGAGGCAAGAAGGTGTTAAAGGGAGACCCTTCCCTAAGCAAGGCCCAAGCATCCTAGAAGAGCATGATTAAAGCCTTACATGATGAAGGAGTAGGTTACTATATTGCATATCAGCAGTTAGAAGATATAGAGGAAAATCAACAACTGTTATTTGATGAGATCAAGACTGTCCTAGAGGAGTATAAGGACATTTTTCAGGACCCACAAGGGCTTTCGCCAAGAAGAGAGCATGATCATGCAATCAATCTCAAAGAAGGTGTTCAAATACCACATATCAGTCCTTACAGGTACCCTTATTATCAGAAGAATGAGATTGAGAAGATAGTAGGTGATATGCTGGATGCAGGGATTATTAGGACTAGTACTAGCCCTTACTCTAGTCCGGTTATTCTTGTAAGAAAAAAAGATGGTGGGTGGAGATTCTGTGTGGATTATAAAGCACTTAATAAGTTGATAGTACCTGACAAATTTCCCATTCCGGTAATTGATGAATTATTGGATGAAGTAGGATCGGCTCTACTATTTTCCAAACTGGACTTAAAATCTGGTTACCACCAGATTCGAATGAGGGAAGAAGACATTTCCAAGACAACTTTTAGGACACATGAGGGACACTATGAATTCTTGGTCATGCCATTCGGGTTAACCATTGCCCCTTCTACTTTTCAAGCTCTCATGAACAAGGTCTTAAAACCATATCTAAGGAAGTTTGTGTTGGTATTCTTCAATGACGTTCTTATTTATAGCCCGAATGAGGGAAGCCATCAACAACACCTTAAATGGGTGCTTCAATTGCTGCGGGAAAATAATTTATTTGCAAATTCGAAGAAATGTAATTTTGGGCAGCAACAGTTGAGATATTTGGGACACTTGATTTCGGGAAAAGGAGTTTCCTCAAACCCAGACAAGGTTAATGAAATGGTAAATTAGCCGGTTCTGAAGGATCTAAAAGGGTTGAGAGGATTCTTGGGGCTCACGGGATATTATAGGCGATTTGTTAAAAATTATGGCAAGATTGCGTGGCCACTCACACAGTTGCTCAAGAAGGACAATTTCAAGTGGGGAAATGATGCTCAACAGGCTTTCGAACAACTCAAGGTTGCAACAACCTGTCTTAGCTGTTCTGGATTTTGAGAAAGCTTTTGTAATAGAGACAGATGCTTCTGGCAAGGGAGTAGGAGCTGTGCTTATGCAAGTAGGCAGACCCATAGCTTACATGAGTCAATCATTGTCTGATAGAGCTCAACGAAAGTCTGTCTATGAGAGAGAATTAATGGCTATAGTGTTGGCTGTTCAGAAATGGAGGCATTACTTAATGGGTAGCCATTTTGTGGTGCACACGGATCAGAAAAGTTTGAGATTTTTGGCTGACCAGAGGATTATGGGGGAGGAGCAGCAGAAATGGATCTCAAAATTAATGGGTTTTGACTTTGAGATAAGGTACAAACCTAGTTGTGAAAATAGGGCAGCAGATGCCCTCTCTAGGAAGCTACAATATTCAGCACTCTCCACTGTACAATTCAATGAATGGGATGGGCATCAGATGAAATTCAAGCTAATGCTAGATTAAGGGGGATCATCCAGGATTTATTGAAACAACAAGATTCACATCCGGGGTTTCAATTAATAAAAGGAAGATTGTATTATAAAGGACGAATGGTAATACCAAAGAATTCCTCTAATACTCAAGGAATTTCATGATTCAGCATTGGGTGGGCATTCTGGATTTTTCAGAACATACAAGAGAATTTCTGGATTATTATTTTGGGAAGGGATGAAGAAAGAAATACAACAGTATGTGTTGAGCTGTGAAGTTTGCCAACAAAATAAGTATCAAGCCTTGAACCCAGGTGAGCTGTTACAACCTTTGCCAATACCTACTCACACTTGGTTTGATATTTCGATGGATTTTATAGGAGGATTGCCTAAAACCCAAGGGGTTGATACCATTTTAGTGGTCGTGGACAGGTTAACCAAGTATGCACATTTTATAGCTATTGCTCATCCTTACACGGCTAAGGACATTGCTGAAATTTTCATCAAAGATATCGTCAAGCTACATGGGTTCCCCTCTTCGATTGTGTCTGACCGGGATAGAGTTTTTATCAGTCATTTTTGGGCGGAACTATTTAAAATGGCTGGCACCAAGCTGAAATTCAGTTCTGTCTATCACCCTCAAACGGACGGGCAAACTGAAGTGGTGAATCACTGTTTGGAGACCTACCTTCGGTGTCTGACTGGGACTAAGCCTAAACAGTGGCCTAAATGGCTCAGCTGGGCAGAGTTTTGGTACAACACTAACTACAACTCATCTACTAAAATGACTCCCTTTAAGGCTTTATATGGGAGAGAACCTCCAGTATTAATTAGAGGAGATATGATACAGTCTTCTGTGGAGGAGGTTAATAGGTTGATGGCTGATAGGAATCATATGTTGGATGAGTTAAAAGAGCATCTAGTCCAGGCCCAAAACAGAATGTGCAAGCAAGCCAACAAGCACTGACAGGAGGTGGAATTTCAAGTTGGAGATGTAGTGTATTTGAAGATACAGCCTTATAAATTAAAGAGCTTGGCTAAAAAGGTCAATCAAAAGTTAAGTCCGAGATATTATGGGCGTTACGAAATTATGGAGAAGTTTAGTCCTGCTGCTTATAAACTGCAACTACCTGCAGGAAGCAAAGTGCATCCAGTTTTCCATGTTTCTGCACTTAAGAAATCCATCCTGCAACAATTACCAGTCAACCATTACCTTTATTTTTAGCATATGATTGGGAATTAAAGGTTCAACCAGCAGAAGCACTTGCTGTTAGAAGAAATCAACAAGGGGATCTCGAAATTCTTATTAGGTGGAAAGATTTACCAGATTTTGAAAATTCATGGGAAGCTTTATCTACAATCAAGGAGCATTTTCCTGATATCCACCTTGAGGACAAGGTGCATCTTGTGGAGGGGAGTGTTGATAGGAACCCGGAAATAGTTAGGCCCAAACCCAAAATATCTAAGGTGTATGTTAGACAAAGAAAGAAGGGCAAAGTAGGGGATCAAAATGGCAAGAGAGAGAATGAGAAGAATTCCATGTAACAAACTGCTGAGCTGGCACATTAGGAGAGGAGAAATTCTGTTATGTGGGTATAAGGAGTGGAAGGAGAGTGGGGGGAAGTGGGGGCTGGAATTGGCTGGGAATTGGGAGAGACTAGACACTCTCTAACTGTCTAGGAATACTTTTTCTTGCTTACAGATCTGTATTTGTCTTCATGGGATATGCACTCTGTTTTTCTTCAATAATAAAGTGAATATTCAGCTATAGTGTGCTTTCTTATTTCTGGTATCTATCAGTTGCTAACCCATGTTGGATGAAAATGGCTCATGGTATTTTCTTAGATATCAACAGAGCACTTAAACTTGGTGGAGCAGTGTGTTTGGGAAAACATTGGGGTTAATGTAACCCACGTTTTTTCCAGCACACAAATATACTTGCTTCCCAATTTTCACCTTTGGAAAGTGTGAACTTCTGTTTGGTGCCTCACAAGTGGAAAACTGAACATGCAGAAAGGGATTGTGGGAAAGACAATTACATTTGAAAGAAAACCAGTTTTAAGGAGTGGTATGCATTGGAAAAAAAATTTGTCCCTTTAATGAGTAACAATTTTAATTTTTTCTCCTGTCCTTCGCCTTTTCTTTTTGTGCCATTCTTACTCTATTTTTTTATTCAAAAACGTGGCACAAGTATTTTTGTTTTCTATTGTACTTTTTATTTTAACAAATTAAATGGACCCTTAGTGATTTTGTTTTTACTTGTAAAACATAATATGTTACACTCTACAAGCAAAACATCAAATTCCCTCAAAAGAATGTTTTAATTACAGTTACACCACTTCCATTTTGTATTTTTCTCCTCTGACCTATTCCTCAATATTACCATCCTCGTGTAGCCTTGAATAGTAATATAAAATAGATTACTGCTAGTTGGGTGCATGTTATTTGTATAAGCTACCATGTGTTAATACTTTTTTTAACTGTTATCAACTTGTATGGCTCAAAATTTCGACTTTTGTCTAATACAGTCTGAAGCCTTGTAAACATTCATTCTGTTCATTTATTGGTATCTAATGTAAAAGTCTGGACAAGGAAAGTAAGATTACCGTAACCATTACTCCTTGCACATGACATAGATAAGATGAATTATGGTATATCATAAAAGTAACTGATATTAATTCCTTAACATTTATGCTTTCAAAATGCGAAAATACTATCTGAAGGTTATTTTATGTTAAAATAAATATGCATTTTTTTCTAACTCCAGGTTATGCTAGATACTGTGGGTCCAGAACTACAAGTTGTCAACAAAACTGAGCACCCAATTTCCCTTCAGGCTGACACATCGGTTGTCTTAACTCCTGATCAGAACAAAGAAGCTGCTTCAAATCTTTTGCCTTTAAATTTTAATGGGCTTTCAAAGGTCAGTAATGTGTGTATCTTTAAGTTTTAACAAATGTTTCTGAAGGGAGAAGGGGCATTATATTTATGTTGAATCTTTTTGAGGTTTGCATACATGTGCATTATAATAGTAATCAAGTGCATGTTGTCTTCATCTGAATTATTATCCAGCTGTTTACTTGTGGTATTTTGGTCTTTCATCCATATTATTAAAGTAGTTACTTGGTTACTTGGAGAAGCAAGAAGCATATTGTTAAGACGTTTGTTCCAATGGATGCTCAATGAGCTTGGAATTTCTTTAAAAATACTATGAAAGTCTTGTACAATAGTGAACTGCTATTATCATTGCTACAAATATAATTCATTTTTAGAACCTAAATTTTAGAGATCACCACTTTAAAAAAGGAAAAGTTGATGATGCATAGTTCCTTGTAATCACTTACGGTGTTGATAGATTTCAATCCATCTTTCTTCTAATCCAAACAAACAGATTTATTCTCTTGATACCTTGGTCTCATTTTCATGCAAATTCTATTTTGTATTTTCTCACTTCATAATAATAAAAAAACTATTGCTGGTATGAGAGGTTCCTCTAAGTAATGGATTTTTCCCTTTGGATAAGTTTATTTGGAAATCTATTTGCTCTCTGATGTAAAATTCTTTGTATAAGCATAATTAATATGAATTACTTTCTAATTCGAAGGCCTATAACACCTTCACCTCTTGATTGTGAATTGTGAAGACTGAGTTCTGAAACTAATTCTTTCTAGTTTATGCCTTGCTCAGAAGTTTCCCTTTTATAGATAATCTTTTTGGTATTTTTGGTGAAGATTGGGCTTGCCTAAGAATCTCAAGTAGCTCCCTATGTGTTAATTTTACAGGATTTGATTCTGGCAAACATATTAAAAGGCTTTAGTCCTGTTCTCATGTGTAGTTATCTGGTGCATTTGATAGAAAGATATTCTGTTATCTTTATTATTGGTTGCGGCATGTGTTCATTTGGAATCAAATTGTTCATCTCAAATTCCAGTAGCTCTAATCTTGACCATTTTACATTAAAATTCTTATATAATAACAATTTGTGGTTTTACAAATTTAGCTTCTTATTTCTCATCTTGTTAGGTATCTACAATTTTGCAGGCTGTGAAGAAGGGTGATACTATTTTTATTGGTCAGTACCTGTTTACAGGAAGTGAAACAACCTCAGTGTGGCTTGAGGTAATGCAATCCTGGATGGAAATAGTTCTATCTTCAATGCTTCTGCAAATAGTTTTTTCTGACTATTTTGGTAATTTTGTTATTATAGGGTTTAGACAGGGAAAGGAAACTTTAAATAACATGATAATAGGTTGATATGTTCTTATAATTATTATATCAGGAATACTGCATATGATTGATACATGTTGTATAGTGATGCAATAGCATTCTTGTCTTGATTTTAAAAAAAAGATGTTATTATTATAATAAGAAAACCTGTTTCTTGATGTGATATATTACTACACTTATACTCCTATCTATGGCTACACTAATAATTATGTCATGTACTAGTTCCAATAGTACAAACCCATTAATAAACTATGTGATGTATCACTCAATTACTTTTTATTTTGTAATGCAGGTCAGCGAAGTGAATGGTGATGATGTCACATGTGTCATAAAAAATTCTGCTACTCTTGCTGGGTCACTGTATACCTTACACGTCTCACAAATTCGTATTGATCTTCCCACTCTAACCAATAAGGATAAGGAGGTAACTATAATAAATTTGTGTGCATAATAAAGTAATGAGATGCGCATTATATGGTCAAATTTCTTTTCTACTTTTGTGCTTAAGAATGTAGTTTTCAATTTTTAATCTATATTTCATGAGTATATATTTTAGGGATGAAATTGGATAATTTCTTTGTTGAAATTATAGCTTATTTTAGCAGTGGTTATATAATTTTTCTTTCCGAAAGAGGACTAGTTCCTGTTAATTTGTGAGGAAAGTTTTACTTATTTAGGAATCCAAAACAATCTGGATTGGTTTTCTTTAGGTTTTGGTCAAATTGATTTTGAAAGAATTGGTTTGTGAAGTTGATTCTAAAAAAATAGTGTTAGGCAATTATATTCTAAAAGTGAGTTTTAAAGCGTTGGTTGCCTAGTAGAATCACCTTAGATGTGTAAATATGGGTATGTTTTTAAAAATTTTGTGGGTACTGGACCCTAAATAAATTATTTTCACTTTGGAATTAAAAAAAAAAAACTTTAGCTGTTTCAAAATCAATTCTATATTCCGCAGAAAACTGATTTTCTTCATCTTGTAAATTGATCAAACAGCTTTATTTACTGTTGAAATCTGTTTTTATCGGCAAAACAATCAGGCTTTTAATGTCTAAACAGCACGTGTGATAAACTATGTTGTCTACACCAACCACAAGACTATCATGATATAAGTTACAATGTTTATTGTTAGATTCTTACAGTACTGCTAATCTTGTCATGTCACTCGCTAACTCAGGTAATAAGCACTTGGGGTGTTCAAAACAATATAGACTTCCTCTCATTATCATTCACCAGGCACGCTGAAGATGTTCGCCATGTAAGGGTTATTGCTGATAGGTTTCATCCTATTAATTATGTATTTTTTCTTTTTCCTCATATATTGATTGCTACAAAGACTTCACTCTTTCGTGAAAACAGTTCAAAACTTGAATTAATGGAAAATGTTGCAACTAAATCAGTCACTCAAAAATGCTATCTAGCATTTGACGAATTCTAGTGATGCTTAGATGTTCTGGTATCAATTTCTATTCCTAGCCTTCTATAGACTCAGAAAGCTGAATGGAATGTTCATTTTAATTTTCAACCATTTGAAATTTGAGGATTGAACTACACAAAATGTACTCTTCCCCTTTTGCAGCATACACAAGGCTAAAATAAATGGTCGGAATGGCATTTGACTGATGAATGTTATATATAACTGTTAAAATTATCTTTGTTATAGTACTGTACAACTACATAAAGCTGTTTCTGGGTGTACCTAGCTTTAGTTTAAGGAACATAGACTGTAACCATAATTTTACTCAGCTTTATATATGTACACACAAAAACACTATTAAATGTAACTAAATATATGGGCCTCGTCCCATCTCTTTGTATCTTCTTTGCATTTGAGACACAAATATATACATGCTCCTCTGTTGTAATAGATACTGAGAGATTATTATTTTTCTCTTTACCATACATCTAAACATATTTAAATACATGGACTGAGAAAAACTCACTGATTATTTGTACATTCAATTATAACCAACCATTTTTTAACAAATTTCTTGCCATAACAACTGTTTAGATTTTAGTTATGGAATTATAATTTATTTTTCCAAAAATACTCAACTGCTTTGACTATTTTTTTTCAAAAGAATTGGGGCCTTTATAGTCAATGTAAAGCACAGAGGGAGAGTAATTTACTTATTTATCTGATGTGATTTACTTTTAACTTCTAAATTTGTTTTATTGAACTTGTACAGTGTTGTTGATTTAGTAAGTCATTTTCTTTATTGTAGTTTTCCTCAAAACAATGTAATGAAATTTTACTATTTGTTATTTGGCAGGCCCGTGAGTTTCTCTCTAAGTTAGGTGACCTCAAACAAACACAAATCTTTGCAAAGATTGAAAATATAGAGGTGAGAAACTTCAAATCTTTTAGAACCTTATTACAAATGAAAGCAGTAATGCAAGATTGTTGGTGTGTGTGCTTTATATTGATTTTGAACTGCATCTTTTGTCTGTAAATTGTAACAGGGATTGACTCATTTTGATGAGATATTGCGAGAAGCTGATGGTATCATCCTCTCACGTGGAAATTTAGGGATAGATCTTCCACCTGAGAAGGTTTGCTTCTAATTCTGGACAGAAGAATCCAACGTTTATGTATCATTTATAAGTAGATAATAGTATTATGATATTGTTTCCATTTGTTTGTTTTTTTTTTTTCAACACTTGTCTGCATATGGCTATTTATAGCATTTTTTTCTTACTACATAGTATTGAACTTGTTGACAACTCCCTAATGGACCACACATCTCAGTTATACTCATAAAAACTTGTGACCTGCATAATATAATTTTCTCAAATCTTGCATGTATCTATATGGATTTGGCAGGTGTTTTTATTCCAAAAGGCTGCTATTTACAAATGTAACATGGCTGGAAAACCGGCTGTTGTCACACGTGTTGTGGACACTATGACTGACAACTTAAGACCTACTCGCGCTGAAGCAACTGATGTTGCCAATGCAGTCTTAGATGGTATGTTTTATTTTCTTGATATAGTTCATTTTGTCATGTTTTGATTTTGATGGATTTAAAGCATCGGCTGCACTGCATGCTGCTAATTTTTCTTTATAAATAAAAAAAAGGAAAGAATGCTATTGCATCAATATACAGGTTGCAATCCTAAGCACTACAACCTAAATAGATGATATGCAGCATTTTATTAATACTCCTTCAAATTTGTGGTGCTAATCCATGGTTTTATCATCTCTAAATGTTTTCTCTTTTACCCATTTTCCGGATTTATGAATTATCTAGTCACTAGCATTAGATTCACTACTTGTTTCTGATTATTTTTTAATACTTCTTCCAGCTTCATGGTGTTTATTAATGGTTGTATCTTACTTTGTTTTTCCATTTTACGGTGTAGGCAGTGATGCAATTGTTCTAGGGGCAGAGACTTTGCGGGGATTATATCCTGTGGAGACTATTTCCACTGTTGGAAAAATTTGTGCCGAGGTGGGAACTAGAATGTATTTTTTAAACCATACACTAAGTTAGGCCTCAAACACAGAGTATGATATTTTTTAAACCAAATCCTCTTTGCAGGCAGAGAAAGTTTATAATCAAGATATTTATTTCAAGAAGGCTGTCAAATTTGTGGGTGAGCCAATGACTCATTTGGAATCAATAACTTCCTCTGCGGTACTCTTGTCTTTTTCACTAAAATTTATCTAGGGTAGTTTAATTTTTTCCCTCACTGCCATTACGTTACTCACTTGCTTAAATTTTTTTTCATAAGTAAAATACATATTTGGGAATAATTTCCTTGTGTCAACATGCAGGTTCGGGCAGCCATCAAGGTTAAGGCTTCTGTTATTATTTGCTTTACTTCATCCGGAAGGGCTGCAAGGTTTCATTTCAATTTTTCATAGCTCGCCTCTTATTATTTTAAGAACTTTCTCATGCTTTGGTTATGAATTCAAATGTTTGTGCATTTCTTGTTTATTTGTAATTAATTATGCTGCACTTTTGATACCTTGCTAACAAATCATTTGAGTTATCTATTATTGTGTAAATTTGTAGGCTGATTGCCAAGTACCGTCCAACCATGCCTGTGATATCTGTTGTCATTCCTCAACTAAAAACAAATCAACTTAGATGGACTTTCACTGGAGCTTTTGAGGTATTTAATTGATAAATGGATATAATTTGTTTCATGAAATATTCACATGATTCGTGAAGCTGGCCTTCTGTTATTAAGTCAGAGTCAGCATGATTCGGTTCCTTGAGTCGGCTCAGTCTTTTTGGCATTGGTATGTACTTTTTAAGCCTGGTGCTTTGTATATATTCTTCTGTAATGGAGCTTACCTGATGGAATTAACTCCTAGTGGACGACTACTGACTAAAATTATTCATGCATTTTTTTCCCCAGTTGTATCAGCTTTTGTACGTTGATAACTTCAGTTTTATGTACAGTGGAATAATGATTTTGTATGTGATCAATTCTCGGGTGTTGTATGTTGTCTTTGACTTTTGTGCATTCTTTAATTTCTCTTTGAAGCACTATGGTGTGCCTTCATTTTGGTGTATCGAATAATCACACAAGCAGTGCCTTGAAACTTTATGGATAGTCCGTAGCAGATACAAACTTTTCTTGTTTGTATTATTTCCATGAAAAGAGGCAGCCATTTTACAAATGTAAAAAACTTGATTTGATAGGGAAAATGGAGAAAAAAATGTTATTTTTCTGTGATTTTTTAATCTTGATTTAAACTGACTGGTTGTTTTCATTCTTTTCTTGACTTGTATTACAACATTCTGCTTTGAAACTAATGTGTTCTTGCTCTTTCCTTTTATGATTCTATGGCAGGCAAGACAATCACTTATTGTGAGAGGTCTTTTCCCTATGCTGGCAGATCCACGACACCCAGTAAGAATTATTTGACGTCAATTGATTTAGTAATGTAAAATGGGGAATGGGAATCAATGTAGATCTCAAAACCTCGGATTGTCTAATATTTAAAATCTTAAAACTGAATGTGCCTTGTATAATGAAAATCAATTAAAGAAATTCTATAATCAAACCTAACTTAATCCCAATTCAGAATAGCAAGTAAAATACTAGTCCAACTGCAAGTATTCCAAGGCCTCAACATCTAATCACCAGTTTCCAAATTACTACTGTTTATACCTTAAATCTTAGTTTATTTCTTATATTGAAACTTGGTACGATACCGACGTTTTATATTTCCCTCATCAGAAGCAATATTCTAGGACTATGGTGATCTCGGGTGACATTCTAGTTTAGATTTGAATATTCCTTTATTCTATCTATTTCGGGGGCCATTACAAAACTGTGAAAGTTAAGTTTTTATATGGTATTGCTGAAGTATATTTGTGGTCATTGACTTGTTAACATGAAAGCATGTCTTTTGGGTACAGGCCGAGTCTAAAAGTGGAACAAATGAATCAATTTTGAAGGTTGCTTTAGACCATGGCAAGGCTTTTGGTATCATAAAGCCACATGATCGAGTTGTTGTTTGCCAGAAAGTTGGCGACTCCTCAGTTGTGAAGATTATTGAGCTTGACGATTAACACATTGACCATTTTCAAGGTTGCATTATAAGGTTTCTTTGTTTTAGCATTTTCTGTTGTATTTTGTAATCATAAAAACACTTGAGTGGTCTATTAATAATGTGCATCACATTGGAAGAAATGCACTTGGCGAATGGATATCATCCATTCCAAGCATGCCAACTGAAAATGACATGACACCACATAGTTAATCTCGAGTCAGTATAAATTGTTCCACTTAAGTATCTATCTACTTCCTTTTGCTTGTCATGTATTAGCTAATAAGCAATATTTTTTACCGACTTGTCACAATCTAATCTTCCAACACCAAGACTTTATTTTGGTCAGAGTTGCCAATCAGAAAGGCTGTTGCTTTGAACTATATATACTACTGCACTTGATCATGCAACATTTCGAATTCTGTTTCTTCAAGTCTCTAAATTCTCTCCGTGGGAAGTGCAAACATGGAGATAATAAATCTTTTATCATATGATCTAGCCTAAGATGAGTTCTGTTGGGATTATACACAGGTAAGCTTATTTCATTTCTTTTTTCTGAAGCATTTATGGAGAAACTTATGTAAAGGAGAACTAGAGAAGATGGAAGGGGAATTACAAAGGTTACTATAGCATGATTTTCGAGTGCATAAAGGAGTTACACATGGTTTGAATCACCATGAAAATAACCATCAGTAGCAATAAAAATTTTAAATCCTCGAGCAATGAGCAATAAGATGGATGGGCATGAACAATATTTTTAATTTTTATTTTCAGATAAATTTAAGGGCAGTATTCAAAAAATTGGGAAAGGAGAAAATGAATATAGGGCACTTATGACAGTGGACAGCTAGAGGAAGAAATAAGGAGTAACTGTGAATAATTTGAAAACTTTTTTTTATTTGCTTCAAACACGAAGATTATTTTTTGTTAAAAACTAATATTGGACAGATTAGTGTTTAACACAGTTATCTTTCGGTGCATTACTGTTAAAATATAGTAATCATTTCGGAGGATCACCGTTTTAACACAGTGATCCTGTTCCTTGTTTATTAGGTTTTACAGTTTGTTTATCTTTTCCTTTTCTTCTCTCTAGGAACTTTATATATAGAGTTTTCCTCTGTTCTTTGGTTGTAATTTTTGAGATCAATGAAATACAATGTTCAGAAGAAGAAGTTTAAACAAAAGGACTAAGTGTAGTTTCGATTCTTACCTCTGAACGCACCTCTCTTCTTCGCTTTTCTTTCTTTACCTTTTCCTCTTGTGCGTCTTCTTCTTCTGGAACGAAGATCATCGTTCTACCATCTCAACACCATCACAGTCGCGTGTTCTGGCCTACTTCTTCTTTCCTCTCTCTCACCTGGCCTTTCTTTCGCACACTTGCTTTTTGACATATGAAGAAGCTTCTACCAAAATGAAGTTTTTATGTTTGTTGGGTTAGAAAAGGTTTGGGCTGGCATTGTAGCAGATTGGCCCATTTTCATCATGGTATCAGAGCAGGTTCAATATTCACTCTGCTTCCAATACCCAGGTCTCGTTCTTGATGCTTCTTGTTTTTTTCTTGGACTGTTCTTTTTGCTTTCTTTCATCTCAATGGAAAACACAGATCCATCAGCTAATCCTACCAGCCCTTACTACTTACACCCTAGAGAGAATCCCAGTTTAACCCTTATCCCTCAAGTTCTAAATGAAACAAATTACTCCTCTTGGAGCAGAAGTATGAAAAGAGCTCTTTTATCCAAAAACAAAATGAAATTCATCGATGGAACCATCAGGAAACCGAAGAACAGTGAATCTCTATTTGATGTCTGGGAGAGATGTAATGTCATGGTGCTTTCATGGATCATAAAAACCCTTTCACCACAGATTGCTAAGAGCGTCATATATGTTGAAGAAGCAAAAGAATTGTGGGATGAGTTAAAAGAGAGATTTTCCAAAGGGGATTATTTCAAAATGTCAGATATTTTGCAAGATATTCACTCAATAAGACAGGGAGAAAGAAGTGTCAATCAGTTTTTCACTGATTTAAAAATCCTCTGGGAAGAATTGGAATCACTAAGACCTCTGCCCAACTGCACTTGTAAAATTCCCTGCAGTTGTGATTTTTTGAAAATTTCTCTGAAATACAAAGAGATAGAGCACGTGATATGTTTCTTGAAAGGGCTAAATGATACCTTTAACACTGTCCGAACCCAAATTCTCCTAATGGAACCCCTACCCAACATCAATCGTGTCTTTTCTCTCATTATTCAGCAAGAAAGGCAAGAAAGAGTTGATACTGGTACTGCGGCACACAATCAAACCACTGAGGTCACCAGAATGTTGGCTAATGTGGCTGACAAAAGCAATAACTGGAAAACTGATCAAAATTGGAGGAGTCAAAATCGTAGCACTGGACCATACAGTCAAGGAAGAGGAAAGGGCAGGAATCCTAACTATGGAAAGCAGTGTTCATATTGCAACAAAATGAATCACACAGTGGATGAATGTTATTCCAAACATGGCTATCCACCTTGGTACAAAAAGAATGATGGGAATCAAGAGAAAAAGGGTAACTGAAGCTCTGTTAATGTCTCTCAGAATGATTTTAAATAGCAGATTGTTCATCAAGAAGGAAACAGTTCTGCTGTCAACAGTTTAACATCAGAACAGATTGAGAAGCTTCTCAAGATGATTGAGATAACTGATGAGTCTGCGCACAAAATCAACCAAATGCACAGAAATGATGAAAATGATAAACCAGGTATTCTTTCCTGGATTATAGATACAGGAGCCACAGATCATGTGACTCATGAGAAGAAAAACTTTGTTACTTTTTACAAAATCAATCCCATAACTGTTAGATTACCTAATGATTCTGTGGTTACTGCTGAGTATGCTGGGACAGTGTAATTTTCTAAACATTTTATCATTTTTAATGTACTGTATATCCCTGTTTTTTCTTTCAATCTAATTTCTGTTCAAAGTCTTACAAAAGACTTGAACTGCAGTCTGATTTTCTCTTCTAAGATTTGCCAGATAAGGGAGAATTTCACATTGAAGATGATTGGGTGTGCTAATCCTCACAAAGGGCTCTATTATCTACAAGATTTTCCAAATCCTGATCAGAATTTTGTTTTGAAAACTATGCTTACTCTTAAACATCTTAATGTAAATTTGTGGCACTATAGGTTAGGCCACTCTGGACACAATGTTGTTAAAAAGATATGTGATATTTTTCCTTATGTGCAAACTAACACTGAAGATGTTTGTGATGTTTGTCATTATGCTAAGCAACATAAGCTTCCTTTTCCCACTAGTATTTCCTTATCTGCTGAATGTTTTGAACTAATTCACTGTGACATTTGGGGACCTATTTCTGTTTCTTCCATACATGGACACAAGTATTTCTTGACTATTGTTGATGATCATAGTAGACATACATGGATATTTTTGATGAATAATAAGGGACAAACTAGGGGCTTACTTGAGAATTTCATTATCAAAGTTAAAAACCAGTTTAGCAAGAAAATTAAGACCATTCGGTCTGATAACGGGCCTGAATTCAATCATGTTAATTTGTATAATCTGTATGGCATTAATCACCAAACTAGCTGTGTCAAAACTCCTCAACAAAATGCTGTTGTGGAGCGTAAACACCAGCACATACTCAATGTGACCCGCAGTCTTATGCTTCAATCTAATTTGCCGAAAGCCTACTGGTGTTATGCTGTTAGCCATGCTGTCTACCTCATTAATAGGCTTCCTACTCCCATTATTAATAATAAAACCCCCCATGATCTCATCTATAATGTTCCTCCCACTTATTTGAATTTGAAAACTTTTGGATGTCTTTGTTTTGCCTCCACACTTGAAAATGGCAGGAGCAAGTTAGATCCTAGAGCTAGAAAAGGGGTTTTCCTTGGCTATAAGAACGGTGTCAAAGGCTATATTATTCTTGACATCAACACAAGGGAATTATTCATAAATAGGAATGTTGTTTTTTATGAAGATGTTTTTCCTTGGAAGAATCAACAGAATAGAACTAAAGAAGATAATCAGGAAGTCAATGAAAGTATCTTTCTGGATGATCCTCTTAGTAAAGAGATAAATGTTGAAGAAGAGATACAACAAAGTATTGCTGGTGGGGGTAACCATGACAATGGTGCTGACAGTAGAACAAAAAGCAATGACTGCAGAAGATCTAACAGGGTTAGGAGATCTCCAGGATATCTAAAAGATTATGATCACCAGGTTAATCATTCCTTTTCTGCTAAAAATTGTCTCAAAACTCCTTACCCTATTTCTGACCTATTGTCTTGCAAGTCCTTAACAGAGAAACATTTAAACTATACTATGGCTGTCATGGCCGACACAGAACCTCACTCTTACAATGAAGCAAAAAATGTGCACAAATGGGCAGAGGCCATGCAGAGAGAAATCAAAGCCTTGGAAGACAACAACACATGGGTTTTGACACAGCTTCCACCAGGGAAGACTGCCATTGGGTGCAAATGGGTATATAAGATTAAATACAAATCTGATGGTAGTATTGAGAGATACAAGGCTCGGTTGGTGGCAAAAGGTTATACCCAACAAGAGGGAATTGACTATTTAGATACTTTCTCCCCTGTGGCCAAACTTACCACAGTTAGACTGCTTATTGCCTTGGCTGCCTCTAAGAACTGGTTCCTACATCAACTTGATGTTGACAACGCTTTTCTACACGGGGATTTAAATGAAGAGGTCTACATGGAGCTACCACCAGGGCTTAATACTCATAAACAGGGTCAGGTTTGCAAACTCACTAAATCCTTATATGGCTTAAAACAAGCTAGCAGACAATGGTTTGAAAAACTGTCCACTTTCCTTACTTCTGTCAATTATATTCAATCTAATTCTGACCATTCTCTCTTTGTCAAGGGAACATCCACTAGCTTTACAGCATTACTGGTTTATGTTGATGATATCATATTGGCAGGAAATTCTATGACAGAAATCAATCATATAAAGAGTCTTTTACATAGCAGATTTCGTATAAAGAACCTTGGAGAGCTAAAGTATTTCCTTGGTCTAGAGGTAGCTAGATCTAAGAAAGGAATTCATTTGTCTCAAAGAAAATATGCCCTTGATACTCTAAAAGAGACTGGAATGGAAGGATGCAAACCATGCTCAACACCCTTCTTAAGCGACACAAACTCTCTATACAAGATGGACAGCTACCTGAAGGATCCTACTTCCTACCGTAGATTAATAGGGAAGTTACTTTACCTCACTAACACTAGACCTGATTTATGTTTCTCCATTAACCTTTTGAGTCAATTCATGCAATCACCAACTGATTATCATTATAAGGCTGTTCAACATGTTCTCAGGTACATAAAGTCCAAGCCCTCAGAAGGATTGTTCTTTCCGGCTGACTCTCCTATACATCTAAAAGCCTTCAGCGACTCTGATTGGGCTACCTGTCCCAATACCAGAAGATCCACTACAGGGTTTTGTGTGTTTCTTGGATCGTCTCTCATTTCATGGAAATCCAAGAAACAAAGCACTGTTTCTCGGTCATCCACAGAGGCAGAATATCGTGCTCTTGCTGCTACCACTTGTGAGATACAATGGATTCACTATCTATTGGGTGATCTAAAAGTTCAGGAAACTAGAACTCCAGTTCTTTACTGTGACAACAAATCAGCTAGACATATAGCACATAATCAAAGCTTTCACGAAAGGACCAAGCACATAGAACTTGATTGCCATGTTATTCGTGAAAAAGTTCAAGCTAAACTTCTGCGTTTGCTTCCGGTCCGTTCAGACGAACAGCTTGCAGACATTTTTACCAAGTTTCCCCATCGTGTTCGATTCAAGTTCATTGTTCCCAAGCTTGGATTAGTAACCATACATTATCCAGCTTGAGGGAGGCTGTTAAAAACTAATATTGGACAGATTACTGTTTAACACAGTTATCTTTCGGTGCATTACTGTTAAAATACAGTAACCATTTCGGAGGATCACCGTTTTAACACAGTAATCCTGTTCCTTGTTTATTAGGTTTTACAGTTTGTTTATCTTTTCCTTTTCTTCTCTCTAGGAACTCTATATATAGAGTTTTCCTCTGTTCTTTGGTTGTAATTTTTGAGATCAATGAAATACAATGTTCAGAAGAAGAAGTTTAAACAAAAGGGCTAAGTATAGTTTCGATTCTTACCTCTGAACGCACCTCTCTTCTTCGCTTTTCTTTCTTTACCTTTTCCTCTTGTGCGTCTTCTTCTTCTGGAACGAAGATCATCGTTCTACCATCTCAACACCATCACAGTCGCGTGTTCTGGCCTACTTCTTCTTTCCTCTCTCTCACCTGGCCTTTCTTCCGCACACTTGCTTTCTGACATATGAAGAAGCTTCTACCAAAATGAAGTTTTTATGTTTGCTGGGTCAGAAAAGGTTTGGGCCGGCACTGTAGCAGATTGGCCCATTTTCATCATTTTTGCACGTATAAAGTTTTGTACCATCCTAATTAAAATAAAATACATCGGATGAATAAAAACAGTTTTTTCTTCATTTTGCTGTTCTATTTCCTAATACAATTTCAATTTTTTTTTCTTACTTAGGTTATGTGTATTACGGTATCATGGTGTTGCAATTGAAGATTTATGCTGTGCTTTTCGTTCTTGTTTAGTTTTTTTTTGTTTTACCGTTTTTGCATTTTCTGTTAGTTTCATCCCGAGTGAATTAGATATTCAAGAGCAAACATCCAATGTGCATCCCTTTACGTTTGTTTCTTCAGTCCTCGACCAAAAAAATCACAATTTTTGGAGCAGATTCATGCTCACGAGTGTGAAGAATGAAGTATATTTTGTGGACAAGCATCAAATCACACTCTTCATTCAGCTTGGAAAAGATGCAAGAATATGATTGTATCATGGTTTGTGCACTTTGTTTCTCCTATAGAGTATTTTATGAATGGATGACACATCTTCTAAGAAGTGAAAAATTATAATAACTAAGAAATATATATTCGAATGTGGTTTATTATTATTTTTATTTAAAAAAAATTTATGGTTTATTAATTGTTTAAGATATTTGTTTTATTTAAAAGATATATAAAGTGATTATTATAATATAACTTTCTTGAAATATATATATAAAGTAATTATTATAATATAAACAAGTTATATAGGAGAGTTATTTTTTTAATAGATTTATTGAAAAAATATCAGATTTATTATGTGTGTTTTATATACAAAATTTTTAAAGAGATTTCTAAGAAACAGAAAGGTAGTAGGAAAAGATATATATATATATATATATATATATATATATATATATATATATATATATATATATATATATAATGTTTTATGGTTATTAGAGGATCACCTAAAATCTTTTAAATGTATCTAGAGTTTGAAGGGTGATAGTGGAGTCCATAAATATATATAGAGTGAGTGAGTATTACACTTAAATGATAAAGAAGGCAATTGAATAAGTATGGAGGAAAAGTAAGAGTAAGATTGAATTAGAAGATGAAGGGAGAACGTTTTAAAGGTTAATTTTTGAAGAGGATGAAGAAAGAAATGAATAGGAAGAGGTTGTTTTCTTATTTTTAGTGTTTTGAATTTGAGAACAGTGATGTTTCGAAGTTTGATGAGTATTTTTAATTGGTTATTTAAACTTATGAAGATGAGATTTTATGAAATTGTAAGTGTATTTGGGTACATGAGTTCAAATGATGGGTTTTTGTGAAAGCGAGCATGTTTGTTATTTGTGAATGTATGTTTGTGATTGGTTCCACCATAGCTAAAGAGGCTGGGATGTGTTCCATATTTTGTTGGAGAGGTTGCCCTTTCAGAGTGATATGTTTCACTTTTGACAAAAGAAGATTGTCTTTTGAGGGTTATTTATTTTACATAGTTTGAGAGACTGATGTGTTTCATTTATGGTTAAGGAGGTTATCCTTTGAAGACATTTTGTGCCATAGTCACTGGGGAGGCTGTCCTTTCAGGACATTGTGTGTATATATATGTAGAAAATAATTTATTTATTTTATATTTGTTTTATTGGTTTATTAAATAAAATAATTATTGGAAAAGTCTTATTATTTTAAAGAAAATGTTTTGGTTTTATTTATTAGTTTTCAAATGTGATGATTATAATAAAGATGTTGAGGAAGATGCACTTTCTTATATCAATAGACATTCGAGAAAATGTATTTAATTCGATGTTTTTTCTTTTAAATAAAATATGTTATAATTGAGATTTTTAATAATATAGGAATGAAGTTTTATCTTAATTTATGTAGTTTTATGTGAATTATAGATTTTAAAAAATGGAAAATTAGAGTGTTACACTTCTCCTATATGAAAAGATTTAAAATTACAGCAAAGGGATTTGTTAAAGAACTCAGAATTACAGCAAGATATATGGTTTTAATCAAGAAAAGGTGACCATTATATTACTAATTATTTTACAAAATTATTGATAATATTTGCTGAGTTATAAAGTTATAAGGCCTGATCCTGTATGCACTTACATATCAAAATGTTTTTGGAATGTTTTCACCAATGTTATGGAAGGAAATGAGCAAGTTCATATAATACAATTTTTGAGAATGTTATATCAAACATTCTCATTATAGAAAACATGAGTATAATTAATGTTGCTAAATTATGGTAGGAATAATCAAATGTGCATGCCATGAAATTAAACAATTTTACTGCATAATTTTGTAGATGTGCATATGGTGGTCATCTAGTTCAGTTTAAGCATTTTTTATTTAAGTCAAAAGCGGTAAACAAAATGACGTGTTATAGTTTTATATGGTTTTATTTGAGTTATGCAACTTGAAAATGATGAAATGAATAGTAAAACTTGTACATTTGCAGCACCTTTTGTTTCTGTTTTGTGTTTTAAATCCATGCCATATATATATAATTCAAACCAAAATCAGGAGTTTCTATCCATACCATAAAAACTCAACTCACTACTGTGTTTGTAAGCACAAATAATATAGCTTTAGAGTAAGTCTCCTTTCAAAATACCAGAAAAAAACAGTTTCTTCAATTAATGTTATACATACATGCATACTTTCATATATATATATATATATATATATATATATATATATATATATTGCAGCAGTAGTGTTTCTTCAGCAACAATCAGCTTCAGCAGCATGGCTTTTGGAATTAGTCACAAGCTGTCTGCATATGGACCATTTCAATGTATAAATCTAACAATAGAGTTTGCTTTACATTGTATTGGTTGCCCAAATGAAAAATAGAGTTTGTCTTGAAATATATATATAAATATATGTATATGTATGTATGTATGGTTGTACCTGAGATTGAGTTGAAAATCTAGAGGATTTGGACTTGTGCTGCCACTGGAGGCATATATAACACAGGTGCCGTCTGTTAAAAAAAGAATAATTTATTGATCAATATTAGTTACGTGAGTTTATACACATGCATGTAACTGCATGTCTAGTCTATATATATATATATATATATATATATATATATATATATATATATATATATATATATATATATATATATATGGTTTTCTGTATAAACCAGAAGTGTAATATTTTCTTCATTAACAGATATATATGAAAACTCTTCTCTTTCTTTCTTTTTCCATCTTCAATCAATGGTGAACATGATTAAATTCTTGAAAGGAATTTGGAAGCTTGAGAACCTGAATTTGAAGAGGGAAGAGCTTCTTCCATGTTTCAATTTCATTGTGATTCTGAAGCTTTCTGATTCCTCCATAGTAGCCACCAATTCGACCACCTTGTTCTTCATTCTTCTTTCTACACAACTTTATTCGTCTCATGTTTGATATTTCAGGGTATTGTCTGAACTCCACTATCAATGTATCTATATCAAACAACAACATTAAGTCAATATGCTAAAAATTTCTCAAAAAAACATGACTATATATGAAATTTATCTTTAACACTTTTCATAACCCTAAATTTTTATAATTTAATAGTTATTTTGAAATAAACAGTCAATATTTAATTTTTAAAATATTAAAAATTTTAAAGTTATCACATGTTCACATTATATCACATAGGTTTCTCCTAGAGACAACATATGGAATCAGAAACTTTCTTACCATTGTATTCACATTGACAACAATTTTGATTACATGAGTCTAAGTGACCAATAACAGCGTACCACCAATCTGCAATACATTTCACAAATTATATTGAATAAAATTAAATATGAACTAATTATAAAAAATGATATTTTTGAAAAAGTAAAAAGAAATAATGTTAGAATTTAGAATGATACCATAAGGAGATTGTGTATTTGGTCTCCATTGAATCTCAATATGATCCTCTGGTTTCAATGTGTCTAAGCAATGAGAGAGATGTATAACATAAGGAGGAGTATCAACTGAGGGAGCTCTCACCATATCCCACTCAATGTTCTTCCCTAAACATCTCCAACCTCCATTTTGATACCTAACATAACATAAATCTTTCACAAAACAAAACTCTTTTTCCAAATCTTGATAAATCTTTTCAAAAGAGATTTACTGGAAAAACATACTATATAAAAGTTATTTGAGTTAAAATTAGTTTTATAAGTTAAAATAGAAAATTTAAAAAGCATTTATACAAATTAGTTTATCCATAATTTGAATTATGTAAAAGTAGTTAATTTTACTTTCTTTTTCTATCTTACAAAAAATGAAAGCTCTTATAACGTGACATGAATATAATTAGTCCCACATCTCACACCTTGCCTCATGCACACAAAAAACTATATGTATAAACCTATATATTCAATTATTCAACTGTCATATTTTAAAGATATTTCATAAGAGGATAAGAGAAGTTAAATATGCTATTGATTCTTTAATTATAACATAACAGAAAATTAGTATTGGTCAAAAAAACTTTAGTTCTATTTGATTTTCTAACTTTATGGTTAATTGAATATAATCTCCTCTGTTAACTTGAATTGAAACAAATTTATAAGGTGAGATTTACTTCTATAACATATGATTTTGATAATCAGAGTTTTCAATTTGACCTAGTTTTCAATTTGACCTATGATTCATGGTCCAATCTTAACCCATTTATGAATAAGTCTGCTTTTAGGAGGAATGAAGGAGAAAAAAAAAGCTCCAACTCCCAATCGAAAGGTCGAGATGAGACAAAGTTCAGACAAGTTGAAAGTCTTGACTAGCTGAAGATTAAGATGGGCAATCCTGGGTTGAAGGTTGAAACGGACAAGGCTAGATATTGGGATGTGTCGACCTAGGTTGAAGGTTTGGAATGACCGATGTAAGTTGAAGGTCCAGACAAGTAGATAAAGAAGGGTAAGGCAAAAGGTTGAGAAGGACTGAGTTAGGTTGACGATGGAGACATGTCGACATAGGCCGACGATAAAGACGAGTCAACCCGAGTCAATAATGGAGATGACCGACTTGAATTGATGATCTAGATGGGTTGACTTGGACTAATGGTTACGACGATTTTGCTCCTATGGTCTTTTGTGAGATGAACCAAATTGACAACTCTATTAATACCATGTTTCCACTTATATTATAAATTGACATCTCTAATTGAGACAGTGGATGAAATAATAGAATTAACAAAAAAAAATCAAGATAAACTCTAATCGATGACTTTGAAATCATGTTAAGTAGACTTTAAGCCTAATCTTATAAAACCAGGTGAGGTATGCTTCATATATTGTAAATTGAACTTATTTTTAGTTGATTTGAACTTCTAACAGTAAAAAAATTACATTGTTTTTTCTTCTAATAATTAGACTTCATAAATTAACATTTAGTTTTTAAAACATGAAAAACTAAAATAATATTTCTTTTTCATTTTAAAAAGATCTACAAGTCATTGTCTCAAAATTTAGGAACTAAAATGGAAAATTTTCACTTCATGCATTCAAAGAGATCTCCAGTTTTGCATATACCTTGCTTGAAAAGTATTAGATTGTGAGTCATAGTTAACCAAGGCATTGTGAATCATCAGTCCCTGAAATACATAATATTGATTAATACACACACATATATAACATAAAAAATATTAAAAGATTTAGATCTGAAATATAAAATGTAGTTATAGTTTATACCTTGTAGACCTGAGCAGGAAACCAAAAGCTACCAGTCTCTAGAGAGAAATACAAAGACATCATGAAGTTGTTTGATTTTTGAGCATTGAGGAACTTGAAATGTTCTAAGTATGAAGCAAGAAATAGGTTAGGCCAAACACCAGAAAAAGAACCCACTGAGCCAGTTTGATTGGTGTGCTGATTCTTCAACAAAACTCCATCTTTGGCAATTGCTATGTGCCATTTCCACTCCTTGTAAACAGCATCACCAATCACTCTTCCCCATTTTTGCTTTATGTGATTTTCCCAAAACTCATCACTTTGACATTTACCCTTCAATAAAACACACACCTTTGACATTGTGCAAAGATCTATTGGAGAAAGGCACTTGAGAATGAAATCCAAGGTGGATTCAGGCAAATCCAACAGAGAGATAGGAGAAAAACCTACTTTAGTACTCTTCTCCATATATGTTTAAGATTATGATTAGGCTAATGATATTTTCTATCACCCTTTATTGAAGGTAACAAAGATGACCCACTTTGGTTATTATATCAACCACCAAAGATATGATTATATATATATATATATCACTATTTCTGTTTTATGCATATTAACTCATTTGTGAGTGAGACACAATCTAAAATACACGATAAGTTCAAGGTCTAACATTTGGGCATGTCTTTTATTTATTATGTGAAAAATATTTCGTTATTGAGAGTCACAAAATCTATTTTCACACATAAAAAAAATGATCTTCATGGTTGATGTAGAAATAAATAATTGAGTATTGAAAGTATTGATAGTGTCACTTTTTAAAAGAGAATAGAATATTTAGATAAAAAAATAATAAAAAAAAAGTTTATGAGTGTGAAAGTAATTTGCTCTAAATAATTCTATGGCGTGCCGTTTTGGTTAGACTTTGAAATGATCGCCATTTTAATTTATCGAAGAAAATAATGTTTGATAGATTGGTATCGTAAGGTTCATACATTAAAAAAAGCTTGCTAGAAGACAATTAAGAATAAAGGAAATGCTATGTTACGTATATATCAAACAATTTAAAGTTTCTAGGAATTTTTGTTCACATTATAAAAATATATCTCGAATAAGTTGCAGAATGATGCCTTATAAATCAATTTCAACATTGAAGAAGTTTAGCTAAGTTTATTCAACATGTGATTGAGTTAGAACAAAAATTCAAATTTTACAAAAAAAAAAAGAAAAATAGGATAATTTGTTTTAGAAATATAATCCTTGAATATAACTTTCTATGTTATAATAAATTGTAGTTTTCTATTGATTTATTTTTCAAAGTTATGAGACCAAACACATTTAATCAAAAAGTTAAAATAAATTTGAATATTCTGGTAACAGTGAAGGAATCATATCTACTCACTAGCACAAAAATAATAATCTACATTCCTTAATTTACTTCTAACAACAAGTTTATGTTCTTTTTTTTTTTACGATGACATACCTTCTAATAATGATCAAACATATTTAAGAAAAGTTAAAGTCATTTATAAAAGATGAATTTATACTTTCTTTCTTGAACCATCTCGTCTAGATCCATCTTGAATCATCGTATCAATTTTTTATAGAGTAGAATAATTTGAACCTTATATTATGACTAAGTAATATATGATTTCTTTTTGAACTTTATATTATGAGTCAAGTAGTATAAAATTGTTATAGTATCTCTTCATGCTTTGGTCCAACTTAATTTAAAAGATTATTGTTATTTCATATTTAAAATCAAAATTACACAATGGATTCTGATCTTTATTTATTCACCTTAATGGTCATATGCATGATAAGGGAAGTGAAAGGTTAATTTCATAACATGGATTAAATAAAGTTTAAAAAAGTCTTGCAAAAGCTCAAGAAAACAAATAGCTCTTAATGGGGAGTCTAAATGGCTACGAATAAAAACATTTTAATAAAATCATTTTTACTAAGAAGTTAAATAAATAAAAAATAGTCTACTCATATAATAACTCATTTATACAAATTTATTCAAACTAAATTATGTTTAGTACTCTTTTAAGAAATTTGTTATAATATAACAAATATATTAAGTAAGTTCTGTAACTTTTTTAATGTTCTGTTAAAAACCCAAGTATTTTCTTTAATATTAGGTTTCTTCTACCTTTCACGAATATTCTTTCATATTCACTCCTAACTCAAATAAATACAATAATAATAAATTAAATTTTAGTTAAGTTTCAAAAAAGAAATAATGAATTAAGTTTAAGTTATTTTAAAAGTAGTTTACTCATATGCAACTTTTTAAATATATTTCATTCTATATATCTCTTTCAAACACATGTACATAAAGACATTTTAAATGAGTATGAGAGAATGGAGAACTTTCGATGACAATCCTTGAAATCAAAATTAGAAAATAAAATTGTATCAAAAGATTAAAACCTAATTATAAATATCTCTTATGAAATAATTATATTATTATTAATAATAGGAATAGACAAAATACTTTATTATTAGATATAATAATATATGGTGTTAGAATTAAAATAGTTTCATAATTATTTGTCAGAGTATTAATGAACTGTTTATTAAACTATAAGTTGTTGTATGAAAACTTTTTGACAAGTTTTTGGTAGATAAAATTGTAACATTATATTTTTTTTAAAAAAAAAACTCTCAATTTTAACTATGATTATTATAAAAGTTGTCGTTATAAACCATTTCATTATTTTTATTTATTTTTGAGTGGTTTAGAACAACAGTTATGACCAAAGTCGAAGTTATAAACCATTTCATTATTTTTTTATTAATTTTTTTGACAACGATGTTAACATAGAACTGTCATTGTATTTTTTTTTTTATCACATTTAGCGAGTGACTGAAAAGCAATAAATAAATCTAATGTTATAAATAGGATTTCTATTTTTAGTTAATTTTATGTTGCTGGTTTATTATTGATTTTGGATATCAAAAGGTTTATATAGAAACAAAAAATATTATTTAATTATATAAATAAAAGACCTTTTCAAACTTTATTAAATTTTATGTATTAAGTTATTTCAAATTTATATATTTATAAGAAAAAGAAATTCGACATCCCAAAATATTTGTTGAACATCAAAATGATAGTTTTGTTTTTCGTTTGAGTTTAGATTATAAATTATAGGTTTTAAAAAGAAATAATAATATAGCTGAAAAGTGAGTCTCCTTTGGAAATAGAAGAGAAAGAGTTTCTTAAATTGATGTTCCAACCTATTTTATAGATTATATATATTACGTTGCACTGTTTCTTCACCAAAAGTCAGCTTCAACACCATTTCACTCACAACATCTCTGCTTACGGACCTCTGCAATGTAAATATAACTAATCAGACCAAACTATTATTTTCTTTTTTGGAAAATATGCTTTCATTCATTTTATATTATTTTTTCATACCTTTTACTTTTTTTTATAACTATTTTATTATATTTATATGGGAATTTATGATTAGTTTATTTCTAATATTTTTAAAAATAAATTCAAATAAATTAATAAAATAGTGATAGATTATAAAGTTTTTTTTTTCATACCTCAAAATTGAGTTGATAGTCTAGAGCCTTTGGACATGTCCTATTATTGGAGGCCCCGCTGGAGACCAATGTAACACGTGTATCATCTGTTCAAAAACCAAAATCAGTTTAAACACTTCATTTATTTTTTTAATTTTTTAATTTTTTTTAAATAATTTCTGAAATTAAAATAACAAGTATTAACACTGATTATCGTGATCAATCTCAATAACTGAAATAGTCAGTTTTTTTCTTTGGTGTATTATTTCTCCTAAAAATGTAAAAAGTAAGTACCTGAAGTTGAATTAAGAGGTTGTTCCATTTTTGAATGAGACGGTGGTCCTCAAGCTTTCTGATTCCTCCACAGTAGCCACCTATTCCATCTCTTTGCTCTTCATTCTTACTTCTGCATAACTTTACTCGTCTCAAGTTTGATACTTTTGGAAATTGCCTGAATTCCACTATCAATGTATCTATCACACCAGTAATAATAATAATAATAATAATAATCATGTTATCGATAAGACGTAGATTTTAAATTTAACTCAATTCTATAAAATTTATTTATGTAATAAAATTTGTATCTACTTATATATTATAAATTGATTTTATTTTTATTCGACGTGATACTTGTAACTGTTATCTCTTTCGTCACAAAATCAAGATTTTTTTAACTTTCAATAATCAACAATTTTCTTACCATTGTAATCACACTGACAACAATCTTCATTACATGAGTCCAAGTCCCCAATAACACCGTAAAACCAATCTGCAAACATTTCACAACCCATTCAATTTCATATATTTCCACTCTTAAATATAAGAAACAAACATAAATTTAGAATGATATACCATAAGGAGATTGTGCATTTGGTCTCCATTGAATCTCAATATGATCCTCTGGTTTCAAGTTTTGTAAAGATTGAGAGACATGCAGAAGATATGGAGAAGTATGAACTGAGGGAGCTCTCACCATGTCCCATTCAATGTTCTTCCCTATAAGTTTCCAACTTTCATTTTGAAACCTAACATAACATAAATCATATCCACTTAAATTTGACAAACTAAAATAATATACTTTTTTCAGTTTATTAAAAGAGAAAAATTTCAGTTCATGCATGCATATTTCAAACAACTCTCCATTTTGCACATACCTTGCTTGAAAAGTATTAGATTGTGAGTCATAGTTGACCAGGGCATTGTGAATCATCATTCCCTGCAAATACATAATATTGATTTTATATATATAATATAAAAAAAAAATTAGAAAATTTAGACCTGAAACATAAAATCTAGTTAGTTTTTACTTTGTAAACCTGAGCACAGGAAACCAAAACCTACCATTTCAAGATAGAAATACAGACACATCATGAATTATGTAAAATAAAAATTTTATTTGTCATCATGTGATAAATATTTTACCTGTCGTTTATTGAAGAAACAATTTACATATAAAATGAAATAAAAAATATAAAAATATAATTTAAAAATAATTTGTTAACAATAAAAATACATATTTAATTTTATAAAGAAATATTACAATATTATTTAGAGCTGGTTTTTTACCTTATAGACCTGAGCAGGAAACCAAAAGCTACCAGTTTCAAGAGAGAAATACAAAGACATCATGAAGTTGTTTGATTTTTGAGCAGTGAGGAACTTGCAATCTTGTAAGTATGAACAAAGACATACATTAGGCCAATCA